>JAOTAX010000006.1:32295805-32325477 GCA_025629825.1 Erythroxylum guanchezii
CATGCCAAGATCCAAATAGAAATCATAAAACGTACCGAATTTCTTTACTATTCTAACCCCTAAAATGGGGCGTTACATTAATGAATATAGTATACATGTTATAAATGCTTTATCATTCTTTATTTGAAACAATTCATATTGATGTGTTAGCATGCTTTCTTTGCTCTCCTTAACTTGATTTGCATCCTCATGAGTAATTTCCAATGTATGCCAAATGTCATAAGCCGTTTCACACATAGAGAGCCTACTAACTTCATTTCTTCCTAAAAAGCATAAAATATGATGTGTATGACCCTACTATTCAAGGATACTAATCTCTTATCTTGAGATTCCTATTTTTACCTTTTGTTATCTACAATTTTTATAGGAATAAAGGGACCATTTGACACTATTTCCTATAGGTCTACACTTTTTTCCTTAAGAAAATCTCATCATGGTTTTCTAATAAAGGTAATCGTTTCCATCAAAGAAATGTGGTATACTAATGCTTTATCCCTTTTGGTTGAATGATGATGATAATACTCCTAAATATGTCATTACGATCTTTTTTATAGGATTTTGTTAGAAATACTAGCCCAATAGACTTGTTTTGATACCACTTGTTAGTTATTAAAGGTACCCGAAAAAGGAAGTGAATTGAGTGTTTACAAAATTCAGTAATTTTTCTACCAATGTACTCAATTAACAATGGTCAATATAAATATGAGAAAAATGCTTAATATATATTAATTAAACAATTGAATAATAATTTAAAGATGATAGGAAGAAAGAATGTAAGCTGATTTATAGTGGTTCGATGAACAACCCTTGCCTAAATCCACTTCCAAGACTCTTCTTAGAATTCCACTATAATTCTTCTTTCAAGGCAAAGATTTGCACAATCTTTCTTAATAAAGAGGCCTTTCTTACAAATTTCTTCCAAGGTAAAGAAGAACGAACTTCAATCTCACTATACAATTATATATTGTCCTAACCAAATATTACAACTCAAAATACCTCACTTTATTATCAAGAAGGTTTTGATTGTTATAAAGAGTTTTCAATCTTCTTCCAAGGTAAAGAAGAACGAACTTCAATCTCACTATACAATTATATATTGTCCTAACCAAATATTACAACTCAAAATACCTCACTTTATTACTTGATAACTACAAAATTACTTACATAAATATGAAACAATGATGCTCTGATGATTGAAAACTCTTTATAACAATCAAAACCTTCTTGATAATAAAACCAATGATAAAACACATATTTATAGTGTTTTAGGACCCAAAATAGTCGTTATATCTAAGAACTAGTCCTTATAACAGTTATATATAGTGCGTTGGTCGACCAATATGCATTTATAACACCAGATTCATAAGCTATTGACATTGATCGACTAGTAAAGGATATTGCTCGACCAATACATTAACCAATGTTGTAGAAAACTCTCAATACTTCAAATTTGCCAACTTTAACTTATATTGATTGACCACTAACCCTTATAGGTCAACCAATCACCCCACAAATATAATTTTAACAAATTCATAACTCAAACCCAATTTGTTTAATCAAAATATGATTAAAAGACTTCCCAAAATGTTCCTGAAAGATTATTGGAAAGGTTAAAAGTCTTTTTTTCTTAAAATCAAACGCTTCAATTCCTCTTAATGAACGTAAACACTTATATAATGAAGTTAGATAAAATGATTATGCATAGTGAGCCTTTTGTATCATCACATGAACTAAGTGAGCTTACAAATAATAATACAAAATGTGAAATGACCTTGATGAGCCTTGATCTTCTTCTTTTTTCCTTGTTTGATCTTCATTTCATCTATTGCAAACTTTAACTTTTCTTTATCAACTCCATACACTATCTTATTGTGTTTATGACTTCATTTTTGGTCTAATATTTCTTTTAATTAAAATAATAAGCACTTTAGTAGTAATTACGTTTTGTTATCATTAAAACATTAATTGGAACCTCCCTTAGTTCAACAACAATAAAATAGGACCATAATGCTTCAACATAAGAATTTTAGCATTCTGGTTAGCATATCTAGTAGAAGGTATTAGAATTGTTCTTTTCCATCATTGGTTCGACTAGAGAATGTAATTCAAATAACTATCTTACGAATTATTAAAGTCCTGTGGTCATTGGTGCTGTGGTTTTTCATGATTGTTTTCCATTTATAGGTAACGGGAACTTTGATTAGAATTTCTTTCAGTTTATTGAAATATGTTCCAAACCAATTCACTTTCTCAATTGTTTTGTGTTTATGATCATCAATACAATTTCCTGTCCTTTTAATAATAGTAAAGAATAATTTTTTTTTGGTAAGATTTTGAAATGTAAAATAGTTTATTGTGTTACGTGAAATATGCATATGGCAAAAGACAACTAGCTTATTTAGGTATAGTTATGTTCATGATTTATATCCACATACATGTTTCCTAACAAAAGTTTGCATTCTCTATTATATTGCCATTTCTTTCAAGCTCATTTAATTCAATCCCTCATTATGGAAAATGTTGCCAAAATGAAGTAATTGGCCCTACCAATCGATTGTAAGATCATAAGCTTAGCTATTTTATATAAGCAATCGATCATGGGATCATAAGTTAGAAGACTCAAACCATTTGCTCTCTTCACTCTTATTGTGTCAAACATTTTTATACCTTCATCATATTCAACTTTTTTAAAAAATAGTATAAATCATTTTGTAGAAGACATCAATGTTATTGGATATGGGATTCCAATGAGATGATCCAAGTTATGGTAGAGCAGATGACAAAGAAGCTTAATTCTTACTAGTATATGGTAGGAAATATTATGGTAGTAATTTCTGTGCTGGACCCGAGATACATGATAAAGGGAGTTAATTTTTATTATAACATGTTGTATAGTGATCGAGCTTAAAAGCATGTTGATTTTGTTAAATAATTATTAAATGATTATCAACTAAGATTGGAAAAAAAATCAAGATCACAATAGTTTAGCTTCAACTTCAGGTTCAGTTTCTTCTAAGACTAATGTGAAACTCTCATTTACAAAATTCATGAAAGAAAAAAGGGCTAGGACTTCTTAGAGTATGATGGAGTTAGATAAATATTTGACAGAAGATTGTATGACTGAAGTCAAAGGTGCGAAGTTCGATGCACTGCTATGATGGAAAAACTATATAAGTGATTTTTCGATCATGCAAGCAATTACTTAAAGCCTCTTAACAATTCCAACTTCTATTGTTGCTTAGCAGTCTAATGTTATTATTGGTAGTTGAATATTTAGTCCTTATCATGCTCGAATTCATCCTAGTGTTGTGAAAGCCTTTATATATAGCTAAATTTGGTTAGATAATGAAGATATTGAGAATAAACTCTAATCATTATGATATATCAATTTTGTCTTATATTCTTTATGATATTATTTTTATCTTATAGTGTCTTTTTATATTAATACATGTACTCGTATAGAAGAGACTAGTCATTCAACTGAAAATTTTTTAAAAAAATAATTCGATGATGAAGATATACTTAACTATTGATTATCATGTGTTTATATTTATTAAATACATTTATTGCATTATTAGTATAATTTTATATGTATATGAAGTAGTGTGAACTATTGACGACTCTAATTGTAACGATTTGCTATTCCTTTTCCTCAACTGCAAGTTTGTTATCTTTAATCTTTGTTTCTTGATTTACTTATTTTTCAATTATTTAGTTGTGTGTTTTTAATGCAGGTGCTATACCATTGCCTTTGCTTATTTACTCAACTTCAATCTCACTCTCCACTCTCAAGCTATAATTGATAATTTCATTTAGACATTTTGTGAATTTTATCATTAAATAATTTGGATAATATTAGCATGTTAATACTCTTTTCCTTTAATAATAAAATAATTTTGGTAATATTATTGTTTTATTTGTTATATAAGTATACTCATAAATTTATAGTAGTCATCGTATGTATACTTAAATTGTATAACCAACAACAAAAATATTTTTAAAGTCTAAACTAATATCAAACCTAAAATACATATCTTTTGGGTCATTTATAAGAATTAATATTTATACATATCTTTTGGGTCATATATATGGATTAATATTTATTTTATGGCTAAGAATATTTTTAATAGTTCTAAAATTCCATTAATATCTTTTGGTTTCACTTTCTTTGATTTTTTTTTTTAATTTGAACTAATTCATTTCAAAAAAAAATTATACATTTAATATATACATTTTTAATAAGTCATTTTATTAAGCAATTGAGTTAATTAAATGAAAATGACATGTCTCATACAATATCTTTTGGTTGATTTTCTTTAAAAATAAATTTAATTTGAACTTATTCATTTCAAAATTTTATATACATTTAATATATATATTTTTAATAACCCATTTTTATTAAATAATTGTGTTAATTAAATGAATGTAACATGTCTCATGTAACATCTTTCGCTTCATTTTCTTTGAAAATAAATTTAATTTAAACTTATTCATTTTAAAATATTTATTAAACAATTATATTCATTAAATGAATCAATGATGTAAAAACCAGACCAGACCGACCATTTTGACTGGATTAAACATGAACTGGACTGGTTTCTGATTTGACTGGACTGATTTCCGATTCGATTTTTACTTTTAACCGTTGTCATTAGAAACCGACTGATTAAATAATTAACCGGTCAATTTTTGAACAGTAAATCATCTTCCTAAGAAGAAGAAGGAGAGTCGGAGACGCTCAGACTAGCCATTCTGTCTAGGTTTTGAAAGTTTGATGGTTAGAAGATTTGATGGAAAGAAAATGAAAATCCCGTCTAAGATAAAATAAAGAAAGAAAATCAAAAGCCAAAATAGAGATAGATGAATGGAAGGAAGAATTTGAAGTTGAACAAGAAGAAGTATTTACTTTGATGTATTACGAGAGAGAAAAAGAATCACCCATTCACACATCACCAAAGGCATCAAGTTCTTCTTCTTCCTTTCTCCATGTATTTACGTATTATCTCCAAATCAAACCTCCAAAATCAAAATAAACTGACTTTTAATCATACAATGTATCATCTAGGTTGGGAGTAATTATACAATGAAGCAAAATACAAACCCAGCAACAACTAAATATGGTGATGAAAGTGATAGATATGCATCATTTTGTACAGCTCGGAAGGAGTGAGAACAACATAATATTAGCATACCAAAGACAAAGAGTGGGATATCAATCTAGATCATGCATACGATAATGAGAGAGGTTGAGAGGGAAAAGTAGCAGGACCAAGCAAAAGGACAAAAATAGTGAAAATAGTAAAAAAAAACAAATAGCATAGAGAAGATGATATCAGTTGTCCACGACTCTACAATTGCTCTTGAAAATTGTTCTTGACAGTTGCGTACAACAGTAATAAAACATGAAAATTGGAGAATAAGATTCTCTGTCCAGTTTTATGGTGTCTTATTGTGTCCAGTAAATTTCAACCATTCATTTATGCAGGTTTCGCGTGGGCTCCACATAAATAAACATGGAGCTCGCATAAATGAATAGTTGAGATTCGCTGGACACAATAAAACACCATAAAAACTGGACAGAAGATCTGGACTCAAAAGTTGGGCATACAGTAACACAAAAAGTTGATTGTTTTTCAGATAGACGGGAAAATAGGGTAAAAAAATGGGTGGTTAAGAAAATCGACGAGCAAATTATGTGACCAATTAATTAATTAATTAATTAATTAATTATATATATATAACAAAAAATGATATTGCACAAAAATTAATACATAAGCTATAAACCTATTTTAAATTTTATATAGTTTTAGAAACATTAAATCACGAATATTAAATTATCATTAAATTATTTATTCTTTAAAAAATTAATCTTTACAAGATCTTAATACTAAAAAGATAAACATTAAAATCAATTAATTAATTGAATCGAACTGGCAATTTAATTAATTCAAAATTTATTCTTTTTAGTTATTACATTTCGATTTTATAGTAATTTAATATTTATCAAATCTTCAAACTTTAACTCTTTCTTTTAATCGGTTAAATATAATTTTAGACCGTCGAAATGATCGTAACATCTTTTGAGTTTCTCTAAATTAAATTTTAAGTTGGTACAGCTACAGCCTCGTAAATGACATAAATTACTGGAAACGAATAAATAAATAAAAGTGATCGACCGTGGACCTCACGTACACTAACCAGAGACAGAGAAATCAAAATGCTACAGTTTCCGGCGTTCATGACGCAACACCCATCGTCGACGAGGGCGATTCCGACGTCATTTTTGCTGCCCTCTCAGTGGCCCCAACCTCACAGTGAAGAGCTCCTTCTCGCCATGGAGGAGTCCGATTTTGAGGAGAAGGTATTCTCCATTCCCCCCTTTCCTTTTCTCTGAAAATCAAACCCTTAAAGAATTGGATCTCTGATTCCTTATATGTTCCTCGACCTATGATTATTATACTTTGATCTGAAGTGCGATTCTGGCCCTGTTAATTTGGAGATTTGGAGCGGTTTGTATGTTCAACTACACACAAAAACTTGATCTTTGTAGTAATGAGTTTAAATTGTGGGGGGAACTTGGTCTTTATAGTTGTGCCCTCTCAAAGCTTTCTTAATCTTTTACTTATTGCTCTAGTGGTTCTTGAGCTCTTTCAATTAGGATAAGCTTTCAAAATTAGTTTGTTGTTTACTTCTGTCTTGGAGTGTTGTGCAACCTGTGGAAACATAATACATATTTGCTGCTTGTTGAGATTGTGATCAATTGTCTTGAGTTTGAGAAATTAGCGGCAGGTCCTTTAAGCGCTTCTTTGCTACTTTGGAACTTTAGGTTGTTGGTGTTAATTATACACAAGATGCAAATTTCTGGGTATCAATGTATAAGAAAGGGCATCGAAGGACATTGTTGTTCTTTCTGATGCTGGTTGATCTTGCAGTTGATTCCACCACTTTCTAACGCTTTTGGTAAGATATATAATTTGAATGACATTTCTGACTGATGTTGCAGCAACGTGAAATCAGGAAGACTAATAGCGTCCTTCCTGTGATTGGGAAGACAACTGTTGACAATGACAAAGAAGATTATGACAACGATGCAGACGATGATGATGCTGACAATGCAGAGGAGTCTGAAGGAGAAGAGTTTGAACAAGAAACTGGCTGAGCATGTCAGTCTGTTGTTGCTATGGGTCCCTAAACTTCTGGAAACCCCACATCTAGATGCCCAAAAGACGAGAAGAAAAGCAACTTCAAAATCTGTGGTTTCGTTATAGATTACTAGAGCTTTACCTTTCTTTTGGTAGACTTTTACCAAGGTTTTTTGGTCATTGCAATTTCGAGATTCCAATTTAGTAAAACTCGTGCTGGTTTGTGCTTATTCTATCTTTTCAAGTTGATCTGGAAAATTCAAGTAACCTCGTATATTTCTACGGTCGGTACTTGGCTGTAACTGCGCATTCAGCTTTAGTCTGCATATGGTTTCTCGTAATTCGTGACCAATGCTAGTTTAATTTTGTCTGGGTCAGAAACAAGAATACATGTTGAAATCTAGATCAACACCTAACTTCATATCGTTTAACAATTAGGGGAACTACTATTTCCTCAACTCCAGTCCTCGACTATCCTCAGCTTTCCGCCTAAGGTAGGTAACCCAAAATCGTTGTTCGTGCTTACATATGGTGTCATGACAAAACTTCTATGGCCACTAACGATTCACTCATCAGCCCATTGATATGAAAGGACGAGAAATAATAGGAACATGCTGTCATATGCAGCGATAGGGAAGTGGTTACAATTTATGTTAAATTTGTTTGGCCGGTCGCATCTTATGATAAGAGTGGCCTTGTCACAATCTCTGATAACGGGTTTGGCAGTTCACTTCATATGATTGGGTGTGCGCACAGGTTTGTTTCAAGTGCCTGTCATTACGGATTTCCATCATGATAAGGATGTTTTGAGTAAACCTCCTAAATTTGGTTGCTTGTGATTCTTATAGAAAGAATCACCGGGACGAGGTGCACCTCAGGCTTAGGCTTCTCCACTCACAACAAGGTCCCTAGTTCAGACTTGCTAATTCTGTTCTTGAACTAGACGCCCGCCCCTCTCCAAGAAAGAGAATGGAATAAGAAACAAAACGTTTGCATATGTAACTTCTTACCAGAAGTTACTGTTCTATTGGTTTAGGATACAACGCGCAAGAAAGCCGAGACATTTGGATAAGAATGATGCCTTTACTTGTTCTGTAGCTACATGAGCAATCCTAGTTACAGAATAGAAGTGTCTATGTGTCGGTCTCACCATGGAAAATCTGCCATTCTCGATTTAAGAACCCCAAGCCCTCCCGAAATTCACAAACAAAATGCCAAAGTACAGAATAGATTGGTTCTTGTAACATAGAGTATGCTGATAAGGAACCAAAACACTAGAAAAGCTTAGCAAAAAGAAGTCCGTATGTATTACCCAAAAACCAACCGCCTCCAACCTCTTCTGTAGTCAGGTTGTGTATTTCTTTGTCACCTCTTGTCCCTCGTGTCCTTGTTCTCTTCTATACACGTTTCTTTCAATGCCTTTTCTATTCCCCCAAACATGGAGGACAAAAGTCTTTGCCTTCATCTGTAAAGACCTTATAATCCTGCACTCCTTGGAAACCCAGAACACTTTTCGCCGCTAACAGTGGGATTTTATAGCCATGAGGCTATACGTTTATGTGTTGCAAGCCAAAGACTTGCCCGTGAAGGATACATACGTCAAACTAAAACTTGGAAAGCACAAATCCAAGACTAAGACTTCGAAGAACATCGTGAACCCATTTTGGAACGAGGAGTTCTTTTTCAAAGTTCACGACATTGGCGACGAGTTGGTGGTGTCTGTCTACAATCATGAAGATGCTGGCTTGCTCCAAAGCTCCAGGGATTTGGTGGCTCGGGTTAGGATTCCGGTTAAATTGGCTATGGAAGAGTTTAATCGTACCTTGCCTCCCACTTGGTTCTCCTTCGAACAGCCCAAGACTGGGAAGTTCGCAAATATGGATTGTGGTTAGTGTCCTTGGCTCTTTGATCATAGTCCCTTCTTGTGTATAACGATTTTGATTGTATCTTATGCTCTAGACAAGCATTATCTAGTATATTGTAGAACAGATTAAATGCGTTGAACGGGTGAGTATTGCACTTGATTTGCTGATACTACACTACATAGTTTCGTGGATAATGAGATTTATCAAGGTGACGACAGTGTAAATGGGCATGTAATAAGTTGTAAAGAGAACAAACGCCAGTGAGCTTTAGGTGAGTTCCCGTTTAACCTTCGATCAGACGAAAGCTATCTAGTCAGTGAACGATAGGTTGAGAGCCCACATTAATGAATGGAGTTAGTTCCGTAGATATTCTGGGTCACTGAAACTTAAGTTATTCGTGACGGAAATGTGTGCTTTAAAGACGTTCTTTTTTGTAGACCAGATATTGTTTTTTGTTGATCCTGCAGTAAGCAATTGTTCATTCAACACGATAAATATACGTTACAAGGGGAAACTGCTGCACTCACACCATAGCATAAGCTACATCTAGCTCTTTCGCGGGTTGTTTGTCCATTGTAAATCGAATAAATTGCCTCAACTATTTGCTTCAGCTACTCTACTATACATGATGGGCACGCTATGTTCATTTGGGTCTTAGTTCTGTTTATTCTTATGATATGAGTCAATTTGCAGCCTGTTTGCTGTTGCTAGGTTGTTTAATCGTCCCCTTGAGGTCGTATTGATGGATATTGATTCCTCAATTCTAGATCATGTTAATTCTTGGTTATGTGTGTAGGGAAGATACTTCTTACGCTCTCTTTGCATGAGAAAGGCACAGATTCTCCCACAACTCACTTTCTCCATGGAAATGCTAACGTTAACCTTGAGAAGAATGGAGAGTCCGAAGGACCTTTCACCTCATCACGTGGTGTATATTATTCCAAAGCTCCAAGCCTGAAGATAGCAAATGGAAAAAAACTAATGAAGAGTATTACAAATCGTTTAGAGAAGGTTTTTACTAAAAACGAGGAAGGCTCGAGGACTGATGAGTCATCAGAGGTAGCCAGTGTATCATCTGATTTTCAGGATTGTGTAGAGGAACGTCAGTCTGCTTGCAGCTTTGAAGACGCTATTGAGATCATGAGCTCAAGAGGCAATGAGCAAGAAATGCCACAGAACCTGAACGGTGGAATTCTTATTGATCAGCTATATGTGACATCTGCACGTCAGCTAAACAAGTTTCTGTTTGCACCAGGTTCACAGTTTAGAAAGGACCTTTTAGAACTGCGCGGATCAATTGATCTGAAAGAGGAACCTTGGAATTGGAAGTCAGATAACATGTCCCATCTAACACGGACTGTTACTTACACGAATGCTGCTACAAAGGTAGTGAAATCTGTTAAAGTTATGGAGGAGCAAACCTATGTGAGAGTTTGTGGACAGGAATTTGCTATTTTGTTAAGTGTGAATACACCAGAAGTGCCATATGGTACTGCATTCAGTGTTGAATTGCTATACAAGATAATTCCCGGAACAACACTATCTTCTGGAGAAGAGACATCTCACCTTATAATATCATGGGACATAAACTTCCGTCAAAAAGTAATGATGAAAGGCATGATTGAAGGAGGAGCAAAGCAGGGACTGAAACAGAGCTTTGCTCAGTTTTCCAACTTATTGGCCCAAAATTTCCAGGCAGTGGATCCTGTGGATTCATCAGATAAGGACCACATGTTAGCAACTTTGGAAGCAGAGCACCAATCCGATTGGAAATTGGCATTTGGGTACTTTTGGAACTTCACTGTTGTTTCCACCATATTGATGGTTTCTTATGTAGTTCTGCACATTTTATTATGCGAGCCTAGCAAAGTCCAAGGTTTGGAGTTTGTAGGACTTGATTTACCCGACAGTTTTGGACAGATCATCACTTGTGGAATTTTGTTCATTCAATTGGAGCGTCTTTACACCATGGTTCTGCACTTCATACAGGCTAGGTTGCATAGAGGTAAGTAAACATTTATTGCTAAATTCCTCATTTCTCAAAAGAATAGGCTGACCCTTACTCTTACGAGTCTATTGATGGATACACTTCTGCTATTGTTTCAACAGGAAGTGACCACGGCATTAAAGCCAAAGGTGATGGTTGGATCCTTACAGTGGCCGTAATTGAAGGTACTGATTTGGCTTCCTTAGGTACCACCGTATCTTCTGATCCCTACGTGGTGCTCACTTGTAATGGTAGAACAAGGACGAGCTCTGTCAAACTTCAAACTAGTAATCCCCAGTGGAATGGTGAGAGTTCTTCATGTTCCGAATACTCTTACTATATGGCTCCCCTATGTTTATGTTACACCATTTGAAGTTTCATGGTGCAGACGTCCTCGAGTTTGATGCAATGGAAGAACCACCCTCTGTTCTTACAGTGGAAGTTTTTGATTTTGATGGTCCATTTGATCGGGCCACTTCACTTGGACATGCTGAGGTCAACTTCTTGAAACACACATCCACTGAACTAGCTGACATGTGGGTTTCCCTTGAGGGAAAGCTTGCGCAGTCTTCTCAGTCAAAGTTGCACTTGAGAATCTTTCTAGACAATAGCAAAGGTATCGATACAATAAGAGAATACTTGACGAAAATGGAGAAGGAAGTTGGGAAGAAGGTAAACACTTGGTTATGTTCGTGAAAACAGGTCTAACTTGCTCACCATCTTTGGTTTCAATTCCCTAGTCAGGAATATGAGTCATTTTTTCCGATTTCCGGTTAATGCTGAATGTGTGAATTCCATGAAGTTTGATGATCTGGATTTTATGTCAGTTGAACATAAGATCACCACATAAGAATGCAACGTTCCAAAAGGTGTTTGGATTGCCATCAGAAGAGTTCCTTATCAGTGACTTCACATGCTACCTGAAGAGGAAAATGCCTTTGCAGGTGCTAGTTGCTGTATCCATTTTTTTCTATATATTCTCAGGAAACTTTTAATTTTCAGTAGATGGAAGGTTGAATTCCCTATTGTCTGTGTTCAGAAAGTTCAGACTAGATTGAACTTCCCTTGGATTATTTGGATGGGTACTGATATGCCTCTGCTTTCAGGGCAGGCTTTTTTTATCTGCAAGAATTGTGGGGTTTTATGCCAATTTATTTGGACATAAAACTAAATTTTTCTTTCTTTGGGAGGATATTGAAGATATTCAGGAACTTCCCCCATCACTTTCATCTGTGGGTAGCCCAACATTGGTCATAGTTCTGCGGAAGGGCAAAGGCCTTGATGCCAGGCATTGGGCAAGGTCTCAAGATGAAGAAGGAAGGCTCAGATACTATTTCCAATCATTTGCGTCATTCGGTGTAGCCAGCAGGTAATGGTGATGTAAAGTGGACCTAACTATTCTTTATGGCTATTTTGCTATCTTCTATATACCATGTGTTGACCTTTGTTTTGTTTTTTTAATCTTTTTTTCCCCTACAGAACTATCATGGCCATGTGGAGAACTCGAACACTCACACCAGAGCAGAAAGTACAAATTGCAGAAGAGCAGGAGCAGGAGCAGGAGCAGGACGTAGAAGGAAGGCCCATAATGCTTGAGGACTCCGATGTTGAAGATACAACCATGTCTAAGATCTACTCTGTTGAGCTACCAGTCAATGTAAGCACTCAAAGAAGGGCCTTCTCTTCACTCACCTCTCCATTTCATTCATAACTAAAAATATTGATGTTGTGATACCACAGATTAAAGCGCTTATGGGCATGTTTGAAGGGGAAAGTATGGAGCGCAAGATTATGGAGAAGTCTGGATGTCTTAATTATACAACCACAGCATGGGAATCAGTAAAATCGGACATCTTGGAACGACATGTCTCTTACAAATTCAACCGCCATGTTTCAGTTTTCGAGGGAGAAGTCACCTGCACACAACAGAAAATTTCAATTCCAAATGATGAAGGGTGGATTCTGAATGAGATCATGGTGCTACACGATGTCCCTTTCGGCGATCACTTCCATGTAATCTACTTATTTATCATTCGCAGATCATGAAAATGACAGACTAGGTTCTTTATATTTCATTCTGATTTTTTGACTTGCAGGTCAACTTCAGGCACCAAATTGAGAAGTCTTCCCTTGCTAATAATGCATGCAAGTGTGATGTCTACGCTGGGATCACCTGGTTGAAAAGCACCAACTTCCAACAGAGAATCACTCAAAACGTTCATGATAAATTCACAAACAGGTTCGAAGAAATATATGAGCTTGCTGAGAAAGAGATCCTCTTCTCAACCCAACAGAACAGTTCAGTTTGAAACATATAAAACTGAAAAGCAATTAGACTTTTTTGTTCTCATACACAAAATCACCAAATGTATTTTCTTTTACTTTCATCAACAATCAATAATTGTATCTCTGCAATTGTATACATTCTTCCGGTCAGACACCTTAATGAAATCATCATAAGCCCTCTTGAAAGTCTGTGAAGAACATCAAGGCATTATATTCATGCATAAAATATGAATATGTAATAACATCAATTTTACCTCACAGACTTTCAAGAGGGCTTATGAGTATATAATAAGCCCTCTTGAGTTATTCGTTAATATAATAAAGATTCAATACACATTTTAACATCTATAGTAAAATTTAAGTTGGACTTTAAACGTTTATCAACATATAAAATGACATTAAAACTTATTAAACAATTAAGGTTTCATCAATTTTGTTGGCTCGACAAATTCTTTTAACTCAGAGATCCACATCGGTAACTGATATAAATCCTTAAGTTAATTTAGAGATTTAAATTTTTAAAACCCTAACTCCTTAAAATCATGAATTTGGATTTGTAATTTTTATATTTTTTAAACCAAAAGATTAAGTAGAAATCTTGCTGAGATGCAGGATTTGAGAAAGTTCAATAATATACAACCTTCCCTCTAACAGATAAATTTGTTACAAACTTGTATTGAAAGTGTAAACAAAGAAACTCAACATCCATTAGATAATATTATTCTTTTTTTGTATGTGAAGAATTAAAGTGTTGGTTGATTAGAGTGAAGTAATCATCACCCTGTTGTGACTATATTTCTCCCTAATTATTTGTAGTTTAGCAGTGTAACAATTGTTACATAGACAATGGAGACCCTTAACACAATCATGATGTTGGTTTAACATATTATTTGAAAGATTTTTATGTTTTTACAATATTTAAGCTTATTTTTTGAGTTGAAAATTTTATATAACTCTTCATCTGGAAACACATCAACAAAAAAATGAACAAAGTATCATAAGTTATTGTAGGTTAAATACTTAACTGAGGACTTAAGCAAGAGATTTTTGGGTTGCCCTAATTATCTAGTTACGTATTTCTTTAGAGTTAGGCAAGAGATTTTTGGGTTGCCCTAATTATCATTTTATATGATAAATATTAGAGTTTAACTTAAATTTTAATATAAATATTAAGAGTTGCTGTGTATCTTAAAAAAAAAAAGAATTAGTTTTGGAACAATGAGATATGAATATAATCAAATTTTGGTAAGTTTGGGCAAGTCTCAGCCAACTGATGAAACGACAGCGTCTGCTCTCCATCTTCCAGAAAATGAGACAAGTGAGGATCAATTGTTCCCGTTTGCCTGTCGTTGCTGTTACCGCTCTCTGTCTTTCTCTCTAACTCCTGAAATTTTTTAATTTTTTTTTAATGCGGACCTGCGGTTCGGCCTTGGTCAAACCGGTTCGACCATTAATTCGTTATCCGGTCCAATTTTCGATTAAATCTCCTCCTTAGCTTCGTAGGAGATAAACCCTAAACCCAGCCCAAAACAAACACCATATTCAGCATCTTTGCTAGTTCTTGAAGCCACTGGCTGCCTCGAAGCTGAAATTTTCAAGTTGAAACAGCGATGCAGCACGACGAGGTTATATGGCAAGTCATAAGGCACAATCACTGCAGTTTTATGTCCAAGTAATTTTCTTTTTCGGAGAAACACTCGATTACTTGTTAGTTGGCCATTTGATTTGATTTGGTTGTGATTGAATGAATTGTTGGCAATTGTGATATCTGCAGAATCGAGACCGGGATTTTTTGTAGAAACCCATATAACGTTACTGGGATTTGTAACCGTAGCTCTTGCCCCCTTGCTAATAGTCGCTACGCTACTATACGCGACCATGATGGTTTGTTTCTTGTGTGGGATTTTTCATTTTCGACATCATTCAAATGGTTTTCGTTTGGTTCTTTGTGTCTGTTTTTCCAATGCGGTTCCTTGTATGTGGCTATTTTCAAAAAGGAAGCTGCAAATTTTTTCCATCATGGACTATGAATATGCTTATATTCACTGCCAGCTTCAAAGGTCATGATATCTTTGTGAATATTATTGATCCATTTGTTTCTAGTACTTTCTGGTGGGTATATCTTACCATGAGTGCTATGTTATTTTTATGGACAGGAATCTAATTTTCCTGGTCTATTTCTTTCCGTGTCAAGATTCATTTCTTCTTTTTGTAAGCTTATACTTTCGTGGCTTTTGTGAATTTCTGACAATATGTCATGTGCATAGGTGTCTTCTATTTGTATATGAAAACAATCGAGAGAGCTCATAAGCCAAATGAGTTATGGGAAAGAGTGAAATTGCCTAGAAACTATGAGAAGGCCCTTGAGATCATTGACAAGCATCTGGTATTCATATTTTTCTGAGATAGTTGTGCTTAAACTGCTGCTTCCATAAAGAAAAAAAAAAAAGAGCATGTAACAACATCCTATTGCTTGATGGGTAATCTTTGTACCTTTTAGATGTACTGGCCAAAGCTTCTTGTACACAAAATAAAGCAGCGCCTGACAAAGATGACGCAGATGCGTATACGGATGAGAAAACTACAATTAAAGACTAGGTATGCAAGTACCCTGTTTGCTTTGGGCTTATTGATGTTTTATATTGTTACATTTTTTGGATTTTTAGATTCAAAACTGTTTACAGGTCATAGTGTTTAGGTGTGATTGCCTTAGTGCTGATTCTTAGTTTCCATAAGGACATTAGATTCTAATTCCATCCCTTTTATTGTTGAGTTTATTCCGTTGTGTAAATTATCTCTGGTGATATTGCTTCATAAAATTTTCCTCTGGTATATTTTGATGTTTAGCTGACAATTAATTGCTATGTAATTAATGTGGATAATTACTTGTTGACACCTTATGGTGCGCAGAAGAACAAGAAAACTCATGTAGGTTAAGAACAATTGAGAAGTTTATTTTGAAGTGAAAGACTAGATGCCATCATTGTTAGGGTGGTAGAGTTGCGGTGGCTACTTTTAATTTCAATGTTAAAGAGAGGTTCAGGCGATACTAACCTGGTTTTTCTGAATATGAGGATGCATGTTGTTGATGTAATTTACTGTAGCAATTATTGACTTGATTCCTTTCATGTTCCATATTTGTGAAGGTGTAAGAAAAGTTTCTGCACATTATCCACTATAAAAAACGTTCATTCATAGACTGGAAGCTTAAGAGTTTGGAATTGTTAAGGAAATAAAAACAATGGGGAAAGCATTAGACACCAAGAGTCAGAACTGAAGTATTGTAGGAGTTTTGGTCTTCTCTAAAAGTTTGTTGTGATCTTCTTGATCATGTTGTGATTTTCAGTTATTGATTTCTTTCACCATGTTGACTCGATAAGTTCCTACCGGTTCATGTGTTCTAGTGTTGCTAGCCTGCTAAGGGCTCTTATGGATTTATATATTCAATTCTTGTTTGGAATGATCCTACTAGGGAGAAGATAATGACTACACCCCGAAAACAGATGAAGAGAGAGGCTAGAAGAGAGGAAAAGGCTGAAAAAGCTGCAGTTCTTGATAAGGTTATAATGTGACTGGTCGTGTATATAATCTCTAAAATTTTGTTTTTATAGAACTTCATAGTAATTCTACCTTAAATCTTTTCAGAGTATTGAGAAAGAATTACTTGAGCGGCTGAAGAGTGGCGTTTATGGTGACATATACAATTACCCAGTTAATGAATACAACAAAATTCTTGACATGGAAGAATTACATGCTAATGCTGAAGATGAAGAAGAGGAGGTATGGATGTGGATAAAAATCAAGGTTTGTTTTAAAGGCTTGATTGGTTACATGTGGGTGAATAATTTGTCAATACACAGGAACCTGAAGTAGAATATGTTGAAGGTTATGATGAACTTGAAGAAGAAGAAGATATAGAAGATTTTGGTAATTTTCCACTTGGGCAGGCTATCAAAGCTAATGGTAAAGATGTTTATTCTACTTCACACCGTTTTTGTATCAGTACTAATTGTAATTCTTCAAGTACTGTATTTTGAATGTTTTAGCTTTAAGTGCCAAAAGGAGTTACTTTGACAAATTGATTGTGATTAATTTTGGATTGTTGAGGAACTTCTGTTTTGACCCTTTTCCTGGGGGTGTGTCATTGTCAGCCTCTTTTTTTTTTTTTAATTAGAATGAGGGAGGCCGTTGAAACAATATTTGCACCGCATAAGCTGTTGTCTCAGTTGCTTTTTGGTTCATAATGCAAATTGCACACAAGTCATAGTTTAAATATTCTGCAGATGATATGCTGGATGATGATGAAGAAACATATGCAGTTGATCACAAAAGATCTAAAAGAGGGTCAGGACCTAAACTTGAGAAAGATGAAGCTAGAAAGTTGAAAAAGAAGGCCAAGGTTCTAGTTGAGGTTCGTATCTTCAGATTTCCATTATTCACTTGTTGATTTAGTAATGACATTGCTGTAAAATTTTGTTACCTAAGAATCATACACTTATAGATAGAAAAGGTAAGCGTTCAAAACTTGAAGTTTTGTAAGATATCATATAGATGGAAGTTCCTTAAGCAACTTTCAATCAATTCATCATTTTATATCTTCCATTTCACCACTCAATCGACCCATTATGATCTAAGAGTTTTAATTGTTTCTTTATATTGAATGGACGCTGCAATCTGATTATGACAGTCATCTCTCTACATTCAAACTATAGTTTGCAATCAGATGGCTTGGGTATGCTTTTTTGGATATTCATCCAATTTTGCCTTGACATAACTCATTGTAACAAGGTAGACTTGAGCAACGGCATACACGCAAGTCCTGTACATTCTTTTTCACTATCCCTGAGGTTAAATTTTTAGGTTCTCGTGTTTGGAAACCTAAGAGACTTGGCTGGTAAAACTGATTCTTATTTGATATGTTAACAAGTAGAATAATATTTTCTAGAACAAAATTATTGAAGCTGCTATATGGGTTCTTTTCGGGAAACCATCTACGTTACGAGGAAAGGATCTACTTGCTAAACATGACTTTTGTTCAAGTTCATGGATGTAACTTTCTTTGAATTTACTGTCTCATAAGTGATATCTATGTAATTGCCTTGCATCAGGTTGAACATGAAGATGCTCCTGGAAGACAAAAGGCAACTTCTTGAGACGGTTGGACTATTGTCATTTAGTTTGGCAAGTATAAGGATTACGGCCAGGATCTTTTTGAATTGTTCATCCAATGACATCAATTACTTCTCACTTTGGCATGGAATCTTACCATGATCGAATCTATGTGAAGATTACTGCTGATGGATGGCATGAGGTATTCCAAGTAGCCATGATTGGTTAAGGTGTTCTTTGCTTTAAACTTGTAACTCCGGCCTCAAGTGTAGAAACTAAAAAGCAGAGTCATTTAGATTCTAATGGAACACGATCAAAAAAAATGTATCATACTGATCCTACTGCATCTCCTCTCCCTCGCCTTGGTTGTGAATTAGCCAAGAAAGAATGATACAGGACTTGTATCATAAAATTTTGGATATGGTAACATGAGATTTGACAGATGCTAATATTTGCCAGTGGTATTGTTTGGATTTCTGAAGGTGATGATCCGACTCACGGCAATTGCGATGATGGTATATTGGTATGTTTCAACGTACAGGTGGTTCTGGTTGGGTCTGAGGATTGTCTTAAATGATGTTTCAATCATTAATGTTAACATGCGTAGTAGGAGTGTTTATGGTAGGATAACCTGACCCGTTTATAATTAACCTGAACCTGAACTTAAATGTCAGGTTCGGCAATTTCACAAACCTGAACCTGAACCTAAAGAATCTATAGGATCGGTTAACCTATTTTTAAGTTCAATTTTCAGGATAATCAGAATCTATTTATATCAATATATATGACAAAAAATTATAAAACTATTTGGTGAAAATAGATACAAATTATTTATAAAAGTATGTATATAAAATTCATCAAAAATTAATCCACTATGTTAAACCCAAAGAAAGTAAAAATAAGGCAAACAATGTCTTATAAAAGATCCATACATAAAAAAAAGAAATAAACTGTTAAATAATTATTCTTCGAATAGGATGGTAGGATAATCTACTGTTATATATGAAGCCACATCTGTAGAAAATAAAGAATAAAAAGAGTTAGACTGGTTATTTCTTTTTTAATTGAAAAAAGAAAATTTTATTTATTTGTATATTAAAACAAGGTAAAGTAAATTATATTATCTGATTCAATCTGCTCAAGTTCTTCAAGTCTCTCTTCCACGTAAAGAGAAGCTTGTGATTTTCTCAACCAATCTTGTACACAAACAAGAGCCTCCACCATCTTTGGAGTAAGAGGACTACGAAATGAATCAAGCACTCAACCTCCGGTACTAAAAGCTGACTTAGATGCAATAGTAGATATAAGCATAGCTAAAACATCTCGAGCCATTGAAGCAAGCACTGGATACTTAGCAGAATTTAGTTTCCACTAACTCAAGACATTGAAAGTCTTGTCTTTGGATTCACAATCTTCAGCTAAATATTTATCTAGCTCACTTTTGATTTCTCCATTTGCTTGACTAGCTTCCTGCTCTTCAAAAATATTATCCAAAAATGCTGCAACATCCTTGACGTTATCAACTTTCATATCACTTGAAGCTTGAGATTGAACGCTTAATTGTGCAACAGGAAAAGACATGGAGGATCGGTAGAAATCAAACATCAAATCTAAAGTAATTTTTACTTTCTCACACAACTGCTCAGATTTGACATCATCATATGCTTTACTAATCACAAAGTTCACATACTTCAATTTGCAGCGTGAATCAAGAACGGTAGCAATAAACAACATGCAGTTAATATTAACATCTCCCCAATACTTATCATGCTTCTTCTTCATCCTCAAAGCCATGTTTTTTGCACTATAATCACCAAGTCCACATCTCTTTGAAATAACCATCTTAATGCCAAAATTTTCTTTCATGTACTCATTAGCACTTACATAGTGAGAGCCAGACAATTTTAAAGTAGCATCATAAAAGATAGAAAGAAAAGGTAGCAGGTTACATGCGTACTCCCAATCACTTTTACTAGGAACACCTTCATTATTTTTATTCTCACCTCTACTATTCTTCTTTTCAGAAAAGTCTTCAACATACTTAGAATCTTGACTCTCCAATAAATCAAATGCTTTTTGAAATTTCAAAGCTGACTCTAACATTAAATAAGTAGAATTCCATCTTGTTTCAACATCTAGACAAACAATACTCTTGTTGTCTATTTTCTCTTTTTCTATACAAGACTTGAACTTTGCCATTCTAGCAGGAGAAGACCGAACATATTTCACTGCATTGCGAATCCTAATGATTGAATCACCCAATTCTGACAGCCCCTCTTTCACAATTAAACCTAAGATGTGTGCAATACATCTCATTTGTATGAACTCACCTTTCAATACACCACTCTTCCAACTTTAATTCTTTTTCTCAAGTATTGAATAGCTACATCATTTGAACTTGCATTATCCACCGTTATAATGAATATTTTTTTTCAATATCCCAACTAACCAAACAAGTCTCAATAGCCCTACCAATTGTATCATCTGAATGACCAGAAATTGGGCAAAAGTTTATAATTCTTTTGCATAATTTCCAATCATCACCAATAAAATGTGCCGTGAGACACATATAACTGAGATTTTAACATGATGTCCAAGTGTCTGTAGTGAGACAAGCCCTGGAAGGCAATTTCTTAAAAAAAATCCTTCATCTTCTTTCTCTGTTCTAAGTAAAGTGCATAACAATCTCTAGTCACTGTAGTGCGAGAAGGAATTTAAAATTTTAGTTGGATATGTGCACAAAAATCATGAAACCCCTCTTGCTCTACATGACGAAAAGGTAACTCATCAACAATAATCATTCTAGCAAGTGCCTTCCTACACCTTTCTTGATCAAACATTCATGTTATCATTCTACGTGATGTGCCATCTTCATCTTTACCTTTTTCTACTATTACTCCTTCTATAGTTTTTTGTCAACTTTTGGGTTCCTTGTGCTTGCTTTATGGATACTTAACACATCTATTCAAGTGATTGATCAAGATGGTAGTACCATTATTCTTTTTACAAGCAATAGATTTGTTACAGTATTGACATACACCCGTTAGCTTCACCTGACTTGACATAGTGTTCCCAAACCCAAGATCATTTCTTGTTTGAAGAGGTGATAGGAGGCTTAGGAAGATTTGATGCATTAGAATCAGGTGTTTAGGGATTACCATAAGTTATTACAGAAGCCATGTCAACACCACCAATGCTCTAAGAAGTGAGAAGTACCTCCATTAGTTCTGTTCTGTGAGTCAATGATGGTGCAATGCTAGTGCAGTCCATGGAGGTTGACATCTGGTAAAAAAAATAAAAAAATAAAAGCTTTTGTAGTTGTAAATTTCATGAACAATAAAAAAGAATAATTTGTGATATTGAAAAGATTTTGGTATATGTTATGTAGTGGGTAGTTTTTAGAATTAGTGGTCATTTATTTTCAAAAAAGTAGTGGATGATAATTCAGGTGAGTAGTAGTTCTTTAAATACAGTATAAGTCTATGTAAGTCTATGCAAGAAATTAACAGAAGTGTGGTTCTTTTTATCCAGAAACTTTTCTCTCTGTCCCTACAAGTACTTCTACAGCAGTGCAGGTTAGTTGTCTATATGGTCCTATTATTATAAATGCATGTACTAAACAAAACTATTAACACCCCCTAATACCCTTGATGTCTTTGTATCTATAGATTTAGGCCTTATAGAGATCAGAGCTGAGTTTCATAAAAAGTAATGTCAAATTCTAGCAAACGTGCTTTATGAAAGTTGTCTGTGAAAAAATTTCCTAGAAGTGGCAAATACAACACCAGAAACTGGCAAATCAACCCTATCACCTTGGAAACGTATGGACATGCAAATTTTCAAGGAAACAAGAGAAGTTTCCAGTAAATAAGAAAACTAGATCAAAATCAAAATGAAAAGAACAAGAACCAAGCTGTAAAAGCTAGTCCCCCATATTCCATAAGAGCCTTGAAATTAAGAAGAGAAGTTCAACAAATGGAATGCAGTAAGTCAAATAACCGGTAAAAAACAAAGAAACATCCATTAAGGCAGTCCCCCATATTCCATAAGAGCCTTGAAATTAACAGATCCTATACAAAAAGAATGCGACTGTTACTCTAAGAACAACTGTAAAACGAGTAACTAGCAGTCCGGTTCTAATTTCTTCAAAATCATAAAATATGGAGGAAACATAACATGGAAGAATCAGAGTTGAGAGTATCCTGCCATCTTTGATTTTGATTCTGGCGTTTTGGAAGGGGAAGATACCAGATTTACAATAAGTTAACAAACATTTTGTGCTTAAACCAGTGACCCACAGATCAATCACTAAATCATTTTAAGAAACCAGCACCAGATAACTTTTATAGTAGTAAAAAAGATGAGGAAGAGCAACAGTAAGTCACACAGCAGTGGCAATAGACTAGAAGTGAATGCACCACTTCTAATCACTTGTAACGAAAATTACCGCAATAAAAGTAACCTGCTACAGAGCTACTTATAGATGAACGAAACATCATCTATACTTCTTTAAATCCAAACAAGGGAAAAGCAAAAATTAAAATACATCTAAATATATTATATATGCATGGAGCCATGACGTGTCTACTCTGCAATCTGCATAACGTCTCACCTCACGGTCTCAGTTTATCACATTCACGTAATACATTTCTTATGGTTTTGTTTCTTATTTACAAAGCTACAGTAATAGTAATACATCCTTAAAGTAATGTTATTTCCACTTACCCTTGATCACCCGAGAGAGTCTCACAAAACCACGAATGACTGTATGAACTATGAGATATCGTAGCTTTGGACGGTGATGTGCAGAGTCTGCAGACCTCAGGGCTTCTAAAAGGTTCATTTATGGTAGGGAAAAACTTTTTCTTTGTTTTCATGGATGAAAAAACCTTTCAACTTCAATGATAATTTGACAAAAGTGGCTGATAATTTGATAAAAGATTATTTTATGTATATACATAATATATTTAAAGACACAACTCAATTTATTTATTCTTTAAAATAAATTATCAATTAAAATGTTAATAATAAAATATTTCTGTAAATTATATCTAAAATATATGATAGGTTTTTTTGGTGTTTAAGGTTGAGGTTTAAACCTAAACCTATAAATCAGGGTCGGTTCGATTAACCTATTATAGGTTTGGTTAACCTATAACCACAAGTTAGAAACCTGAACCTGAACCATGAACCTGATTTTTTAGGTTCGGTTTGACTTAGGTTTGGGTAACCTTATTTATAGGTTTGGTTCATGCAGTTCAAGTTCGATTCATAGGTTCGCGGGTTTTTTTGAACACCTCTAATCCGTGGTTTGATTTAAGCTTAACTTAAAATATAGTTTGAAAGGTTTGATTGTTCAATTTATAAATTTAAAAAATTAAAATTAAAATGTATTCTTTTAAATATTATAAACTAAAACGTTTTTGAACTTTACAGCTCGTTTGGTTCAAGGAATGGAATAGATAAGGAATCGAATAGTTATTCCTAGGAATAGAAAAGAAGAGAAATAGAGCAGAATGAGTATTACTTTGTTTGATTTAGGAAATGAAATAGAAAAAGAATTTCTATTCCAATGTTTGGTTTGAAAATATAAATTTAGAATAAGAAAGGAATAAGTAACAAAAAAATCAAAATGTCCTTATCATTATATTATTATTATTATTATTATGATTAACTTTATTATTCTTATTATTATTAAATATTGTTATAAATTTTCTACTTATTATTAAATTTATCAAATTTTATTCTTAATTATATCATTAAACTCATTATTAATATTAATATTATTATTAATATTATTATTATTATTATTATTATTATTATTATTATTATTATTATTATTATTATATTTTTATTATACGAAATTAATTATCTTATTATTATTAATTATTGTTATAAATTTTCTACTTATTATTCTTCTTATTATTATTAATACTATTATTTTTATTATTAACTTTATTATAAGAAATAAATTATCTTATTATTATTATTATCAATATTATTAATTATTTTGTTTCAAAATATTATTAATTATTGTTATTGTTATTATTATTATTATTAATTATTGTTATAAATTTTCTACTTATTATTCTTCTTCTTATTATTAATACTATTATTTTTATTGTTAATTTTATTATAAGAAATAAATTATCTTATTATTATTATTAATTATTGTTATTATTATTAATAATTATTATTATTAAGCATTAACCTCGATAAGAAGACTTCACACGGTTCACTTAGACCTACCTATGAGGTAAAATCTCACGAATCTGGTTGATATCCATCACAGTAGGATAAACCTCATATCCTACAAAAGGAAAAGACGCAAAACCCACACATGAAATAAGAAAGTCAACAGATAGGGTAGAAACTTAAGAACGAAATAGACGGATATGCATGCAAATTGATTATTGAGAGTTCACTAGGTATCTTTTCTTGAACTGGGTCTTTAGCAGAAGCAGGATCAAGAGAACAATGGGTGGTGAAAAGGCGGAACTTTTTCTTCGACTTCAAATGGGTAGAAGCCAAACGGGACGTGGGATTAGGAAGTGAAATGCGAGAAGGAAGAAAAACATCGATACCCAGTCCATGAGAGAGCGGAGTTGAATGGGAGCTAAGAGATGAAGAAGAAGAAGATAAAGTATTAGCAAAAGCTGCGGTTGCCATTAGTAACGGTGAGGATAAGAGGAGGCTCCGATGATGCTTCAACGTCAAAGAAGGAGAACTTTCGGAGGCTGGAAATGATGAGAGGATAAAATTGTCTTCAACAAGAGCTATTCTTCGATTAGCTAAAAATGGGTTGAGGTCGGGATTGGGTATTCTTCAAATTTGAAGAATAGTTATTACCGAAGATTACTTATTCCTGTCTCCCTATGTAACCAAACACAGGTTTAAAAATAAGTTAAGAATATAATAGGAATAGCCATTCTATTCCAATCTACCAAACAGCCCGTTAATGTTATCACCAACGTCTGAAGCATTACATTGGAATAAGTTAGAATTGCTATAACTAGTTACAATTAAGCATGCAATTGCAATATATCAGAACACTGTGGTGATGGCATTTCCAAAGGACAGGTGGAAGTTCCTAGATGGGGTTTTTGGGCGCCAAGGAACGGTTCCTGAGGGCCTCTTTGGATCTTTATAATCTCTCAAGTCTTCTGCGCCTTCGCTTTCCGTGGCTTTATTAATGGAGTATCTGACACCACCATATCAATCATATATATATATATGTACACACACTTATCATCATCCGCTACACACTCTGTTAATCAATCTCTGTTCTGTTCTTACAGAGTAACCATGGATCCCAACCCCAAATCCTTTCCAATCCTCTCCTACGTCCTCACCCGATTCCCCTCGTTCGGACCCAAATCACCCACCTCCGACGTCGAGCAACCGCCCCCAATCTCCCCCTCCTCGCAACCTCCTATCCTCTCCCAAATGCCCCATTTGTCCGACCCCAAGCTCCTAGCCTCTATGAAACGCGCCATTTCGGACGTGTCCCAGACCCGAGCCGTGCTCCGAACTCTGGGCCCACGACCCGACCATGAGTCCGTCGACACAGCCAAGCAAAAGCTCTCGGAAACTGAATGCACTATCTCGGAGAAGGAGAGGAGCTTGTTCAAGACGATAGTGCAGTTGGAGATGATGCACGAAGCTTACGAGAAGCTGCTGAAGGACGCGGAGAAGCGGTTGGTTGAGATATATGAGAACGCCAAGAGTGGTAAAGGGAAGGATGTGGTGGTGGAGACTGTGGAGGAGGAGGAGGAGGAGGAGGCGATGAATGAGGAGGTGGTTGCCATTCTTCACCGGTCGAAAGAAGCAGAGTTGGAGAAGATTGATTTGTCTAACCGGCGATTGAGATTCTTACCGGAGGCTTTTGGAAAAATCCGTGGATTGAAAGTGCTTAATCTCTCTACTAATCAGCTTCAGGTTCGTTTTTCTTGAGGAAAAGTTATTTTCTTTTCCCTCTGTAGCTTTCTAGTATTATAGGCTGATAAGATCACTAGAAACCTCATGGTATTGATAACCACATTTAGTTTTAGTTGGATGCCTAGAACTTAGAAATGATTTCTTCTTATCGGAACTTACTGGCTCTTTTTGGTGTTATAGACATCGCTTAGCTTCCTCACAATTTTTGCAAATTTTGCGAGGGAACACAGATGATTCCTGATTCAGTAGCTGGGTTAGAGAATCTTGAGGAGCTCAATCTAGCTTCAAATCCCTTGGAAGCACTACCAGATTCTATTGGTTTCCTACAGAACTTGAAAATCCTAGATGTATCGAGCAACAAGCTAGAAACCTTGCCTGATACTATTTGTCATTGCAGGTAACTATTATTTGTAAGAGGATGATGATTCTCTGATCAGATAACTATATTCATTGCTGCCTATACTTTGAACAACATTTCAGGTCATTGGTGGAATTAAACGTGAGCTTCAACCGCCTGACTTATTTGCCAACTAATATCGGGCATGAGATGGTAAACCTTGAGAGGCTGTTTATCCAGTTGAACAAGCTTCGTTCACTTCCCACATCTATTGGTGAGATGAAGAGTCTACGCCAAATGGATGCTCACTTCAACGAAATTAATGGCCTTCCCCAAACATTTGGGAAATTGAAGAATCTTGAGAGCCTTAATTTAAGCAATAATTTCAGTGACCTGACTGAACTTCCTGATACTTTTGGTGATTTGACAAACCTCAAGGAACTTGATCTGAGTAACAACCAGCTTCATGCATTACCTGAGACATTTGGCAGGTTGGAAAACTTAACTAAACTCAGATTGGATGCTAATCCTCTTGTGGTTCCACCACCAGAAGTTGTGAAGGAAGGGGTTGAAGCTATTAAGACGCACATGTCTAAGAGGTGGCTTGATATTCTGGTGGAGGCAGAAAGAAAGAGCGTGCTTGAAAGGCAGGAAGAAGGTGAAAACGGGTGGTTGACACGGAGTACCTCTTGGTTGAAAAATTATGCTACAGATGTTTCAGATACCATTACTGAATATTTGAGCCCAAAAGCCTCAAGAGACCCATATCTGGATCAGCAGCTATGACGGCATGATAATTGTGCATCCATGCTTTTCGTTCTTCCTTTACTTTGTACAACATGGATGAGATTTTGTTATTTTAGTAATCAGTTCTTATGCATGCCAACTAACAAGCAAAAAAGAGGTGAGTGCATTTCAGGTAATGTTCTTTTTCTTTTTCATTTCTAATCTGGAGAATAAATAGGTATAGGAGGCAACCGTGTTTTCACAATCACCTATGTATCTTTTAGAGTCAATATCATGAGATTGAAGGATATAGCAGGTTGAATTGAATGGATGTTTTTAGGTTATTGTATTTGAAGGCAACTTCAATTTGTGTTTAAAATATATATGTGACAAGAATATCTGTAATTGGGTTTCTGAAAAAAATATCATTCACACGTCTAAGAAGATGTTAACGTGAAAAACTGCCAAAACAAAATTGGAAAAAACACGAATCAATTCAAGAGTGACACAAAAGGAGATGATGAATGAAGACGTAGATTTAAACAATACATAAAGCGAATATAATAAGAGAACTTGAAGAACTAGGCGTGTTTATTTGCAACTGTGGTAGTACTTTTTTATTAGCAGGGAACCAACAAGTGCTATTTTCAAAAGCATCAAGAAGAGTCATTATTACTACTCTCAGACTTGGAGGTATAACATTTAGCAGCTTAGATAGAGTAGGGATAAGGGATGGTAAGAGTTATATGTATATATCCGGAGACTGACGGAGTTGTAAATATCAGGAAGGAGAGGCAAAATATGAAAAAGAAAGATGAAGTCATTTGGAGCAATATGTAGGGTACAACTGAATTAGTGTAAACTCGTCAATCCATCTTCTCAAAGCCTCGACCTCTTCAGGTGGGTGATCATGGCTGACGATTGACTCTTGGGATAAGATCCTGGAGTTCTTAGGTCTTAAAAAATATATAATTTGCTTCTTTTCCCCCGTAGCTTAGTCATTTCAAAAAGTATATTGATTTTTAAAAATATCATTAAAATAATTTCTATTGGTAAAATTTTAAGCAAAAAATTTATAGTTCTTATTGACGTATTTTAATAAAATTTATTAATTTTAGATTAGAATAAACAATATAAATTCTAATTATTTTAATAAAATTTAAATTTAGATGGAAATAATCAATATTATTTTTCCATATACATAATAATAAGTACATAATTATTTTTATTAAAAACAATTTAATATTTAACATAAATCTAATTTTTAATATTATAAATATTTTTAAATAAGAGAAATTATATAAAATGCTTCAAAAAAAACAAAAATTCAAAGAGAAAGATCCCATCCAAATCAAATATGACACGTTATTGATAAGAGCAAAATAAAAAGTGATTCTCCCTCGAGTTGTGGAGAATGCGTGGGTAGTTTATAGAGGGAACTCGAACTCTTCTTCAACACATTTAGATCTTGTAGATCAAACAACTAGTAAAGTTGACATTGATCTGATTGGTTATTATGTTTCCTCGTTTATATTGATAAAGGAGGTGGAATTATATGAGTTTTTCGTCTTAAACTTGTCTTTAAGACAAAAGATTGGAATTGACCAGTCTTTCCGCTTATTCTGCAATGGGCAAATCGATTATGAAAGAACAGAGGCCTCTTTGATGTATTACTCTCGAAAGATAACCTTATCCTCTTCTCTTTCTCCTCCACTTCGGTAGCCTCCAAAATTCTTGAGGAGGGTCCTTGGCACCTTGGGAGCTAACCCATATTCCTATAAATTTGGCAGCCAGGTCTTCTTTTGGAATCCATTAAGATACAAAGTCTTCCAATCTGGATTAATTTTCACAATGTATCGTTGAAGTATTTGACCGCGCGTCGTAACGTTAATCAAAATTAAAAATAATTAGACTACTGTAGTAGTGGCGAGTCTAAGTCGATCCCACAGAGAATGCGTGTAAAGTTTTTGAAATAAAATTAATTGGTGTTTACGAAAAAGAGAGGTTTTGGATTTTTGAAATAAGAAGAAAAAAATAAAACTAACTAATAAAAACTAATTAAAGAAAACATGCAAAAATAATAAAAATGGGAATTCGGTAGGGACCCGGTTCTTCGGTTCAATCTCGGCCTAGATCCTAAGCAAGTAAATTTTATTAATTTGTTGTTCTTTAACCTCTCATTGAAACTATTAATCGTGGGCTAAAAAAAATTAACCCGAGTTTTCCCTTAGGTTGTGTTTAATCAAGATACGATCGTTAATTAAACCTAACCATCTAACAAC
>JAOTAX010000006.1:32361845-32377093 GCA_025629825.1 Erythroxylum guanchezii
TGGGCCTCAAGGAATTTTTTAAAAACTATTATCTTATGCATTTAGCGAGGTTATTATTTTATCCCATTGGCCCAAGTTGGGACCGGAGAAAATTATTATTTAATCGAGATTATTAATTTATCGAATATTCATTTATCGAAGTTTTATTGTATTATGCCCATATCTATACCCAATTTTGTGCTCAAACTAAATGCCCCTTAAACTTGAGAGGTATCAAAGTAAGAGAAGATAAATTACCTGCCCAACAGCCTCAAGCTTTCCACAATTACTGTGCAGCTCAAAATTTTTTAACTCTTTTCATCTCAGCTGACCAATCATAAGTCGACAACCAAGTGGACTTGGAGGAGGATTATAGCTTATGATGATATTTCAAATCGTAAACTTAAATTGAGATTTGATAGATGGACTGCCCACATATTAATCAAGATTATACTACATAAAATAACACCTAATTCAAATACTGAATCAAGATGAACACATTTTTTTACTCTTTGAAGAAAGAGTAAAAGCATGAAAAGAATGAATAAGCAGCTCCAACGTCACCATAGGCCTTATTTTTTAAGAAGAAATCCTCTTTTTTAATTAATTAATTTTTATCATATTTTATTTACATATTTATATAAAATTAATATAAATACGTGAACAAAATAGACCGAACCATACCAGAGTTTGGCACACAGCGAACGGACGCATCTTTTGATTGTCTTCTACGCGAGGCGAGGTTTCGTCGGTCCGAAAAGGTCAAGTTCCGGTCCACATATAACCTCCTTGGTGAAAGGGCGTGCAAGACAGGACTTTGTTTCTGTCGACACGTGTAAGCTATTTGTGGGGTCCATAGCTATGTGATTATTTACTAGCTCATTGTTTATTATTAGTTCCTTTTTGTTCCTTACTGCTGAATTGTAACGGAAGGAAATACATCAGTATTCAGTAGTAAAGCTTAAGCAACATGACCACCACGGTGGTCCTCCTACACGTAGCTAGCCATCCTATCGATAAAGAAGAGCGTTTTGTTACGGAGAGGAGTGGCCCTACCTTTCATATGATTGAAGAGCACCTTAGTCACATTATAATTTTGAATTACCATTAACAAAAGAAATACTTTTACCAATTAAGCAGAAAAGCTGTGAACTATATGAGAAGAAGAAGATCGATTCTTTAGGCATGCCCTCATAGTTGAATGTGTTTGACGTGAAGATGGGATGGCTTAAAAGAAGTCCTCCACATGCCAATCCAAAGACACAAAACTATGCTACTTTATACATAACCAAACAAAAAGGGGTGATGGTGATGGTGAAGAAGAAAGACTTGGACCCTTTCTCTTTTGGTTGGAGGCAAAACCAAAGGCCATCCAACTTTGAAGCAAAATGCTTTGCCGTCTAAATTAGAAATGAATCTGCTTCTTTTCCTTGTCTGTGAAAACGTGCGACCTACTTTATACTAAGGAAAGCAACGTGCAAGCGACATTATAAAATTAACGTTCCACTTTTATTTTCTGTTATAATTATAATTTTCCTTTTTCTTTTTTAAAAAACAATAAGTTTTATTTGGTTCCAAATTAAAAAAATTTTCTCTACGATGTAATTAAATTACATTAATCATAATTCTTTTTACTAATTAATATTAAATAATATTTTTAATTAATAAATTCAAATAATGATACAAAAATTAAAAAAAAAAATATTAAAACACAATCTTATGATTTCTCCACTCTTTGTGCTTACCCTTTATGTAACCTATGTTGAACTACAGCATCAGCTGGTTCACTTGAATTTTTCCCCTTTAAACTTCCGTGTATGTGTGCGCATCTATATATACATGCTTGTGTCTCTCCTCTTTCTTTCTGTCTCAAGTCTCATCCACGCTCATCTGTTAGATATGCGTCCACTTCTCCACGTTGAGACTATGGTGGCAGCTTTCAATTTTGTACTGAGAAATGTGTTCTTTTTGCTACTCCGACGATGGCCTTCTCCCTTATTTCCATGAAATGGGTGGTCTTCTCATCAAGCTAGAGGCCTATTTTACAAGCCGAGAGCAATGTCATGGAGAAGCCATGCATCCATGGAAGGGGAATTGAGAGCTTTTGGTCCGAATGCTATACATCCATGATCCATGTATAATTTATGTACAATTCTCATAACTACTATTTCTCATAGTAGCACAATTCTGCATCTCCGTTTCGCCTTCTTTGTGCTTAGAGTTGCGAGTGTTTCCTTCGGCCTAGGATGGAAAAGTCTGTAATAATCACAAAAGTTGATGTAGTTAATTGTGTATTTCCAACATTATGATAATCTCATGTATTCATTTAATTACATATTGTGCAAGTGTTTGAGGAAAAAAATCTATTCACTCTCTTCTTCTCTACTTGATTACAAATACCTCAAATTTGAAATCATTCCACTTGCTTTGGTATTATGGTTATTTGGTGCCTTGGTGATGGCACGTTCATCTAATTCTTCCACAATATATTGAAACTCAAGCCAGAAAGCAAATAGAACCCAATAAGGTTTATTAGGTGGCATTTGATGACAATTAGCAAGGTATATTCTTTTTCTCTTTGTCCTTCTTTACTCATATAGTAATTTTTCACTACAAAAAAAAAGTAGTAATTAGCGATAGAAAATTATTGATGAAAACAAAATCGTAACAAATTACCGACGGAAAACTATTTTCTGCCGGTAATATTGTCAAGAAAATTTTCATTTTACGACGGGAAAAATATCTATCGATAAATAAGGAGAGAAATTATCCCGACAAATTTTCCGACGGAATATGGAGACGGTAGAAAATTCCCATCAGTAAAGAAGGCAGGAATGCTTAGCAGAATAAAAAAGTTTTGGGTTTACAGACATAATATTGGTAGAGTTTAGAGGTAAATGTCGTCGTTTCCTTCGGTTTCAACGTTTTTAATAAAACGAAAATGACGTTGTTTAGTTTAACACCAAATGACGTCGTTTTCCTATGCATTTAACCTACTCGAAGACCCCCTCCCTCTCCTCTGCATTTTCATTTTCATTTTTCCTCTCTCCTGTTTCTCTGTTGTCGATTCCTCTTCTACTCATTGGCGTTTGTGTGCATCTATCTTTTTTGGCCATTGCCCTTGTGTCCTTCGACAGAGGTAAGTCTTCAGCCTTTGTTCTCAGTGATTTTTTGTATAACCCGTATTGGTATATATGTTTGAATGTTGCACGAACCTAGGAGCTTTTGGGGTGATTTTGCGTTTATTTCAATTGTCTGTGGTTTATTTGTCTTTGCAATAATATGGAAAATGTTGAGGAAGGAAAAAGATATGATTTGTTTAAGTTATTTGGAATGAATCTGTCATGCCTTTAAAGTGTTTGACGAAAGTTCTGAGTAGAATTTACATGTTAAAATTTAATGTATTCGTATATGAGTGAAATTTAATGTATTTGTGATGACAAAATCAAAACGAAACAATTTCTATTATCAATTCAGTTTAATGAATTTGCTTCACTTGTGCCATCTTAACGATAGTCGTGTCGATAGTCAAAATGAAAATTATAATTAGAATATTCTATAATATTCTGTATGGTTTTACGGATAATTTAAACCAAGCAAGTCAGGATTGGTTTGGACTAGCAATATTAAGAATTAGAAACGCGTATAAACATTTCATGTTCCTTTGTACTTGACAAGATCACACTCCCAATCTCTATAATTAGATCAAAATTTAATAATTCTTCTAAAAAGTCTTTATGTTATTAATTTTCTTCACTATTCCGTTTTATGAAAACTGAAACGTAAACCAACTAGAGCGGCGAAATTGAAATATGAATGGCAGGGAAACTTGAGACGTGAATTTAATGAAATGCCCATCTCGTCCATAAGATCAAAAATACAGATTAGAAATAAAATAAATATTAAATAAATTGCTTGAAATATCTTGATTTTTAAGATTTTTATTCAAGTTATCATAACATTAATTTTTAACATTACTTCCACTAAAACTCCACATATTTCTATTTCAAAATAAACAATATTATTTTCTGATTTGCTTGCTTTAATAAAAAATATAACAAAAATATTGAACAAGTGTATTATATTAAATACAAAACATTCTTTTTCGCAGGCCCTATATTGTGTTGAAGAGCGTCGCTCATCCTTCTTCTTTGTAGTCTGTAGTTGTCTATCTATCCAGGTAAGTCATCCAACTAATGTCCACATATGTATTGCTTTAATAATACGATGCTAATGCATTTGGGTTTTGTGTGAATACAAAGGAGGTCTTGATTGTGTGTTGTTGTTTAGAATATTCTTATAATCATTAATGAGTTTTTATGTTCTTCTTTAATAGTCTAAGAATTTACTATATGTGGAATGAGTTCGAGATCTTATGGATAATTTGAAGCATAACTAAGTTCCTAGGACGGTATATAGGCACGTGAGGCTTATCGGTTAAAAATTTCACGAGCCTTGGAGTCATAGCGAGAACTTGCTTTCTTGATTCACAGGTATAAACAATGCCATGTACCATAGTATTGAAATCAAATGTAGATGATTAATTCAATTGATTAATACTTCAATTTCAATGTGATTAATTCAAACTTAGCATTAACATAAGAAATTCATAGGTTTAATAGACATGACAATTCTTTGCATAATAAACCCCTAGGACAATATATAGGCTGGAAACCTATGATGCAACTCCCATGAGGCTGATCGGTGAAAAATTTCACGAGCCTAGAAGTCACAGCAAGAACTTGCTTTCTTGATTCACAAGTGTAAAAAATGCCATATACCATAGTATTGAAATCAATTGTAGGTGATTAATTCAAACATAAATACCTTAACTTCAATGTGATTAATTTAAACTTAGTATTAACACAAGAAATTCATAGGTTTAATAAACATGACATTTCTTTGCACAATAACCCCTAGGACAGTATATAGGCTGGAAACCTGTGATGCAGCTCCCGTGAGGCTTATCGATGAAAAATTTCACGAGCCTAGAAGTCACATCAAGAACTTGCCTTCTTGATTCACAGGTGTAAACAATGCTACGTACCATAGTATTGAAATCAATTGTAGGTGATTAATTCAATTGATTAATACTTCAACTTCAATGTGACTAATTCAAACTTAGTATTAACACAAGAAATTCATAGGTTTAATAGACATGACAGTTCTTTGCATAATAAACTCCTAGGTCGGCATATAGGCTGGAAACCTGTGATGCAGCTCCCATGATGCTTATCGGCGAAAAATTTCACAAGCCTAGGAGTCACAGCAATAACTTGTTTTCTTGATTCACATGTGTAAACAATGCCACGTAATATAGTATTGAAATCAATTGTAGGTGATTAATTCAATTGATTAATACTTTACTTCAATGTGATTAATTCAAACTTAGTATTAACACAATAAATTCATAGATTTAATAGACATGACAGTTCTTTGTATAATAAACCCCTAGGTCAGTGTATAGGCTGGAAACTCATGATGCATCTCCCATGAGGCTTAGCGGTGAAAAATTATACGAACTTAAGAGTCACAGTGGGAACTTGCTTTCTTGCTTCACAGGTGTAAATAATGCCACGTACTATAGTATTAAAATCAATTGTAGGTGTCAAACATAAATAATTCAACTTCAATGTGATTAATTCAAACTTATTATTATTAACATAAAAAATTCATAGGTTTAATAGATATGATAGTTTTTTGCATAATAAACCCTTAGGACGGTATATAGCTTAGAAACTCGTGATGCAGCTCCCGTGGAGTTTGCATACGGGGAGACTTGATGGATTTTGGTAAAATTATTGAGATATTTGAAATTGAGTACCCTGCATTGTCAATAAAGCGAAGTGTGATATTTAAGTATGACTGGTTTAATCATACACCTAATGTTAGTACAAAAGTGCATAGCCGATACAATCTAGTTGAAATCAACCAGCGAAGAAGATTTAGATAATTTGAACCTTTCGTGTTGGCAATGCAAGCGATCTAGGTGTATTATGTCCCTTTTCCCAGCTTACGAGTCAGATTGGTTGGCCGTTTATAAAGTTAAACCTAAAGGTGTTTTTGAATCCTGTGGAAAAGGAGAATAGAGAATTGAAAGTGAAGCGTTTTAGGAAGATGTTTATGAAATAAATGCATCTGTTATATATGACAAGAATGAACCTTTGAGCGATCCAAATAATGAATATGTTGAAATTTCATCTGGAGAGGATGAGGAGGACGAGAGATCTGAAGAGAAGCCTAAGTTTGATTCTAATTCTTCATAAAAAGAAGATGATGATGATTTTGATTTACAATTAAGTGCTGATAGCAATTAATTTGTGTTTATAATATAATATTATATTCAATAAATCAATTATTGAATCAATAATATATTGATATATTTTTGGAATATTCAATAAAATATGTATTTCAGGTTAAAATATGCTACCAAAGAGAAAATAAGATATGATGCGACTAAGGTTCAGACCACAATTTAGAGCCATTTACTTTCCAGGTGAAGCACCACATTCTGCAGCTACAACTGAATCAAATGTTGTACTTCAAGCTGCCACACTTGCAGATGAGGTATCATCTTTCGTATTTGCTGCTACACCATCTACCACCTCTATACCGACAGAGATATCAGGGATAAACGATGTGAATGAAGGAACGACCTCCAGCCTGGAGCTAAGGGAGTTGATGGAAGAACTTACATCATAATTATCAATAATTTGCAAGTGAAAATACATTAAATATCATATGTTTATAATTAAGTTATAGGTTTAAATGTAAAAATGATATAAAATTGCTTTTATATTAAGTTGATTCCATCTGGATCGTGCTCAAGAAACATGACAACCAAATTCAAAGAGAAGATTGATATAGAGGGTTATATATAGAAGAATATCTCTCAGGCAACAAAGGATTTTTATTATCAAGAGTTTGAGGTACAAAAAAATATATTTTTATATTGTTTTCTAATTAGATAAATATTGTAGGTTATAAGTACTTATCGTATATTTTTTCTTTTAAAAAAAGGATTTTTTTTGGATTATGAATTTGATGCGATTATTTATAAAGTATGGGAGAGATGAGCTTATACACATTATAGAGGCTTTATTGGTGCGATACATAGACTAGTGTACGACCTCCTTATATTTCTGAAAAAATATGGAGTCGTTGGTAGCAGTATTGGACATCACCGAGGTAATGTCCATTTCAAAGTGTAATTCTATCAACTAATGTAGAGGATTGGGGGAAGAGAGTCTACCCGTATATACTGAAAGATCTATTACCCACCACGAGCATGTAAAGAGACTTGTAAGTATCTACATTTCACACTTATATTCTGATTTTTTTACTTTGATGTATTTCAATTTAATTTGATGTGTGAATTTTATGATGAAAATATATGTATTATAAAGAATGATAATGTTATAAATGTCTGGTGTCGTATATGACTGTGTTGTTGAGTTACTTTCTTTGTTCAACAAAAGGTAAATATCATAAAAATAAAGGAAATTCTATTGAAATTTTTGTAAATTGTAATTCACTTATAACATTTTATTCTGATGCAAGAAAATTCTACAAGCAGGAAGCCTACACTCCGTCAACTCTTTTTACACACTCACACTAAGAAACATGATGGTGTGACCTTCGTCAACACCCCATGTAGAGAACTAAATGTATGTGAAATTCATGTTTTACTATTAATGCTTAATAATTAGCATTTATTAACATAAACATTACTTTTTGATAGGACCAACTACAAGAAAACATTCAACGATAGTCTCAGTAGTCTGAAGGTGCTTATGAGAGTTAAACATATCTTCATGTAGTGGGTGGTAGGGACCATTGTGGAAGGATATTGCACTTAGGTTTATTTGTGAACACATGCTATTCGCAATCCTTCACATCTAGTACAACGACATCTAGTAAGCGGTCCGCATCCAATAAAGCCCATAAGCTTCGGAGCACAGTACAGGTACTGGCAACTCAGTTACAACAGTCGATAGAGTACATAGCTCAGTTATGTAATGAGATGGATGAGCTGAAGGGGAAAGGCAACATCTCATTGAGCATCCACATTCACCAAATGAATAGTGTAGTTGTAGTCATTTTGTATGAATTAAATACTTATTGTTATAGATAAGAATTTGTTATTATCAATTAAAATAAATTTTACTTTATATCATTAATCAATTTTCTATTTTAACAAATTAAATGTAGAAACAAATCAAAAAATTATCAACAGATAACTGATAAATGTATAAATTATACATTAATTATAAGATTTTCAACTAAAATTAAATGCAGGGAAAAATTAAAAAAACAACATCAGTAAATTTACCAACGGAAAAACAAAATCCATCGGTAAAATGTAATGAATATATTGACGAATAACTAAGTTTTATCGGTATAGTTGGTCGTGAATTTACCGACATAATTGCCAAGTCCATCGGTAAATTTACTGACAGAGAAGTTCTTTCCGTCGCTAAATTTACAGACTGAAACAAACATTTTGTTGTTAAATTTACCGACAACAAAAAATTACCATTGCTAAATATAGCGATGGATCATAAAATATCCGTCAGTAAATTAGCGACGAAAATCATTACTTCGTTGCCAATTATTATATACGATTGTTTCTCCGACGACTTACTCCGTGACTAACTTAACTTACCGACAAAAAATCTACGCATTCCGTAAGTAATGTTTATCGCTAAACTCTATTTTTTTTGTAGTGCTTGTTCATCTTGACCTACTTGGCTAATTCATCCACAATTAAAACTCAAACCAGAAAGCAAATATAACCCAATAAAGTTTGTTAGGCCAGAAATATTCTTTTTATCTTTGTCCCTTACTCGTATAGTAATTTTTTTTAATGTGTATAAACAGGTTAACTATTGTCTCTTGGCTAGATTCCCATTTTGTTCTCTTTGTTGATTGCAATCGTTCGTCTCTTTATGCATTTTTAATAACCTAATCATAACAATTAACTAAAGTTGTTTTCATGGGGATGAGAAATTGGGGTAGCATGATGTATAGGGACATCACAGGAAATATGGACTGTCAGATGAAGTCAATCCTTTTTTCCTTATTTCATCGAGATTTCACATAATTTGGATTACCACCACAAGTTTTCTTTTCTGCATTCCACTGTGTCGACGACTATAATCTTTTATTGGTCTTCATGTTTGCTCTTGTAATATAGGTTATTTTGAGGATAGATAAGTGAATTTTACTCTCTTCTGTTGCAACTTAATTCCCATAACTAACCTCTCAGTGAATTTCCATCAAACAACTTATATGCAGTTCATTTGGAATTTTTGTCAAACATTTGGTCTACATGTCATTGGAACATTCTATCAAATATGTATTATGGCATGTCTTTAGTTCCTCAGGGACTTGGATAATTCTACTAGTAGGCTTTATTTTTTTTATTAAAAACTGAACTAATTCAAACAGTTTAATCACAAAAATCTTAATTTATATAATTTTTTAATCCAATTTTTAAAATTTCGATTCGATTTACTTTAATAACTCTTGTTGTTAAAAATTGACTAATGTATTAATTAATTGGTTAATTTTGTAAATTAATAATTTGTTTTAAACTAAAATAAATAAAAATATCATTTCTAATTAAACTTTAAAATTTTCAATATATAAAAATAATCATATTTTAAATCATTTAATTTTATTCAATTTTTAGTTATAATTTAAATGTATAAACAATTTAAATTTCAAACCTCTTATTTATCTTTTAATCCTATTTTTAAAACATTATTTTTTTCACAAAATTCTTGCTCTTACGATGGACTTAAGGGGGGAAAAAAAAAGAAAGAGGATATAATGATATGCCACGCGTCATTCATCAAAGAACTAGCTTCTGTGGGCCAGCATAAGCTTTTCACATTGACAGAGCGCAATATATGACCAATAATGAGTGAAGCAAAGCAAAAGCAGCAACTTACTTCCACGCTCCACCACCATACCCGGCCCCGTCACCGCCCTCCCGCTGGACACCGGTGAATTGTGTCGCCGTCGTTGGTACTCTATCATGGACGTTGACTTTTGGGCTTCGAGAATCAACTCGGTCAAGCATCTCTCTGCTGTCCAAGCTGGTAGACACCACTTTGTTACTTGATAGTTCTTTATCCTTCCCATTGCCTATACGCTTCCGTTTCTGCAAAATGTTTTTATCGTTTGTTTTGTTTTTTTTCTTGTTTCTTGCAAATAACGGCTTGTCTGAGACATTCTACAGTTGGGTTATGTTACACTAAACCTTTGACTACTTCAATTGTCTGAAAGTTTCAGTTTTTAGTTCCATCTTTTGTTTCTTGGACACGGTAGAGGCTAGTGTTTGAGGTTGGCTACTGGTTTAGTTAAATTTCATGCCTTTAGCAACTTTATGAGGTAAGTTTATGCTTTTTGTTTTTCACTTGCAATACAATTGATATGTTGTTAAGGGATAAAAAGAAAAAGAAAAGTTCATTAGTGCAAGTTCTTAATCCATATCAGATGACACTCGGAGATTTTATGATTATATATCTTCTTCGCTTTCTATTTAAATTTCTTAAATTTGTGATGCATCTAAAATTGGAAACTGATGGGATATCTTTTGGATATGTATTTTGTTATTCTGTGAGTTAAGATTACCATCCTATGAACTCTTTGAGGTTTTATTAGGTTAAATACGTGAATTAGGGTTGATTAAGATTTATTAGGTAGATGCGTATGAGGATAATCAGAAACGGAAGACCAACTAGTATGACAAACTACTATAAAGTTAGCGAACGTCAGAATTCCCATCATAGTGTGTTTTTCACTAGGGGAATTCCATGTGGAAGGATTTGCATCAACTTAAGTTATGGATACAGAAGGAAATTTCAAATGTTTTGAAGTTGAGGTTAAAAGATTTCAACCAAGTTGTCTGGTTTTTCAAGTTTTATAAAACAGCAGGAGAGTGATTATGACTAACATTATTGAATTGATGATGATCATAATGATTTGAACTTGGATGAGGAACAAATATATTCTAGTAGGTCTGACAAAACCCCCTATCCAAGTTGGGTATGTACATTCTTTTTCTTGAATTATTCAAATTGGATTCTCTGTAGTTCTGTAGTCTTGGATATTTCTCTTGCTTTCAAGTTTATGATGACCTCTTTGGTTTCAATGTTGGACACTAGTTGTGATGGCTAGATCGTTGACCAAGTCATCCGCATCACATTTTTTCCTCTCTGTTCCTTTATTCCTTGCTCTTCAATGTGTCAACAGATCATCATTTGGCTGGGGATGATTCAGATGGCGACGAAGATGCCAGATCTTGCTTTCCATGCCCGTTCTGCTATGTTGATGTTGAAATTAATGTTTTATGCAGCCATCTGGAGAATGAGCACTTCTTTGACTTAAAAAATTCAGTATGTGCTTGCCATTTTCTGATGAGAAGATTTTGTTAAACATAGATTCAGGATGCATGCAATGCATTGCAAAATTATATTAAAAAGAAAAAGATTGTTGCTGTTTTACAAGCAACCAGGCTACATTGTTGTCCATATAAATGGATTAACATAGGTAATTTCTTGCTTGGTTGCTTCTTGTGGGATTCTTTTATTGAAGCTGCTTGTAGCATATATGAGGTTTCTCAGTAAAAGTACTTTGAAACTTGAACTTGATGGGTAATTCAAACGCTGAATCTCATAATTATACTTGCCTGAATAATTGAAATGATAAATGGATGTTCTGCTATGCGCATGCAGTCTACTGTACTTCTGATCGAAATTTGAACTTGATGGGTAACTTCAACACTGCTGTTTCAGGTTTGTCCCATTTGTGCAGCTAATTTGGGTAAGGATATAATGGGACATTTTATGTTGCAGCATACAAATTCATTGAAGGTATTGTCCATCATTTCTTGTATCTTTGATTATAAGATGTTAAACTAAGATTTAGTCCTAATCTAGTTGGCAGACATGAAATTTTTCGTATGTTCTTTCCTGCCGTTATTAAGGTTGCACACTGTTATTTTCCACTGGTTTGGCAACAGAATTTGGAAGAAGATATCCACCTGGGCATGATTTTAGGTTTTAGATTCATCAGAAATCTTTTGTCAATGTGTGCTTTGCAGCGCAGAAAAAGAACTCTAAAATCTGGCGTTTGGAGTGGTAGTTCAGTAATGCTTGGAAAAGAGCTGAGCTCATTCCTTGGGTCTTCAACTAATGGCAGAGCAAACACAGTTGAACTTGCACCAGACTTGCTACTCACACCATTTCTAGGCATTGTGAAAGATTCAGACCCTAAAGGAAATCGACAAGACGAATCTTCTAACAAATTTGCCTCCACCTCTAATTCGAAAAGGTAGTCCTTCTCTAGTGTCATGACTATTAATTCAAGTATTATATATGATGCAAAATGAAGTAGCCAATCCTTTGAAGCAAAGTTAGTAGAAGAAAAGGAAATCTGAAAGACTTGTTTTGCTTTCTGTTTGATAACACTACTAGAGAATGAAAAACATCGGATTATATGCCAAAGTCTAAATGATTCAGAATTCTTTGGATATATTGAGGTGCTCTAGCTAACAAAGATTCATCAGCGTCTTGCAGTATATCTGTTTAGGACTTTCCCATATAGGAATTGCAGCATTTTAGGAATCGGTTAAAGTTTACAGGTGCACTACCAAAATACAGAGGAGCCAAAGGCCGAAGTATTTTGTCTTGTTCTCTGTCCACTGATCTTTTGACTGCTGTGTGCACAAACCTTCAATTTTACTATTCGTTAAATTTGTTTAATGATAAAAATGATGTCAATGGAATGTATTTGAATGACTTGGCAGACGGAATAGGAACATAACTGGTTTCCTGTCTTTTTTGCAGCAACGAGATATCTAATGCACTTGATGGAGGCAACGAGGTGGACTGTGAAGAGAGAAGCAGGAGAGCTGCATTTGTTCAACAATTGGTCGTGTCAATGATATTCTAAAGCTCAGATGATGTCTGGGAGTAAATGCGCGGAGAAGTAGCAAGGTTTGTGCTTGAGACTCCCTTTGACCACCTATTGATAATGCTATCACTGTGACTCTAGCCAGTGAATGATATTGGGAAGATGAATTGTTTCCATGAATTTATACACAGGAGGGGATGGAAAATCAGTTAAGTTCAAATGGCTATGTATTTATATGGGTAGCCATATCAATGGCTACATTGTGTAATGAATGCTGATTAAAACAAATTAACTCTTGCCGTAATGCTAAGCTAAAATTTTTATTTAAGTTTCAGAAAAGGCACACAAGATTTGCGTTGCTACATACCTTATTACAAATTGTTACCTTGTGATCTTCTCCCCTCTTTGCCTATGGATCCTCCTATTCCCTTCCTCGTAACCCCAAAGTAAATGAATGGTAAACAGAAACAAATGAAAGACAGAAACCCTCATTCTTTATAATATCAAGCAGAACTTACATTCTTTGCAAATACAAAGGTCGACTTTAAGACTCAAGTTTAAATCTTTTTACCTTGTCTTGAGGTCGCAATTGAAAGGAAACGCAGATTACCCTAGTGAGACAAGTATTGAGTCTCGAGAAGCGTGTTCACTTTCATTCTATTGAGAGAAGTAAACTTGAGCCAGAATAGAAGTTCCAAGTCAAATTTTGCCGCTAACTGGGGTCAATCATCAGTCATTTTGTTATAGCATTTGCCCATTAGAAAAAACAGTAGGATTGAAAATCAAAAGCACCGTCATTGCCGTTCTATTACCTGTACTTGGACACACAAATGATGTCTGGTTTGTCTCTTCTTTCCCTTTTATTTGATTAGTCTCGCGTGTTCTTTATTATGCCTCCAAATCCACCCCAGTTTAGGCCAGCAACACGAGAGAGTATAAGTCCAAATCTTGATGTGCATGAAATTAGATGAATAGCTTTGTCATGATGGTACTTATAAATCTGCGAATCAGAATCTCGTCAGTTATTCTCATTAATGAAGCGAAAAAACCAGAAGTGATAAAAGAGGGCTGAACCATATATCTTGACACATTTTAGCTGTTTAGAAGTTGCAGTTTGTCTCCACTGACCTTGAGGTGGGGAAGATTAATTGCCTACATTCTTAAGGAAGACTAAGCAAGTATATGTAACTTATTCAAACAAGAACCTGTTTCTTAAGCATGGCTGCAACTCTGTATCTGCTAAATAAAACTAGTCATGGTATTTGATGACGGGGGAGAAAAAGGAAAGGAGTAATAATTCCCAGCCTATAGCAAGAAGGGCCACGTGAATGTATAAAAGGCACTGAAGAACATCCATGACACACATGACCAATGTGTCTCTCAAAACCTAGAAGTCAACAACCAAACTCAACACTTTCAATTGTTTAAGTGATCCACGATGAACAAAGAAACAGGATACTGGGAAAGGGAACTTCCTGAGGTTGAGAAGGTTAAGCTGCACAAACAAGTCTAATCATAAAGCATAAAACAACAATCTCGAACAGCAAAACTATTGTAAGCTATCATTAACAAAAGACACCTACGATGAATCAATATAACAACGATTGGGTTGCACAAATAGATCATACGATCATTCACCCAAACGGGGGTGACTTGATTGTATCATTGAAGAAAATAAAGACCATAAGAAAAGAACATTTCATTCACCATGCCTCATTCCAAAAGAAGTTGCATATAGTTCTAGTTCGGCAAATTTTAGAATTCAAACGAGTAGAAGAGGGAATCAAAGAAGTTGCATTATATTATCTCCAACTAAACTGGCCGGAAAACTAAAAAAGAGTACAAAACTGCAAATTATATCACATTGGGTGCAGATAGTTCTCCTTAAATGGTAAATCTAATTGCATAAGCCTGAGGATATAAAGTCTTTGACACCCAAAAAAAAGAAAGAAAAAGAAAAGAAGCATTTCATTTCTACATTATCTACTCAATGATGGACTGAATGACACCAGCTCCAACAGTTTTACCGCCTTCTCTGATAGCAAACCTCATACCTTGTTCACAAGCCACAGGCATAATAAGCTCCACAACCATCTTCACACGATCGCCAGGCATAACCATCTTCGACTCCTCATCTTTATCATTCTGATACGTGCAATATACGTGCAGAGTGCATGGGACGGAAGTTGGAGGAACTGCTGCATTTCTTGAAGATTCGATCACGTGCGGTTGCTAGTTTTTCTGTTTAATTAGAGTTGTGGATTTTCTACGTTGCTTTCCTGTATTTAGATAGTTATGGGCACTAGTTGTGGTTCCTTTTGTTTCGGTGGTTGAGGACCACATTT
>JAOTAX010000006.1:32440122-32451967 GCA_025629825.1 Erythroxylum guanchezii
GTTCGCAAAAACTCACCCAAAATTTGCAATTATTTTTCAGGCTTTGAAGAGTACCCCATTATACAATCGGGAGTATACCTATTGCTTGTAAGTCAAAGATAGAGGTCGGGATCAGTTCACATCTGCATTAATGTTATCTTATTCTTGTATAAATTTGTATTCCGCAAATATTTGTAAAATAGTATTTTGTAATTATAGTGGATCCTAATTGGCTATTGAAATTCTATTGATTGTAATGTGTTGATTGAAAATGTGTATGAACAAAAGCGGGCCTAAATTGGTTACTGGTTTCTTTGTATGTGAAAAAAAATATTCTTGTACTGATTTTTGACTAATTGAGTGCAGTAGCATGCCACCCTCGCGGGGCACGGACTCGGATATCACCATCGATGTCGGGTTCGGGTTTTGCGGGAGTGGACTGTTACAAAATAAGTATAGGCAAAACAAAATAGGATAGTACACAAAGATTTACGTAGTTCGGTCAATGTGATCTACGTCCACGGCCGGAGAGTGAGCAATTTTACTAACATGTGGAGAATATATACAAGTACAAAAAGGTTAGAGCTAAAGGCTTTTAAAATTCATCAAATATACAGAAAATAACTGAAGAAAAGGATGTGATGATTTGTGCTGTTTTGGTGGTTAAAGGAGAGGAAGAAATGCTGTGTTTTTGTCTCAAACCATGCCTTCTATTTATAGCTGAAGTCCTAAGTTTCTGTCCAAAATTTTTTCAATCTGTGCGCGATCAGCAATTGACAACAATTTCTTGCACACAAAGAAAATAATGTATCTATGATAAATTCTAATCGGTGACCATCTATTTTTGACTTAGTGGAGGAGGCCAAAATATGCAACCAATAGTTAACAATTTTTGACTTATTCGGAGGGTCCAAGACATATAACAAAAGGGAATTAAGACAACATTAGCCAAGAACACAAATCGTTATGGTTAATTTAATTTTTGATTTGTAATTGCTGTACATTCAGTGTAGTGTAGGTTTTTATTGCTTGTAGAATCCTCGAGGAAGATAGTATATAAGTTTCTGCTTTGGGAATATTCCTTTTTAAATTTTAAAAAAAAAAGCTTTTGATTCCACGTCTTATTAAAGAAAACTTGGAAAAGAAAATTTTATTCCTCGGACAAATGGTGAGTTTTTTTTTTCTTTTCTTTTGAGGATCACTATTATAAACTTGAACGAAATTTAATCCCGAAGAGGTGCAAATGAAATGGCAAATCAGCATGATTTCTCTTAGTTCATATATTTTAATCACAACTTGTTTGCATAATCTTTCGATATAGCTTGTCTATATATCAAATGTTACTGTTGTTTTCTTCCCTCAAGCGAGGATCCAGATTTCATGGTGTTGCAGTTCTCAAGTTAACGACGTGCCAACCAAAAATCTTCGATCAATTCCAAAATGGACGTGATCGTTGACTTTTGCCATCCCATCCAAAATCATGAAATTCCTGTGACGGGCTTAAACTAGTTCCTAAAATGGATGCATAGTTCCAAAATTCCATGTGAAGATTTTATTTTAATTTGTTCTATTAAAGTTTGTGGATTTTGTGAAGAAAAATGGCTATGTGATTAATTTATATATATCTCAATTTTTGCTCGTTTTATATTGGTTTTATTAGTGTCTTTCTTACCTTCTCAAACTTCAAATTCCAACTCTAAATATGGCATCAAAATTATAGGATAATGTTTGATGTTATAGCCGAACACGGTTACCATTTCCACTTGCATGTCTCAACATTAGATTCTTTAGGTGACTTTCATACTAGTATTATATATGCATTTACTGGGGCTTCCTTTGTCTGGCATTTTTATTTTATTCTTCTTAGTTCATTTCATTAATGTTATTATTATTATTATTATTATTATTGATCTTCTTATTAGTATTAATTTTATTATTATTGTTGTTGTTGTTGTTATTAGTTTATTATTATTATTATTATTATTGGTAGTATTATAATTATTTATTATTTTTATGCTTTTATTGTTTTTTCATTAATTTTAATATTTTGTTTGCCAGTTTTTACTTATTTGCTCTTTTAATCTGCATCACTATTTTATTGTCACATTTATATGAGGGTCTATACGAAACAACCTTTCTATTATATAGTGATAAGGTTGCATACTATTAAATTTTTCTAAATCTTGCTTTATTGTGTAACTTTAGACTAGATGTGATAATGATAATGACACCGATAATATTTGATATTATATGGACTTCATTACTCGAGGTAAATGAAAACGTAAAAAAGGTTACTTTTTGACATAAACCAGCCTGAACTTCGGTCATGCTATTGTTTCTCACACCTAAAAGGATGGTAACTGCCAAATAATAGTAAGAAGTTTTTATATTTGATGGTCAGTTATAATAGTAGGATCTACTAATGATCACAACTGAACTTTTTATGCGGTGCTTATGCAAGAAGAAGATGAGATCTCAATATACGGATCTATAGATGACCTCTATGTAAAAAATATATGACCAGATGTTATGATTCATATTTTATATCAATCAATATTAAATTTGGTTTAAGGTTTTTTTGTTAATAACATATTAAATCCTAACCATTAATTTAGTATTTGATAGATATACAAAATTTAATATTAATAGGAAACTATATATAAATTAATCTTCTCTTTACCCTAATTAAGTACATATAAAATAAATACAGAATGAAGGTATTTATGTATTGATTTAGCCATTAAGCTATTGCACAGAAAGAGAATTAAGAGAGAAAAATTAGTTTGTAATTATTGAAAACTTTCTCTCTAGAATATAACAAATTCCGCTCAATATAAACGATTTGCTTCGTCTATAAGATTATTATTATATTAAAAATTTGAATAGGCATAAATGATTTTACATATGACTTATATATTTGATGTTAAAATATTTAAAAAATTACATGTGGTATCAAAACTTCGAATTTTGAATAAATAATAACTCTTAAATTATTGATTTGATAATTGTTTTAGTTACGATGTTTAAAAATTTTTATAATTTTAGGGTTTTTATAAAGAATTATTTTTCCTAATTAAAAAAAGTTGAACAGCGGGAGATCATCATTTAATCTTCTTGAAACTTCGTCGTTCAGTTTTTATGACTTTCTTCTCAGGACCTGCTTATGATTTCTTAGCCAATAAAACGGCGATTCTTGAATTAGTAAAAGTGTTAGCATCTTTTCGACACAACTTCACACAAAGGAAGATAGATTGATGGCTTATTTAATTCAAGAAAAATCAGTTGTCAGAATATTCAGTTGAAATAGACTATTAATGTAAAAGCAAAATAATGGTGGGACAACACCATGTGATTCTTCTTACACTATTACTAATTTTTTGGCTGCTAACAATGAATATCCTTCTTCGAAATTACTTGCAGTAATGGTTGTATGGCTTGGAAGTTGCGTGTGTATATTATTTCACCCTTTGAGTTACCCTTTATTGGTGTTTATGATTTACGGAATTATCCATGCTGCATATGAATTGTGTTTTGAATGGAAAATTACGTGTTTGTTGTATGAAATTTTAATGATGGACGAATTATCTTTGAAGTTTTGATTTCTTACATTTTAGTAATATTAATAATATTTTGATTTATATTCAAAATTTTAGTATGTACACACACACACATATGATTAAAATTAATTTGATAGTTACCAAAGTGACTAAATTAATTTTGAATGTGTGGTCATATAATTAATGTATTTTATAAAATGCCATTATGAAAATTTTATTAGTTGATAGAAATTAAAGACTTTACCATAAGGTAAATCAATGTTCTATAATTAATAAATATAAAGGGAAAAATCGATATACTCTTATCATATATATATAGTTATCTAAAGATGTTATATATTTTTGATGAAGGTTATTTAATTTTCTTACAAAGTTTAAATAGCATTCTAATGATAGTGATGATATGTATTATTGTGTTTATTCAAAGGAAACCTGCAATATATTTAATGTAGGTGTTTCCTCTCTGAATCAGTTAATTAGTGAGTATTTATATGCAGTTATTAGCCTTCACTGTCAAGCTTCATATGTTACCTTGTTCACTGATGTGAATTTCTCTTAATAGAGCGAACAAGTTACTTTCCTTTTAGGTATTTTGGATCTTGACTTGGCGTTATTAGAGAATAAGCATGCTAACCTTAAAGATATTAGTACAGAGGCTAAAAAGGCACAGCATAAGGCATAGGCAAGGTCTAATAGGTTATGTTTGAAATTTATATTAATGACAATTGCCAGCAACTTTACTCTTCCTAGCACAAAAATCATAATGCTAAAGATTTTCTTAAGCTTGTGGAAGATAAGTTCTATTCTGTCAATAAGACACTTGCAAGGACACTTATGGCTGAACTCACGACCATGAAGTTTGATGGGTCAAAAAGTATGCAGCAACATGCCCTTGATATGACTAATATTGCAGCAAGACTTAAGACACTGGGTATGAGTGTGGAAGATTCCTTCTTAGTGCAGTTTATCATGAACTCGCTTCCTATTGAATATGGGTCGTTCCACATCGATTATAACACATTAAATGATAAGTGAAATATTGATGAATTGTTCAATAATCTTATTCAAAAGGAAGCGAGAATTAAAAAACAAGGAGTTCATTCTATTAACCTAATGTGTTAAAGAGCTGGAAAGAAACTTAAACCAAAGACCAAGAATTTTAAGAAGAAAGAACCACCTAAAGTTCTACAAGTTGTTGATGGTGAAAGCAAGGGACAAAAGATAGATAAATGCCACTTCTATAAGAAAGAAGGACATTATCAAAAAGATTGCCCAAAACGTAAGGCTTGGTTCGAAAAGAAAGGTATACATTATGTTTCTATATGCTTTGAATCAAACTTATCTGAAGTTTCTTCTAATACTTGGTGGTTTGTGTTGGGCCTGGGTCTCGTTTCCTATCCCGAGGCGATCGCTCGGAGTCGTCGGGTAAGGATCACACTACGGGAGGGTCGAAAACATTCAAGTTTAAAGGATTAGTAGCGTGGAAAAATGGCAAGTTCGCTGCGGCAGACATCTCGCAGGAGAAGTTCGCCGCAGCCAACCTTTGGCTTCGCCACGACAAACTCTTAAGGCAAGCGTACCTCACACCTTGGGAAAAGTATGCCGCGGCGAAATAATGGCTTCATTGCGGCGAGCTCCCAAATTTTGAAACCCGACACCCAACATTTAACAAACAATACTAACACATACACATTCAATCTAACCGCTAGCTAAACATACTCACACACAAAAGAAACTTCAATTCATCTTGTCACTTCAATCCCAAAAAGATTGAACAAAGTACTCATAATCATACACAAAAGGAAATTTTAATTCTTCATCTCTTTACTAATTCAAAGAGTTTGAGCAAATACATGTCATCATACTCATCAAATCATAAAACAAAATACATAAGGATGCTCAATGTTGATATGCTTATAAAGCTAACCAAAACCACTAACTTAGTACAAAAGTCTCTAACTATCTTGGAGCTTCCGATGCCTTGCAAGGATCAACAATCTTCTCGTTATACACCTGAGGAGTGGAAGGTAATGCGATGAGCTGCGAAGCTTAGTGGCTTATACATTTATAGCCATTGGCAACAAGCCACACATTCAAGCATATATATATATATCCATGTAACAATTCAATAGTCAACAATTTAACTCACAACTCATAGTACCATAATGTCACACATCTAACATATCATGAAATTCCATCACAATATAACACTCAATTATGCATCATGCTTAACCAATCAATGATGAAATGCACAACAAATGGCTAGAGAGTTTCGTGGAACAAAACGGATAAACCGAAGTTTATACCATGAACAAAACGAGTTCGATTTCTCGGGATCTCGTGGCCTCAAGCGGGTAGCCGGGAGAAGGCTATATGTCGACGTGCACGTGACTAACGAAACGTTCCTCTCTTGCCTAAACACAATCAAATGAAAATGCTCAACTCATTTCATACACAATCATACTTTTCATGCTCATCATGCTTTCTCATGTTTTCATTCACACAAAATGCCATGATATTTTTCAAGGTAATACATGATCACAATCACAATGCATTTGCAACAATTTCCATAATTCAAAACAAACAATTTAACACACAACATACAAGCAAGCAAGACAATTTGCCTATACACAACAACTATAAATATATTACCCACCTAATATCGCTTGATAATCCAAGTTTAATGTTGTCCTTCCTCTTGCTCTTGGATCAGGTTTTCTTGGTTTTCTATAACAAACCAAGTTCTCATTCAAACAACATTCAAAGGAAATTCATAAGGCTTCAATAATCGAAAGTGCTAAGATTGAACTATAACTCTTTCAAAATCTAGGCTTTCGATTCGACTTTTCCATGATCGTTATGATCAGGTAAATGAAGAAATTTGATAACACTTCCTTCTAGAAAAATGTTCTTCATTGTATTAAGTTTCTAACGACACCAAACTTATTCAATTTGGTTCAGAAATTCGAAAGTTATACTCCAAACATGTTGGGACTATCCTTATGCTGAAATGATATTCTATACTCAACTTCCACCCAATAATTAAGATCTTTATAGACTGAATTAAAACTTCATTTCTTCATAAAACTTGTATCCCTATGTCTCTAGTTAACGTCAAATCAAAAATCACTCAATTTGGACATCTACAACAAAAGTTATGCCTAACATACCAAAACATGTTTGTGTAGGAAAATTCTCCGCGACGAAGGCAAAAGTTCGCCGTGGCGAACGTCTCCAGAAACGTCCCGAGGACCTGTTTTTCGACATTCTCCATCTATATACTTACCATCCTTCAAATATAACTCATCTTAACACTAAAACACCTCTTCTACTTCATTTTCCAAGCCCATTCCAACCCAAAAGCATTAACAATTACATCAAAATCTATTTTTGATCATTAACCCTAAAGATTAAAACATTTTTCATACCCCATTCAACAACAACTTCCTACACACATTCAACCCCATTTTCACTTCTAACTATCACTAAATAAGGTTCATTCATCAAATCAAAAGAGGTTAATGCTTATACTTACTTGTTTAAGCCTCAAAGTCTTCAAGTTCTTCTTTTCTCTTCTTTTCCTCTCCTTCCACGATGCTCTCTTCTTCTCTCCCTCATTCACAACATTTCTTCTTCTAATTCTACTCTTAATAATTGCACAATGACCCTTATGCCCTACAACATAAGCCTTATAACCTTTAGGCTTAAATGCTCTTCCAATTCTACCCCTTCTTTCATTTAATCCAACTACTACTACTTTAGGCCATAATTTAATACCTTAACCATACATTAATTTAATTCTAACCTTGGCATAATAAGTAAACTCCAAATAAAACAAGTTATCTAGCAAAACCACACAAATTTATTCAGATCATGCTTAATAAATAAAAGAAAATTTTTCGGGCCCCAACAATTTGATTCTATTGCCACTACTTATGTTTCCAATATTATGCAGGGATTCCTTACAATCCAAACCATAAGCCCAACTAGCAACTTTCTGTTTATGGGGAGCCAAATGAAGGCCCCAATTAAAGGTGTAGGGACTTACAGGTTGACATTAGATTTTCACTTAGATCTAATGAACACTCTCTATGCACCTTTAATTTCTAGAAACTTATTTTTTGTTTTTGGGCTTGATGCTAGTGGATACACCTTTAAGGATGGATTTGGTTGTTTCAATTAGTATGAGAATAATTCTTTTATTGGTTATGAAATGGTTATAGATGGTTTATATAAATTGAAACTTGATGTGTGTGTGTTTTTTCTTTTGAATCCCTATTTAATGTTAATCATAATGTTGGAATGAAATGTAGTTTAGCGAATGAGCATTCTGCTTATGACATAAATGTTTAGGGTTATATATCTAAAGAAATGTTAGGAAGATTAGTAAAGAATGAGATTTTATCGAATCTAGATTTTACCGATCTTGACTTATGTGTGGAATACATTAAGGGTAAGCAGTCAGCTTCCTAAAGTAATACACATCGACATTTGTGGACCTTTTGACACTCCGTCCTTTAATGGAGAAAAATACTTCATCACCTTTCGATTTTCATGGTATGGATATATCTATTTGCTGTATGAAAAATCTCAAATTGTAAATACCCTTAAGGTGTTTATAAAGGAGGTTGAGAGGCAATTAAATAGAAAAGAGAAAATTATAAGATCTGATAGAGATGGTGAGTATTATGGAAAGTATTATGAATCTTGACAATGTCCTGGTCCTTTGCTAAGTTCCTCGAAAGTCATGACATACGTGCACAATACACTATGCCAGGCTGTAAAATGGAGAAATAAAACATTAATGGATATAGTTAGGAGTATGATGAGTAATTCCTCATTGCCTAAAAGTTTGTGGTTTTATTCACTTAAAACTACTATGTATATGCTAAATAGGGTTCCTAGTAAGGCAGTTTCTAAAATTCCTTTCGAGTTATAGACTGGAAGGAAACCTAGTTTAAGACACCTACATGTTTGGGGTTGTCCTGTAGAAGCATGTATCTATAATGCATATGAAAGAAAATTGGATTCTCGACCAATTAGTGGTTACTTTATTGGTTACCTAGAGAAATCCAAAGGGTATAGGTTTTACTGTCCGAACCATAGTTCTAGAATTGTTAAAACAGCCAATACCAAATTTTTAGAGAATGGTGAGGTTAGTAGGAGTGCTAAAAATCAAGTTGTGGATATTAATGAAATACGAGTTGATGTTCCATTACCATAAATGTTCTTAAACCCACAATAACAACAAATGTTGTTTCTGCTTTTAAAGATCAAAATGATCAAGAAAAACATTTGAATAATGAAGAAGCACCCCATTAAGAACCTAACTTACCACTAGCTTATGCATTGAACCAGTTGGTATAGCTTTAAATAAACTTGTAAGGGTTAGAAAGTTGGCTATTTCTAATGATTATGTGGTTTATTTGCAAGAGTTGGATTATGATTGTGGCATTGATAATGATCTTGTTTCGTTTTCACAAGCCATAAGCAGTGATAAGTCTAAAAGATGGATTAATGTTATGAAAGAAGAGTTGAAATCAATGGCTTAAAACAATGTTTTGAGATCTTGTAGACATGCCAAAAGGTTTTAAACAAGTTGGTTGTAAGTGGGTCTTTAAGATCAAACACAACTTAAATGATAATGTTGAAAGATATAAAGCTAAACTTATTACCAAAGGTTATACTCGGAAAGATGACATTGATTATAAGGAGACTTTTTCACTTATCTCAAAGAAAGATTCATTGAGAATAATTTTAGTATTAGTGGCTCAATTTGATTTAAAGTTACATCAGATCGAAGTGAAAATAACCTTTCTGAATGGGATCTTGAGGAGGAAGTTTATATAGATCAACCTGAAGGTTCTTCCATTGAAGGTAAAGAAAGAATGATGTGTAAATTAAAAAAATCAATATATGGACTTAAACAAGCTTCCAGGCAATGGTATATTACTGAAGGATTTGTGGATTTTTGTTAGTAAGTTTAAGAAAATTTACTGACAGATTTATAGAATTCTGTCGCCACTTTGCGGGTGGAATCCCAATATTCTGTAAGTAAATTTGCCAATGGTAAATCGTATGTTCGTCGTTAAAGTTACTGACAGATAAATATATTTTTGTCGCTAAATTTACCGACGGAAATATTAACAATTGCTAAATATTTACCGATAGAAATATTAACAATTTCTAAATATTTACCGACGGAGCAATATATTATGTCGGTAACTTACGAACAAATTTATTTATTCTGTCACTAACTAGCGATGGAATGGTATTTTCCATTGGTAATGTATCAACAAAATTTATCATTCCGTCGCTAATTAACAATGGAATATTGTAGTTCCATCAGAAAATTTAACTTTGATAAATTTCTACTCTCATTTCTCACTTCCTACCTAAGTTTTCTGTTCATTATCCTGATTGTTAATATAATAAAAAATTATAATTTACACCAATAAGGAATCATTGTACTTAACTATAAATTAAGAATTTATACAAAAACTTAAGTATAGCAAAACATCAAATACATTCACTTATATAGGTGGTGAAGGAGGATGCTCTAACAGATGCAGTATTGTCCCTCCACTTCAATTGATCCATCTTATTACGGAGTTAGGCTATGTACTCCATCAACTATTGCAACTGAGTTGCCAGCCTCTTTACTGTGCTGTCCAGCTAGAGGACTCTCTCATTTGATATGGACCGCCTACTAGATCCAGCTATAGTGGATGTGGAGGATTACAAATAACATGTATTTGCAAATGAACCTAAGTCGAAAATCCTTCCACGACAGTCCTTACCACCCATTGCATCAAGATACGCTTGACTTTCATCAACAGTTTCAGAGTTCTAAGATTGTCGTTCAATGCTTTCTTATAATTGTTCCTATAATTATAATTGTTATGTTAATAAGTGATATTTTTTAAGAATTAATATTAAAGTATAGATTTTACATACATGAACTTGTCTGCATCGGGTGTTGATGAAGGTCACATCATCATGCTTCTTGGTGTGAGTGTGTAAAAAGAGCTGGCGTGATGTAGGCTTCCTATCCATAGGCTTTTCCTGCATCAGAATAAATTGTTATAAGTGAATTATAATTTACAAAAATTTTAGCAAAATTTTCTCTATTTTTATGATATATACCCCTTGTTAGGAAAATTTTTTTTAACCTAACAACACACTCATTAATGATACCAGGCATTTATAGTATTATTATTCTCCATAATGCACATATATTTTCATTTTAAATTTCATACATCAAATTACATTGAAATCAAATTTCATGCATGAAAGTACAAATGTTGGACACCGCTTCCGGAATCTAACTCTTAACACCATCATACTTGAGCGTGGTTCCTTGTAATCTCTTCTTCCTCTGATACCACTAAATGTTGGATCCCATTTCCGGAATCCAACTCTTGACAAAATACCATAACTATCATCACTTTATTTTCTTACGGGAAAAAAATATAAGACTCTCATTTTTTTTTCATTCATCACTATTTAATACAATACTAACAACTAATTTCATCATTCCCATTTCCATACCCTCAAACAAGAGTTTTACAAAGCTATAATGGCCTCTCAAGCCACAATACAACACAATCCGAAATCTCAAATTACAAAAGTTACAAGAACTACAAAAATTCCTAAAATGTGGCTAAAGCCTGCCTTGACTCTCTTTCACTCCATCTCTTGCTCAAAACCTGAAGGTGGGGACAGGAAGGGGTGAGCTTGAAAGCTCGTGGGTAATAGTTTATAATAAAAAGGAAGCAGAAACCTTGAAAACAGTTTACTTGTCATAGAAAAATTGTCTGATTGAATCGTAAAATACCTTTTTTTCTTTTTTTCTTTTCAAAATTCTTGTCGTGTAGTCAAAATTCACAACTTACAAAGCATGAATGCATCAAACTTATCAAACATATCATGAACACATAATCATATCAGAATGGTTTGGGTGGATCCAGAAACAGAACGTACTACACATTTTCGCTTAATGGTCCTGTGTAGCCGTGAACTTATGGGAGTCCATGAAGGAGCTCCATGCTATTAGCGGGCAGGCGGGAGAAGCCTTTAACTTAGGTCAACGTGCACGCGACATAACTTAGGGGATCACCACAAACCCACATAACACATATTTCATACTCGTAAACTTATTGCCCCAAAAAGGCACTTTTCTTGAAAACTTGCTTATCATATACTTGACGTGTATCTTGAAAATCATTCTTGAAAACATGATTTCATAAACGTGCATCTTTTCAAAAATATCACTTTCATGGTATTTTCTTTTTGAAAATCATCATTCA
>JAOTAX010000006.1:32455246-32466887 GCA_025629825.1 Erythroxylum guanchezii
ACTCATGAGTTATTCATTTGTTTGATCACTCAGGTAAGAATTTCGAGGACGAAATTCTTTAAGGGGGGAGAATTGTTTTGGGAAGCCCCATGTCCGTTTAACGGACTTAGAGTCCATTTAACGGACCTTCTCGGGTCAAAAAAGACCCCTTGCTTTGCCCATGTCCATTAAACGGACATGGAAGTCCGTTTAACGGACCTTCTCGGGTGAAATGGTGCAGTTTGGTCGATTCATGTCCGTCACATGTTCGTTTAACGGACATTCACGGGATCCAACAACAGAGTTGGAACACTGTAACTGGAACAGAGGATTTGATGTGCTATTGTAGAGTTTGCTTATTTGAACGCACTATTTTAAGAATTATTCCATAGAATTCCTTGCTCGATGCAAAAAACCTTGCTACTATTTTCTATATTAACTTAATTACATTTTATGTTATAAATTTTTTGTTAATATGCATGAGTGCTTTAGGTAATATTAGTTATAATAATTATAATAACCACTAAAGTGATGACTATCTATTTGCCAGTATACGTGCATACCTCAATTAATATTGGTCATAATGATTATAATAACCACTAAAATGATGACTCTCAAATATTTTTTGAAGGACCTAACTACATGATCATTATTATTAGTGACTCTTATGACTATTATTGTTTATATTAACTTAATTACTCTTATGATTAACAATTCTTTTGATGTTAGCATGCATAAGTACTTTAGTCAATGTTAATCATAATGATCATAATGACCAACAAATGATAATTCTTAAGCTTTTTCTTTCAAAAACCTAATTCCATATAGTTGTCATTTTAATAGCTCTTATAATTATTATTATATATAATGACTAAATTATCTTTATATGTTATAAATTATTTGTTATTAGTCACTATAAGTCATAATGATTGCCATTTGAATGGGTAACATTTTTCAAGAATAAGTGGCCTGTAACTTTTGAGAACACTCAGTGATTAGTCTTTTAAAGAAGTTTTAAGGTAGAGTCCAATTCATGTTAGGAAACTAAAACAATTATCGTTGATTTGTTTTCCAACTTAATGCTTAAGTCTATAAAATTAATGCGAAAAACAAATCTAATTAACCATTGTATTAAATCACTTACAGTTTTATTTTGTTTAGTGGCTACTTTCAACTTTCTCCTCCTTATTAAGAAAATGAGTTTACTAAGTTTCTTTTTTCTTATTTAAAATTTAAAGGAATTGACAAAACATCTCTAACATAAAATAGACAAGAGAATTTATTATATCCAAAATTATCTAACCGCTGATTTTTAACTTAAATCAACTTTTACAATATAACGTGCGAGATTATATATGTTGCAATTGGGAAAATATTCAATGTTTTAAATTTTAGTTTTTTTCCATAATGAATATTGTGGAAATTTATATCTTGATCCTCCAGTAAAAATTATCTTTAAGAGTGATGGAGAAATTATAAGATTGCTGCCTGACTTCGTATGCTCATGTGTCTGCAAAGAAGCTGTATTGTGTAACGTCCTTGACGATTAGGCGAACAGCAGAAATTGTGGTTGCTATTGTAAGCAGGGAAAAGGCAACGACGTTAAACCAATGCCATAGCTTCTTCTCTATTCTTGCTGTGTTTCCCTTTACCTGTGGCACTCAGATCAAACCAAGCATGCATGTTCAGTATAATCGAATCAAAATCTTAATTAAGTAATATCTGATCCTATTTTTCTTTTTGAGTACAATTCCTAGAGACACCTGTAATATTTACTTAAAGAAAGATCTATGCTGTTTGCATTAACTTCGAAAATTTATGATAGTGTAAAGTATAAGTCACTTCAGAGACTATGGACTGATCCATATATTAAGGCCAGAGTGCCGGCGCTTGACTTGCTTCTAGAAATAATATGTAATCTGTATTTGCCTGCTAAAAAGTTGAAGTTGCATTAGAACAACTCTTTTGCTAACAAAAATTAAACAGTTGGAAGTCTTGCTGTCTACGGCCTAGGCTAGTAATTTTAATTACCTTGAGGAAAATCATGCTTGGAAAGACAAAGGTGAGAGTAACCAGTGAGAAAGATCCGATCAAAGTGACGAAGTCTCCCATAAAAGGAAAAGCTGCTGTGACGAAGGTGTTTACTGCATAGAAGAGAGCACGAAGGAGGAATAGACCCTTCACATTTTTGCTTGAACGCAATTTCTCTTTCGCGTCCAGGAACTTGGTATCAAGTGCTTCATGAATCGGTGCAACGAACATCTGTATTATTAGTTTCAATTGGTTTCAGTTACATTATAAGAATTGTCTTTTCTTTTTTTTAGTAGTCTACCTCATGCTTTAAGCAAAAAGGAAGGACAAAAATATGTGGTGTTAAGATATGCTCCTAGTTGCGTTATCCTAATTAACGTGTAATTACGGAATATAAGGTGATCATGTGGTGGAATCTTTCTAGTTGAACACAAAAGATAAAGACAGATCAACACCTTTTCGTACCAAGTACCTGCTTTTATGCCAAATAATTAATGGTCTGCAAGTCCCACCTACTAATAAGAAGTGTATTCCATTTTCAGGAAACATAGAGGCATAAAGTGACCGACATCTACGTCAAAAGTCTGAATTTATTGATAGGCCATCGAAATTGTGAAGGAAATTAAACAGAAAGACCAATAAGTCTTTAGCTTCGTGGTTTCGCAGTCTCCGCCCTTGATGTAATGCGACATATTTTAGTAGAGTACACAAATAGTTCCTAGAGGTGATCAGGTTGATAGTGGGAGATGACTAGAGGCTTTCGGTTTGAGTCCCAAAAATTTAAAGGATTTAGTACTAATCACAAAGTTTTGTATTTTGTCTATTGTTATTATTGATCAATTAAAGATTTAGACAGTACATCTTCAAAAAATAATTATTACATTTTTATTATAAGAAAATAAAAAAATGCTGCGAATACTAATAGAAGATTTATTTAACTTGTTAGATATATAGAAAGTATTAAGAAATTAAAATAATGAGAAGTATACAAAACATACCATTTGGGAGACTATCGATTGCAAGAACACTAGAAAGTTTATTAGAATCTTCACCCAACTAGGACCGGAAATCTGTTGTGGGAGGTACCATGAAACTGCTGAACCGTAAGCCCAGTATCCAACTACAGTCACACCATAATAAAAGAAGATTCCTACTGTGAACTGGATTAACAAAGCTTTTCTCATATTCTTCACTGCCGGTTGTCGTAAAGTTGACTGCACAGCCAAGAACATGACCATTTCACATTGAAACCAAACATTGTTAACATTTTATCAAATCCTTACATATGCTTTTGTCAAGTTTTGCTATTACTCTACCTGGATTTCAGGTAGCAACCCTCCAGAGTTGGCAGCGATGAGGGCAGAAATAGCAGCAAAAGCATTGAACATTTTGCCCACTTGACTTCCACCAACCTCGTAGCTCCGGCTTTTATCAGATCGTCCTGTTTATTGAAAAAGTGACGAAAATGTAAGCTATGCATAAAGCAAACGCCAACAAGCGTGAAGCTAAAAGTACTTTGCGAGCTTTCGCCCTTGAGGATTGGAACAGCGCAACTATGTACCATCATCAACAACCATAATGATAAGGAGGATGACATAAACTGAAGTGATAACAGCAGAGACCATCAACCAGGTCCTCATAGCGGACATTGTTGGGATAAAAAATGCGAATAAGAAAAAGGCCAGTCCAGTGAAAATGATGTAATATTGAAGCCTCCATGGAGAGTCGCTGAGAACCAAGTGCATTTCCTGTATATCGAAAGCATATGTATTTTACAGCCATTAGCAGACACCTAAAAGCGATGGAGATATGCAAACAATTCTACAATAGTACGTGCAATCAATTTACTGATACCTTCAGTGCTCTTCCTCCAAGGAGAATGAAACCCATGTTCGCGAGAAAAAAAGACGAAAATTGGCTAATATATGTCATGTAATAGAAATATTTCCCTGCACAAAGATGGAAACCAAAAAGCGTCCTATATCACACACTTTTTGTATATTTGTTATATGGTTCAGAGCGAGAATAAATGAAATGATAGATATTTACTCACCGAAGACAAACCCCATAATGTCTCTGTATCTGATGAACCTCTGGCCTTCAATGAAATGAAACGCAGCTAAGAGCCAGTTAGCATAAGCACTGTAGAGGCCGAAAATAAGTAGTATTATTGTACCCCATTTCCATCCCAAAGGTACCATTATCAGACTTGAATAACTCAGTATGTAACCACAGTTGAAACCTGTCACCAGCATGAATCCCACTTGTTGCCATGAATCTGCAGCCCCAGATTACGTAAATTCAGGTCCCCTCATTAATGAACCATAAAAGTTGTTGATAAGAGAGTTCGGAAATAATTATGAATATCAACACGCAACATATCTTTCATAGAAGTAGAAACATATAGTCCCTACAAGAAAATCCGGCGATTTTGCATAGATTTAGATGTTGGATAGTTGCACAAATGAGTAAGAAATTAAGCATGACGCAAGAATATACCGTGGCCAACAGAATGTGCAGAATTACTGACATCAGGTCCCTTAGGATCAGCCTTTGCTCCTCCTTCTTCAATATCCATCAATTCTACGTTCTTTAGCTTTCCTGCAGACTCCGTCTCGATCTCAAGAATTAGCTCTCTTCAATTTTATTATAATGTCTTCTCAGTACATATCCCAGACGTGTACATTGCTTTATTTATAGCAATTAGTAGGGACAATTGTCACCCCCAATTTTTTGTTTCTTAGTCCTCTCTACGATCTTCCTGTTCACCCGCCCAAGAGTCAGTTAATGCAATGATATACAAAGGTTTGTCAATTTTTTGTTTCATTGTAATTTCAGAATCTATTTTTAAAAAAATTATAAGTAATTATTGGGATATGGTTTAGTTCTACTTCTACTGACAACCTGAAATGAAGTGGAATAATGTATAAAAAATACTCTTTTAAAGTTATAAAGTAAATAAAATAGTTATCTCGATATGAAGCGTGCATAGAAAATTTCAAGGTTCTAAACATGTTTTCATATGTGTTCGTATTCCGTAACCATATGATCAACTCATAGAGGAAGGCTAAAAGACAACAAAATTCTAGGGAACTAAAAGACAACCGAGTTTGCTTTCTGTAATATATCATTAATTGGATCTAATAAAAATTTTCAATGGAAATAAGCATTTAAATAAAGTACAATATCACAAGAATAGAATTTTAATTTATGAGAAAGTTCTTATAATAAAAACAAATTATAGATTTATGTGCCATTTAAATTATTGTTATTTGGCAACTGTGAATTCGAGTTAAAACAAAAACTTTGATCAGATTTTCTATGCAGGATGAGAAGTGGTAATGGATCATTTCAACGTTAGCCTTTTGTTTTCTTCCAATCTTATATTATGTGTACAAGATAGAACGAAAACAAGCAGTGGCTTTAGGCCGATTGACAATCGTGTTTTTTCAGCGTTATGTGCTTGAACATTGCAGAAAATAGGCTTGTTAGATATTAATTATATGCAACTTGTAACTAAGGCTGGCTCTAAATGTTGTTGGATGGAGCAGGCAGTAGGATCCAGAAAAGGATTGTACTTATGTGTCCACAAAAGGAAAGTGGTGTCGTTTTAAAATGAATTATAAAATGGGACATACGATCGATTTTGCAAGGGAACTGTTAACCACTAATCCTCCTTTTAAAAAAGGGCCATTTCTAGAATTCTGGGTCGGATAAATGAAAAGAATACGAGGAATGTATTTTTTTCTCCACTAAATGATTCAGGATTTGAATTTATGTGGTCATTGTCCAAAGTTTACTTTTTAATAATTTAGACTATCCTTAACCCGCACCAAAGTTTTTAAATTTAATTAGTAATAATTATCGAAAGTCTTCTTGTGGCAGACATACACAAGCCATCGAGTTATTACCATCCTGTGTGACACCTCAACAAAAGTTAATAACAATAATGGAAGGACCGAAGGAAGAAAAGCAGCCACAAGTTAGACTTGCCAGGTTGAGGTAGAATGTGAATGCCTTGGCATTATTCATTGGCAATCACCAGTCAAATAGTATCCCCACTAGACCGGCAATATTTCACGTCTGTATGTGGATCACATGGTATCTTTTATCCAACAGGCGACCCAAACTTCCCCTCTCACTAACACAATTAGTACTTGCCACGTTGAGGAGAATATGAGTTGCTTTGGCCTCACTTCAACCATGTCAATGCCTTTTGGCATTGTTTTATCGGCAATCGAGACCCAAATACTACCTCCACGTCTCTGCCTATACGCCTATGCGTATAATATAGAACGTGGATCACATGGTATTTATTATCAAACAGGCGAGTAAAACTTCCCCTGTCAGCATCCATGTTAACAACGAACCGGAAAATGATAGTGGCCTAATGGTGGGTAGATAAAAAAACAAACGAGACTTTTCCAGTTAGAAAACGTTCTAGTAACTTTTGAAGTATTGGGCAGGGATGGTGAAGACATTTGGTTGTTGTTTGATAATTGGACTGATTTTAGTCCTTTTTGGTTGTGTAATAACTTTCAAGTGTTAAGAAGTAGAATTCTTAAAGAGGCTAAAGTTGCATGGTTCATCCAAAAGAAAGATAGGATTCTAAATATTAGATATTTTCAAGTACCGAAAAACTATTTACCTGAGCTGCCTACTGTGCGAAGGAAGGATAAGGTGGTATGGACTATAAATGCTAGCGGGCTATTTAACGATAAATCAGCTCATAATTTATTGGTGGCGCCAATGAAGTTAGTCCTGTGGGTAGAAACAATATGGAAGCAGTTTTTGAATTACAAATCTGTCATTTCCTTGTAGTTAGTTATAAAGAACATATTAAGAACTAAAGATCGTTAGGTTGAGAGTTAGATCTGCTTTGCATCTTATGTAAACAAGTAAATGAGAGTAGAAACCATCCGTTCTTTGAGTGCGGATATAGCAAATCGGTGTGGACCAGAATTTGCATATGATTAGACTTCTACGGTTCTCTTTTGATTGGAATGAAATATTGAACTCTATCATTCGATATTCTAACTCAAGTCAGAGAGATGGAATTATCATCAAGACTTCTTTTCAGATGGTGATCTATTATTTATGAAGGGAGAGAAATAGGAGAATTTACAAAAATAAGGAGCAGCACAAATATGAACTTGCTGAGACAATTGCCAACTTGATTAGAGAAACTATGATAGCCAAAGGTATTAAGGAAAATGCCCTTGAATCAGATATCGGTTGAATTTAATAGCCCGAAAAATAGTAACAAAAATAAATATAGGCAAAACAAAATGGGAAAGAATACAAAGATTTACGTGATTCAGTCAATGTGACCTACGTATACAGCCGGAGTGTGAGCAACTTTACTAATATCTGAAGAATGTATACAAGTACAAAAAGGCTAGAACTAAAGGCTTTTAAAACTCATCAAATATACAGAAAACAACTGAAGAAAAGGATAAGAGGATTTGTGTTGTTTTGGTAACTGAAGGAGAGGAAGGAATTGTGTGTTTTTGTCTCAAACCATGCCTTCTATTTATAGCTGAAGTCCCAAGCTTCTGTCCAAAATTTCTTCAATCTGTGCTCAATCTCAGCAATTGACAACAATGTCATGCGCACAAAGAAAATAATGTGTCTATGACAAATTCTAAATGGTGGCCATCTATTTTTGATTTAGTAGAGGAGGCCAAAGCATGCAACCAATAGCCAACAATTTTTGACTTATTTAGAGGGGCCAAGGCATGTAATAAATCTCCACTTTGACTTGGTCTCAAACAATTAGTGATCTGCTCCACCTTCTTTGACAATGCCCTAAAAGAGCTTTATCACCAACTATAAATGTTAATCAAGTCTAAGCACTGCTTGAACTTGTAAACTAGAAGAATCTTCGTAAATATGTCAACAGGATTGTCCTTAGTGTTGATCTTCTAAATAAGGACCTTCTTCTCTACAATAGTATTCCTAATGAAATGATACTTCACATCAATATGCTTTGTCTTCTCATGATACATCTGGCTTTTCGTCAAATGAATAACACTCTAACGGTCACAATAAACAGTAGTAACCCCTTGATGAAGGGATAACTCGCCAAATAAACCTCTCAACCATAATGCTTCTTTGATATCCTCAGTAACTGCCATATATTCTACTTCAGTAGTAGATAAACCCACTACTTGTTATAGAGTAGCTTTCCAACTAATGGCACAACCTCCAATGCAAAATATATAACCTTGCAGAGACCTGCGTTTGTCGAGATCACTGGCATAATCTGAATCTACAAAACCAATCAAAGTGTTACTGGTTCTTCCAAATTCCAAAAAAATAGTTTGAACTGCCCTTTAAGTATCTGAGAATCCATTTCACCGCCTGCTAATGTTCTTTGCTAGGATTGGCCATATATCTACTAATGACACTAACAGCTTGTGAAATATCGGGACAAGTACATACCATTGCATACATAATACTACCGACGATACTAGAATACGGAACTCGTGCCATATAATCTTCCTCTTCCTGTGACTGTGGTGATTGAGCAGCAGATAGTATAAAATGACTAACAAGATGAGTACTAACTGCTTTGGCATCTCACATGCCAAATCTCTCTAAAACTTTATTGAGATAATTCTCCTGGGTCAAGAATAATTTACCAACTTCTCGATCACGTCTTATCTCCATGCCAACAATTTTCTTTGCTGCTCCCAAATCTTTCATCTCAAATTCACCATGCAATAAGGTCTTTAAATGGTGAATATGTCTTGTAACACTGTCTTGGGGACTGCTTCAATCCATACAAGGATTTCTTCAACAAACACACCTGGTCTTCCTTTCCTGCAACTTCAAAACTTTCAGGTTGTTTCATATAAATCTGCTCATCTAATTTGCCATACAAGAATGCTTTCTTGACATCAAGTTGTTCTAATTTTAAATCAAACATGGCAACCAATGCAAGTAATACACGAATAGAGCTATGTTTGATCACTGGTGAAAATAAATCATTAAAATCAACACCTTGTACCTGACTATAGCCCTTTGCAACTAAACATGTCTTATACCTTGCATTTTCAATACCTGAAGCACCTTCTTTTCTTTTGAAGGCCCATTTGTAGCCAATAATTTTCTTACCCTTTAGCGGCTTCATCAGAACCCAAGTATCATTCTTATGTAAAGATTTTATTTCTTCATTCATAGTCACCACCCACTTATCAGCATCAACATTTGAAACTGTCTCCGTATATGTAGAAAGTTCACTGTCTCCACCTGTTTCCTATGCCACTGATCAAGCATATGCAACTAAATTTTCATAGCTCTGTGGTGGTTAAATCTCTCGTCTTGGTCTGCCTCTGGCTATGGAATGTTCTTCTTCTACTGGTTCATCTTGAACATGATCAGGACCTGGTTATCAGCTTGATCTATCTGATGTGTAGAAGACGTCTGTGAAGGACCTAAACTACCAATCTCTAACTCCACTTGTTTCTATATATTACCCTCTTTTTCTAAGTTACAAGGATTACAAGACTCTTTTGTGGCATACAATATAGAGGACTCATAAAATGTAACATCCCTTCTAATTACAAATTTAGATGACTTGGGATCAGGACACCACAAACGATATCCTTTCACCCCTTAAGCATAACCAAGGAAAATACATTTCTTAGCCCTAGGCTCTAACTTTTCCTCATTTACATGCATATATGCTGGACACCCAAATATTCTTAAAGTAGAGTAATTGGTAGGAGTACCTGACCAAACTTCCTCCAGAGTCTTGAAATTAAGAAGAGCACAAAGAGAGCGGTTGACTATGTAGCAAGTTGTAGCAATGGCTTCTGCCTAAAAATCAAGTGTCAACCCTGCATTAGAGATCATACACCGAGCCATTTCCAAAAGAGTCTGGTTCATGCGCTCAGCAACTCTATTTTGTTGCGGAGTCATTCTGACAGTATGATGCCGAGCAATTCCTTCATTCTTGCAAAATTCATTAAATTCACCTCCACAAAATTCCAAACCTTTATCTGTCTGTAGCTGCTTAACATATTTTCCTGTCTGCTTTTCAATCAAAACTTTCCATTTCTTAAAGGTTAAGAAAACCACATTTTCATGTTTCAAGAAATCCACCCAAACTTTCCTTGAATAATCATCAATAAAAGTCAAGATATACCGGGCACTACCTTTAGATGGAACACGAGAAGGCCCTTGATCATAATAAATATAATCCAAAGTACCTTTAGTTTTGTGAACAGCTGGAGAACTGAAACTGACTCGTTTCTACTTCCCAAAGATACAATGCTAACAAAAGTCCATCTTACCAATACTTTGACCACAAAATAGGCCGCTCTTACTTAACAACATTAAACCTTTCTCACCCATATGTCCCAAACGCATGTGCCACAATTTGGTAATGTCACCATTAGTAGAGATTGCCGCAGCACATGTTACTGTAGATCCCTGCAAAGCATGTAAAGTACCAGACCTGCAAGCTTTCATCAACACAAGAGCACCTTTAGAAATTTTTAAAACTCTATCTTCAGTTGAGAACTTCCACTCTTGAGAATCGAGAGTGCCTAAAGAGAAGATATTTTTCTTCAAATCAGGAACGTGTCTAACGTCAGTGAGTGTTCTAATGATACCATCATACATTTTGATCCGGACTGTACCTTTACCAACAACTTTACATGCAACATTATTACCCATCAAAACAATTCCATCATTCAATAACTCATAAGTGGAAAAACACTCCCTGTCGGGACTCATGTGGTAAGAACAACCTGAATCTAAAATCTACTCCTTATTAGACTAATTGAACCCAAGTGTACATTATTAATTAGCTGCATTCTTATAATTGCTAAAACACCTTTTGGCTCTTAATTGTTATTTTTTTCACTTAAATTGATTCCCTGTGATTAGTTCATATGAATTGTAAATTGTTAGCAAAATTGTTACAAATTGATACTAATTGCATTATAATTTTTCCAAGGACAATTGATGCTGCAAATTGTGATTTAATTGTAGGGACACAAAGGAGTCAACCATGCCAAGAAGTCAACAGGTCGTGAGCTTTCCAGCACGTCGCGACGAAGGCCAATTCCCAAGTCGCGGCGTGTCAACAGACAACCACACGGCGCGATGTCAACAACTCAACACGTCACGGCGAGCAAGCCAGATGCACACGTCGTGACGAGAATTAATTCGCACGTCGCGACATGCAGACAGAAACCGGACTCCAAATAGAAATTTCCCTCACTGTTCCGACCCGGCCCGACTAGTTTTCTTTAAAAGCTTTCCAAATTAGGTCATAAGAGGCCGGCCACATATACCACACCGAAGCATTTTTCATTACAGAGACACATACTCGGTAGCCACCAGAGACGATTCCACCTCACCACCTTCATCATCTGTTTCCGATCATCATCATCATCGACGGACACCTCACCACCACTTCTACCGTCAATCTCTGGAACCATGTTTAACGTCGGAGTTCCAACAGTGATTGTTGGACCCCGATCCTTAAGTGGCAATTTAGAGATATGAAATGAAATTCAATGAGTGTTTTGTATATGTACTATGTTATAGATGAAATTGTGCTTTAAGAAAATTAATGAGAAAAGATTTGAGGACCTTGATGTTTGAGTAAATTTGT
>JAOTAX010000006.1:32480666-32492434 GCA_025629825.1 Erythroxylum guanchezii
AACAAAATACTAACTAGATATAATGGGATCGAAGAGTAGAAGTATAACTCAACTAATCTCGGAAAGAAAAAATTTGTGAAATCACTTAATACTTTACTAAGCTTGTGAATGGGTGGGCTAATGAGGTTTTAGGTTTTGAAATATGAGGAGTTTTCAAGAAACAAAAGGGTTAAGGCTCAACGGGGCTAACAAGAGATAATAACAAGGGTAGGTCATTTAATCCAAGGGTTATCACAAAAAGAGCCTTAATCATTTTTATTAAGCATGCATCCAGTATACTCAAACCGATTTAGAGCAAGTTCTGAAGGTAGTAACCTAAAGGGGCATCACACACCCAAAGAAGTAAGATGACTATAGATGGAGTCATATAAGCCCAATCCTCATATTGGCTTAAATGAAAATTCATTATGCATCTCTACACTACCTTATTGCTCAAGTGTCACATTTTGAGTAAGCTTATGCAACCAACTACTTTTCATCACTCAATATGATTCACTCTCTACTCAAGTAGCCTAATATAAGTTCAACCATGCATTCAATCTTATTCCAACTAGCTTGACATAATCTCAAGGCAAAACACATCAAGAATGATTCAAGTGTAGTTCCATTGCTTAACACAACACAACATCAAACAACAACCTAATATACATAAAACATACATCTTAAACAGTAAATAAAACAAATTTAAATGATGCAATTGACAAGGCAAATGTCACCTTCCTACACTTAGACAACACATTGTCCTCAATGTGATAAGGCAACCACAAAATGAAATAAAAACATCAAACACAACATCAACCAAGCAAGCAAATAACACAACTAACAAAGTAAATAAAACAAAGCAAAAGAAAGGTAAAAATGCTAAGTTGAGGTCATTAGCTTGACCATTTCACATGCTTTCATAAAGAAGTAGAAGAAAGGAAAGAGAATGCTTCATCCTTGTCATTTTCTATCTCCAAAGACCCATGGGGAAATGCCTGAACAACTTTGAAGGGTCCACTCCATCTTGACTTGAGCTTTTAAGGAAATAATCGAAGTCTTGAATTAAACAAAAGAACCAAGTCCCTACTCTTGAACTCCTTTTTGATGTGAGCATCATGCGACTTCTTTGTCCTTTCCTTGTACAACTTGGCATTTTCATAAGCGTCAAACTTCAATTCTTCTAATTCACTAAGTTATAAAAATCTTTTCTCGCCCGCAAGCTTCTAATCCATGTTTAACTTCCTAACGACCCAATAGGCCCAATGCTCCAACTCTAAAGGTAAATGGCACACCTTTCCATACACAAGTCTATATGGAGTAGTTCCTATGGGTGTCTTGAAAGCTGTCCTGTAAGCCCATAGGATGTCATCTAGCATTAACTCCCAATCCATTCATAAGGTGCTCACTACATTCTCCAAAATCTTCTTTAGGTCTCTGTTCACCACCTTTACCTGACCACTGGTTTGGGGGGTGGTAAGGAGTCTCCACTCTATGATGAACATTGTATCTTTTTAGAAGATGCTCAAATGGTTTGTTGCAAAAATGGCTCCCTCCATCACTTATAATCGCTTTGGGCACCCTAAATCTTGTAAAGATCTTCTTGATGAACTTTTGAACCACCTTACTATCATTAGTTGGAGTAGCTACAACGTCAGCCCATTTAGAAATATAATCAACTCCAACTAATATATAAGTGTTACTTGAAGCGGATGGGAATGGTCCTATGAAGTCCATTCCCTACACATCGAATATCTATACCTCCATGATGTTTGAAAGCAGCATCTCATCCTTCTTCAATATGTTACCCACTCTTTGGCACCTATCACACTTTAGCTCAAAATCTCGAGCATCCTTGAACAAGGTTGGCTAATAAAATCCACACTCTAAGATTCGAGCTGCAGATTTGTTAGCTCCATAATGCTCTATATAAAGAGAACTACGACATTGCATCAAAATTTCAGGCATTTCATCTTCGGGGATACACCTGCAAATCACCCTGTCAGCACATATCTTATAAAGTATAGGTTCATCCTAAATATAACGAGAACATTGAAATACAAACTGCTTCCTTTGTTGATAAGAAAGATCGGGAGGAAGAATACTACTTTAGAGGTACTTTGCAATATTTACAATCCAAGGACAAAAAGGATTATCTACCATCATTAAAGCGTCATTAGGAAAGCTCTCCTCGATTTCCTCTTCTTCTTTATGGTGCCCTCCTTCAAGTCTCAAGAGGTGATCAATTACAACATTTTCTGCTCCTTTCTTATCTTTAATCTCAATATCAAATTCTTGGAGTAGAAGCACCCACCTGATAAGCCTAGCATTGGCATCCTTCTTCGCAAAAAGATATCGCAATGTTGCATGATCTTTAAAAACAATGACATATGAGCCTAAAAGATAAGAATGAAATTTCTCACATGCAAATATCGCAACAAGTAACTCCTTTTCTTTAGTTGTGTAATTCGGTTGTGCTCCTGTCAAGGGCTTGTTTGCATAATAGATGGCGTGCAACCTCTTTTCCTTCCATTGACCAAGGCCACAACTAATGACATGATCGCTTACATCACACATAATCTTGAAAGGAAGAGACCAATCCGATGACGTCAGAACGGGTGCTGATATATGTGCCTTCTTCAAGTCCAAACAAGCATCATTAAAAACAAAAGGCACATCTTTAACTAATAAATGAGTTAAGGGTCTAGCGATAAGAGAAAAATCCTTGATGAACCATCTGTAGAACCCTGCATGACCAAGGAAGGCTTAAATGCCCTTGATGTTGGTGGGAGGTGGTAACATTTCAATTACTTTGGTCTTAGCTTGATCCACCACAATCTACTTGCATAAGATTTTATAGCCTAATACAATTACCTCTTGGACCATGAAGTGACACTTTTCCCAATTCAAGAGTAGATGAGACTCCTCACATCTTTGAAGCATTCTGTCTAAATTAAACAAACAATGATCAAAAGAATCTCCAAAGATAGAGAAATCATCCATAAATACCTCCATGAAGTTTTCGTTCATGTTCGCAAATATGGCCATCATGGACCTTTGAATGCAGCAAGTGCATTGTATAAACCAAATGACATCCTCTGATAAGCAAAAGTGCCATAAGGACAAGTGAAAGTGGTCTTCTCCTGATCCTATTAGTATATAACCACCTAATTGTACCCTAAGTATCCATAAAAAAAACAGTAAAATGCATAGCCAACCACCCTTTCAATCATTTGGTCCATAAAAGGTAAAGGGAAGTGATCTTTCTTGGTGGCCAAATTAAGCTTTCGGTAATCAATATATACTCTCCAACCTGTGATGGTCCTAGTGGAAATGTTTTCACCTTTTTCATTTTCCATCACTCTCATACCTCCCTTCTTAGGCATACACTGTATCGGACTCACCCACCCACTATCTGAAATGGGATAAATAATCCCTTCATGCAACAACTTTACTACCTCCTTCTTCACAACCTCTTGCACATTTGGATTTAACCTTCTCTGTCGCTTTCTCACAGTTTTACACCCTTCTTCTAGGTTAATCCTATGCATCATTATATTGGGGCTAGTCCCCCTAATATCAAAAATTTGCCACCCCAAAGCTCTCATCCTCTTCCTAATGGTCTCCACCAGTTTCTCTTCTTGCTCAAAATCTAATTGGTTCGAGATAATGATGGGTAGGGTATGGTTCTTAACTAAAAAGGTGTATCTCAAATAGGGAGGTAAGGGTTTAAGCTCTAAAGTAGGGGGCTTAATGAAAGAAGGTGGTGCAGGTGTATCTGTTCTCTCCAACTTCTCTAACTCAACTTCCTCACATAAATCCTCTTCTCTCACACGCTTGTCCTTGTATATTTTAGTAACTCACATAAATCCTCTTTAACCTCCTTCACACATTCATCCACAACATCAGTCTTCATACATACACTACCATGCATCAATTTCTTCAAAGATTTTGACATATTAAACTTAACATGCTCATCACCAATCCTCAAAACAAGTTTTTCCTCATGCACATCAACTAATTCCCTACCAGTATTCAAAAAATTCAATGGATAATTTTTATCAACTTCAAAATTCAATACCACAAAATCAACAGGAATAGCAAATTTATCTACTTTTACCAACACATCTTCTATAACTCCATATAGCCTTTTGATGGATTGATCCACAAGTTGAATCAGCATAGATGTTGGCTTGAGCTTTCCTAGTCCTAATTTCCTAAAAATAGACAATGGCATCAAGTTAATGCTTGCACCTAAATCACATAAGCATTTAGAAAATTCAAAGTCATTAACAACACAGGGAATCGTAAACTTCCTGGATCTTGTAGTTTTGAAGGAATCGTGCTTGGGATAATCGAACCATAATTCTCCGTCAAATTGATTGTCTGATTATCCTCCCAAGTACATTTGTGTGTCAGTACGTCCTTTAAAAACTTCGCATACTTAGGCATGCACTCCAAAGCTTCCACCAATGACAGGTTGATTTAAGGCCTCTTCAGTTTCTCCAGAAACTTGGAAAACTAAGCATCCACCTGATGTTGTTTTACCCTTTATAGATATGGATGTTTGGGCTTTTATGGTGGTGGTGGCATATAAGACCTCTCTTCTTCTTTCTCTTCTTGAATCTCCTTGCCTCTTCCCTTTTCTTGGCTATCCTTTTTCACACTTGTTTTTTTCCATCTGCTTACCACCTCGAAGTGTGATAGCCTTCAATTGTCCCCTTGGGTTGGCCTCGGTATTGCTTGGTAAGCTACTTACACTTCTAGAAGCCATAGTATTAGTAAGTTGACCTACCTGTACCTCCAAGTTGTGGATGGATGAGGCATGGTTCTTCACTATCTAATCAAACTTTGCCTCCATCCTCTTTTGACTTTTCTCCTTGCTTGAAACATTCTCTTTTGGTTCTCTTCTTTTTTGGCATTCTGGACCCCAAATCATCCATCAACTTGTCCATTTTGTTCTCCAAAGATCCAAGTCGGTCTTGCTGAAATCTTGGAGGTCCTTGCAATCTTACTTGGCCACCTGCATTGTTAGTGCTCCAAGAAAATTTTGGGTGGAAAAGGATTATAAGTATTCGAGTACGGATTATTACCTCGCTATGGTTGGCCCAAGTAACTTACCTGTTTAGTGCTACTAGCTCCCAACAAAAAGCCTTCTACTGTAAAATGGTTATCCTTCCCACATAACTCACTCTGTGATTGCATAACTTTGGTTGTAGATGAAGATGCTCCTTGCATGTTGCTCAACTGCTTAGTGAAGGTTGTGATCGTGCCTGCAAAGTAGTAATAGAGTCAATTGGGATCGTACCTTTTTGCTCCTTTTGCCCCTATCTACTCTTCTCGTTTGACCACATACAATTGTTGCTCGTTAACTCTTTCGAAACGTCATGTGCTGCATCAATAGTCTTCCTCATCAAAGATCCTCATGTAGTTGCATCTATGGTCCCTTTTGTGCTCTAATTTACACCATTGTAGAATGTTTGCATGAGGAATTCCCTCGGAAGGTTATGGTGGGGACAACTTCTCTGTAGCTCTTTAAACCTCTCCTAAGCTTTATATAAAGACTCCCCATCGCTTTGTTGAAAACTGGTTATTTCCTTAATGATCCTTATTGTCTTGGTCAATGGAAAGTAATTGGTGAGAAATGCCTGGGCTAGCTGTTTCCAAGTAGTAACCTGCCCTGAGTTGAGTGAATTGTACCACGCCTTCGTCGATCTCTCAAAGTGAAAGAAAATATTCACAACCTCACAGCATTGTTAGACATCCCATTAAACCGGAAAGTGTCGTATATCTCTAAAAAATTGACGAGATAGGCATTTGGATCTTCATTAGATAACCCATAAAACTACACACTACTCTAAAGAATGTTAAGGAGTGCCGACTTGATCTCGAAATTATTAGCTTGAATCACTAGCCTTGCAACTTATTGAGGACTAAATCCCAGTCTCATAAAGTCCATCAATGTCCTTTCGACCCCTCTTTGTTCTCCTTTTTCCGCCATATTTCTTTGTATAATTTCTTGGCGCTTTGCTCTTCTCAACTATTGTTGTGCCTTGTGACATCTACTAACTCTTCGTCACGAAATTTGGTATTCCTTCACATGTTCCTTGTGTTCAAGCACTTGCAAAGACACGAGAAAAAGTATGAAAAACTTTTAAATCAAAGAAACCCAAACTCAACAAGATGTTAAACGATCAATCCCCGACAACGGCACCAAAAACTTGTTGAATGCAAAGCACACTACTAGTCTTATGCTGAAAACCACAAGTATACAGGTCTTACTTATAGTTGAAAGCAGATATCGATCCCACAAGGATTGTCCTTAGGTATCACTTAATTCAAGTTGTTCTTTGTTTAAAATTCGTTTCAATCAAATTTAAAAAGATAAGTAAAATAAAGATAAATTAAAAGTAATAGGGAACGATGCAACCCAAACCATAATTGTAAACTAAGACTTAAAGAAAATCAAGATTAAACATTAGGACTTGTCATTATCTTTATTGCTCCCCTCTGATTAATTGATTCAATTTATGCTTAGCCTAAGATTTCCTAAAATTCTAGCTACCCTCTCTCAAGGTGTAAGTAAATGTCATTAGTTAAATAAATTAGAATTAACTTTGGGATCTCTCGATGTGCAAAGCCTTTCCTAAACATTCAATTAGATATGAAGCTATCCTATAGGTAGTGTATTGATCTATTGAAATCTCTTCCTAATAAATCAATAACTTATTATTTATAGGTCTATTAATCGACAACCCTCGTTGTACAATTAACATAAATTACCAAGCTCATTCTCTCATTTTATTGTAAGATTTAAGCATAATAAATAACATAAACGTGTATATCATTAAATCAATAACCAAAGGTTCACAAATAGTTCAACAACAAACCCTAAAAATTGTTTTAGCCAATCATCATATTCATAATATCCCTAACAATCAAATAATCCATGATAAACATGCTAGAAGAGAAAGAAATTGAAATAAGACTGGCGAGGCAGCTCCTTCTCTTCTTTTCCAAATCTGGAAAATCTGGATGACAAGGTGCTCTTTTCCTAATCGGGAATGAAACCTTGAATCTCCCCCTATCTCTTGGCTCTCAATATGTCTTTTAGCTTCAGGAAGCAAGTTCCACAACTCTCTGGTGGCTGTCGGGATTCTATCTCTTATAAAGTCACGAAAACCTAAAAAATACACGAAATCAACTTGTCTCTTCATCTTCTAGTTCCTGCGATCGTGGGAATTATACTTGTGCTTCCACGATCGTGGGTTAACTTATCAGAAACTTTCTCCATATATTTCCCACGATCATGGAAAACATGTCCTTTTCCACGGTCGTGCGTTCTTGTTTTTCAGTAGCTCCACTTCTCTTCTCTTCTTTTGGTCCTTAGCTCAATCATAAAGGTGTTCACCCTTTATTCCTACAACAAAATGATCAATTCCTACCCTAAACTAATATCAAACACAAAAGAACAACCATGAAGATCAAACTAAACAAAAACACACAAAACAAGTCCTAAAACACAATAATACTAAGTTATCATACAAGAAACACATACCAAATACTTTAAAAAAAAACACATACTAATGCACAACTTTCACTTATATTATACTATTAAATGTAATGATGAAACATCTAGCCAAGTAGGAGAATGTAAGAAATATATGGCTTGATGTTATGACCCATATTTTCTGTGAGCCCATATTAAACTTAGTTTAGGATTTTCTTGATTTAATAGTATATTAAATATTGACTGTTAATTTATTACTTGATGGACGTACAAGATTTAATGTTAACAAGAAACTGTATATAAACTAGTCCTCTTTCTACTCTAATTAAGTGCAGGCAAAACAAATACAAAATAGGTATTTGTGTATTTGGTTTTCCATCAAGCTATCGTACAGAAAGAGGGTTAAGAGAGAGAAACTAGTTTGTGATCGTTGAAAACTTTCTCTCTATATTATGACAAATTCCGCTCAAGGTAGTGATTTATTCGCTTCATCTATATGGTTATTATTATATTCAAGATATGAATGAGCATGAATGATTTTATGTATGATTTATGTATTTGATATTTGAATATCAAGAAACAAAAACTTACACTCCAAAGGAGACTAAAATTAATGATTACTTATTATTTATTTGACAAGGAAATGAAGGACTTTAATATAACAAAAGACTTATATGGGATTTATTTGATAAGGAAATGAAGGACCTAACACAACAAAAGCCGTTTATGGAAAGAAACAAAAAACCTCAGGACTGAAAATGTGACTTTGATTGTTTTCCAGATTACTAACATAGAAGAAACAAACAGGTGGTTAGCTTCCTTTTTTTTTTTTCAATTATTGACAAAAACACACAAGAAATATTTTTTGCTTGTTTAACTCAACTTAGTCATTTGATGGGTAAAAAAGAATGAAAAAATATATATATTCTGTTACATAATAAAAATGATGTCATCTTCTTTTGCCTATACATAAGATATAATTTCCTATGTATCAATCCCTTTCGCCAAAATTACATTACATTAACTAAATGATTGAATCCTGTGTGGGGAAAACGTAGTGCACCTAAGTGCTTGGACAAGCATCTTCTGGGGAGCTTTTGGTCCATATATCATTGTGTCCAGGATCAAGCCCCCGTTCCATCTCCTTTCTTATGTTTTCATTGAATAACTCAATTCAATCAGTGAAGATATACAGTACATGTTCTTAGTGGAAGCCGAACTGAACACCAACCAACGGTGGGCAGGTGAAGCTTCGTTTCAAAAGTCAGGAATGGTCTCAATTACCACTTACGAAATGTTTATTCTGTTTTGTAGGCCTTGGCGTCCATGAATACGAGCAGAGAAAACTGAACTCGTGACAATAATGTTAGGTCTGGTAATTTAAAAGGTGAATGAGATTCTGTTTTAGTCTCATTCAAATTAATTTATGATTAAAAATATAGGACTCTCGCAGTTGTGTTATGGTTGACCAATGTGAGCACTAACACTAATTCTAAGCTGAGTGCTCCCTTTTCAACAATATTCGTTCTAGTTGTTTTATCTTATCTTTTTTGCCTGACTGACACAACTCACAAGTCACCAATAAATTTGGATGGATCAAAACCTTTACACATGACTACTGACACTTTAACCTTATTTGCTTTACAGTTTCAATTTAGGGAATACAGTTAACCATTAAGCTAAAATCTTTAACTTTATGAAGAAGATGATAATACCTTTGACTCTATTTTTCTGTACATAAAATTTATTTTTAAGAAACTTCTTGTTAAAATTTGTATCTGAATACCTTGTAAAAAGATGAAGTATCTGGCTTGAAATTTGAAGGTATGTACTTTACGTTATGTTTATTAGATAATTAAGGTTATTCAAAATTAGCAAATAGGTGTAAGTACTTTTTTGTCAATTTCAAATTAGTTTTCTACCTAAAACGAACTAAAGAGGATCTTAAGTCTGATATGATATATCTTCTCCGTGGTAGTGTGATTTTGACTTTGCAAAACTTGTTGGTACGACGCACTTTCCACGGTCACCGCATTTCAGGTGTATTAGTGGTCATTTTTGTCGTTTTGAAACTCCTATCTCTCTATCTCTTCCTTCGTCTAACCATTAGGTGTAGCTTGCCTCCTGGTCACTCGTTTTTCATTTTTTTTATATGTTAGTTCTTTTGTTGACAATATGGCTTCCACCATAGTTGCCACTGTCAATCGTAATCGTTAACTCCTAATAGAGTCTAGAGTCTAGACTTTCCTTTCCGGGCTTAGAGAAGGAGAAACCAAACTATTCTTTTCCCGTGATTCCGTTCTTGCCAAGAAAAACTCTATCAAAATCTTGGTTTTAAGCAATGATGCGCAAAATAAAATTTTCCAACCAGAAGGATTTTTGTTGAAGGATTTATAACTCCTACAGAATCTTTTCGGCTCAAGTAAAGCCACTCATGTTAATGCAACTATTCTCTCAACCTTTATTTCCCTCAACTTAACACTTCCTTTGATAAGAGCTTCATCAAACTGATTTCAAATTAGGAAATCCCCAACACCCTTTTTACGGGGAGATGTAACAATTTTTTTTTCACTATTTCAAACGTTTTAAGAGCTTCATCTTGAAGATTTATAATTTTAACTACTCATACTATTATCAAAAGCAACTTCTCTATTAATTAAGAATAAGATTGCGTACTTCTTGATATCTCTTAACTTTACATCCCAACAAAATTCCTACTAGAACGTTGTTATTGTATAATTATTCATATCAATTCAAGTGTTTATTCAACATTTGCTTTCCCTTAATCTTAATCTTTTAAAAACAAGAAATAATTTCATTCACAAGCCCTAAAGGGCAGCCAAACAATTATTACAACACAGGGTTGTTAAAGAGGCAAAAAGTAATAAGGATGCAACACAATTAGCATTACATGTTAAGAAATGAGACTACTTAAAGATAACACCTATTCAATCTAGGTTTCATTTACTTATGAGAGAGGAGTTCAATTTTTGTGTAAGGTTATGAGCTACCATAATTTCCCTAATCCAATAACTCATTCTATAGACAAGAACATATTTTTCAAATTTAGAATTCTTAAAAATCCTTGCATTTCTTTCCTTCCAAATGGAGTATACATTGTAATTGAGACAAAAGCTTAACCATATATGATCTTTTCCCATTCTTTTGTTTTGGTTATCAGCCCAAACTAGGATTTCATTCCAGTTATTGTCGGGACAATCCAAGTTTAAGTAATGAAGCATTCTCATCCAAATGGAGGAAGAGGAGTCATATTGAAAGAAAAGAAGAGAAGTAGTCTCAAGTACCAAATTCCAAAGGTAGCAAACTTGATCAGTTGAAATCTTGAGTCTGTCTTTTGTTTTCAATCTACCTCTTATAGCTAATCATGTGGTGAAGGAGGCTTTGGCAATCAATGATCCTTTCCAAACAATGTTATACTAAGGAACATAAGGAAGATAGGGTCTAATAGCTTCTAAACATGAGAAATTGGAGAATTCCTCATTACTTACGGAGTTCCAGATAACTTTATCCATCATAAGGTGCTTTGATAAATAGGTTGGAAGATAAGAAAGCAATCTGCATATACCTCTTTCAATGGCTAGCCAAGAACACTGATCAATAATTTTAGAGACTTTAGCATGAGCTAAAATTCTAGTAACAAGGGATGAGATTTCACTTCTTGTGGATGGAGGGCTAAGAGGGGACCAATTATCAAACCAAACCCACGTGTCCTCTCCATTTCCAATGTATATTTTGAGAAGATAATAAATGATTTGTCTTTTCCTTAGCATAAGGATAAAAGGCCAAGAATGCTTCTTCTTTTCCTTTAAATGTCAAAAGTTGGATCCTTTCAAGTAGAATTCATTAGTCCACTTGATCCAAAGTGATTCCTTGTCATTGAAGAGTTTCCATATCATTAGAACTGTTTGTATCAAGTTAACAATGACAAATCTTAGGCCACTTTCATGCTTTTTCTAGCATATCTAATCCCGTTTTACTTTAGAGCCTTTAGGATTATTAGATTTACCAGTCCAAAGAAAGTTTCTCATACACTTCACCATCTCCTTATTAATCTTCTATGGAAGGAATAGATGTGAGCTTTAATGAGTATAAAGGTTTGTTAAAACTAATACAATGAGATGAACCCTACTTGTTGGCCCCAAATTCATTTCCTATTGCTTAAGTATGTTTTCAACTTATTTTTTTGAGATTTTTGATTGATAAATTGTTTTGGGTTAGCGTTTAATTAAAATGTCAATTGTTGGAAGATTTATTGCTT
>JAOTAX010000006.1:32562763-32573086 GCA_025629825.1 Erythroxylum guanchezii
AGAATAAGAATAAGATTGTTGTTAAAGATGTTATTGAGATATAGTGTGATTAAGAATTGTATGAATTGAGTTTCGATGGAAGATGAATTTCCAAATGGGAATTATATTGTTTTGTATCAGTTTGTTTTGAAATGAAAGGAATGAAAAAGAAAAAGAGAAAAAAATATTTATACTGGATTTTTCGAATTGGATTAGTCTAAGGTTTTCAACGCGACACGTGAGGAATTTTTCGAAAATGTTCGTTACCCGGATGTCAGATCCACGTTCGGTTTGTCTGATTTGTTCCGCTTTGGATTTGTTTGCTTTCGATTCCAAGCAATCCGATTTATGTTTTCGTTTCTGATCTTTGTTTCGATTCGTTTCGATTTCCTTCCGTTTCCGATTATGTTTCCGCTTTCGTTTGTTTCCGCATTTTGTTCTCCGATTTGACGATCCGTTCGATTGATTTTGTATTTCACCTTTCGATTTTCCGTTCTTTCGTTATCCAATTTTTTCAGTTTTTCGGTTGGGGTCCGGTTTCGAGATCGGGTCCCAATAAGATTATTCACTAAATGTACCTCCTATTGTGAAAGATGATAGGTTCAATTTAGATCAATTCCCAAAAAATGGTTTTGAAAGGAAACAAATGAAAAACATTTTATATGCTTTTGTAGTTAAAAGCCTGATGTATGCTCAGGTTTGTATAAGACTTAACGTTGCATTTGTTGTTGGAATGTTAGGTAGATATCAGAGTGACCCAGGATTAGATCACTGGAGAGCTGTAAAGAAAGTATTGAGATAAGTTTAAGGGACCAAAGTTTACATGCTTATGTACAGACGAACCGACAATCTGGAGGTAATAGGGTACTAAGATTCAGATTTTTGCTCCATGTGTTGATTCATGAAAATCAACATCAGGTTATATCTTCTTGTTTTCCTATGAGACCATATCTTGGAGGAGTGTGAAGTAGTTTTTGACTACTACTTCCACCATGGAGGCTAATTTTATTTCTTATTTTAAGGCTACATCACATGATGTATGACTAAAGAGTTTCATATATGAGCTTAAACTAGTGGATTTCATTTCTAGGCTATTGAGAATATATTGTGACAATTCAACTGTTATTTTTTTTAGCTAAAAACAATAAGAGTGGTAGTCAGAGTAAACATATCAACATTATTTTTTTAATTTATAAAGGAATATATTAAGGAAAAGAAAGTTTTTGTTGAACACATTAGCACTGAATTGTTAATTGTTGAATCCTTTAATAAAAGGCAGGCCACCAATGAAGTTCAAGGATCATGTTGTTAGAATGGGTTTAGGTTCCATTATATAGTTTTCACTGTATAGACAATGTTTTTTTCGTTAAACTCTTACAATGTTTTCTCATATTAGGGTACACATTATTGAATTTTGAGAAAATTGATTATTTTTTAGTGGAGGAAACATAAGGTTTATTCATTACATAACGTTACCATATTCAGGTTGATACAAAATATAATATACTGTAATACATGGAAAATAATACTTAACCACTAGAGGATCTATCGCCATGATTCGTATATTATATTTGGATTAGATTAGGATTTGATACCAAATTAAATGTATGGACTAAGTGGGAGAATATGCGAACTTTTCATATTCTTGGTAATCATAAATAGTCCAAAGTTATGTAGTTAATGGATATAAATGCCCTATTTTTATGGTAACTGACAATGTGCTTAATGGGAGCACATTGATATATGTTTTTCTACTCAGACTTTTAGGATCCCTAAGCTTCTTTTCTCTTCTAAGGAATACACCATCAAATTGGGAACTGAGAGCTTAGAAGAATTTCAAGAATGCAGACACTCCAATCAAAAAAATCAACAACTGGAAGTATTTCACTTTCTTCCCCATTTAGTTTATATGTTATTCTAAGTATATTACTATTGAATACATGTTGAATTAGCTAACATATATTACTAATTTTTGTAAAAAAAATTGTATTTTAGTATCCATTAATTCAATACTTTAAATTTGATATTTTTGTAGTTTTTGAGAAATTTTATGATCAATTTGATCTACTTTGTGATTTTTTTGTACTTAGGTTAATTATTTTTAAGTACGATAGAATTTAAAGAGAAATAGAGGATAAAAGAACAAGAAAATTAGAAAAATACAAGTGGCAGTGATTTTATGCTAGTTTAAAGTGCTTATCTGTTAGCAAGCTTTTTCATATGGCAGTTGGCAGAAGTATAAGAGCCTTTGTGCTGATATGAATATCAAAAACTTGCAATGTCCTGATATTAGGAAGATGTGTTTATGATCCCAAAGCACATAACTAGTAAAAAGATCAACACTTTTTTGTTAGTATTGTGATACAATTGAGAGGTTGCAAGTTTGCTATGTACCAGAATTGGAAAATTTTGTGAAGGTATAAGTAACGCATTCGGTTTAGAAACTCACAGAAAGCATATCCCATAAATCTCTATATCTGATGAATCTTTTGCCTTCTATGAAATGGAACGAGGTCCGGAGCCAATTACAATTTTATGAATATTACATTGATATCGACACTACATTTAATTTTAGTATAGTGTAGTACTAATACCGATTAATACCGAGTACCATTTCAAGCTAATTTTCAAATTATGAAATAGTCCTAGATTTTTAAAATAAAAAATAATTCCTTTAATTTTTGTTTTTAGTTTAATTTTTTATTTTTGCAGCTAAATTACTACTATGGACTAATAAATTTCTCATGTAAGATATGATATAAATATATATAATTAAGTTAAACATATGTATACTATAATTACAATTGGAGAAAAATTATATAAATTTTACTAAAAAATGTTGAAAATAGATAAAGAAAATTGAACCTAAAAATTAACTAAAGCTTATACTATACAACACCAATAATACATTACACTTTTGACTTCTGACTTCACAATTAAAAAGCTATCTTACAAAATTTATGTAGTCAATATACTCAGTAGTCAATAGACATTAGAGAATAGAGAGTAGAGATTGTTGAGGCATTTTAATTCTTGGATAGATTAGGACTTTCACTAACATGTGATCTTACCTTATCTAACATTCCTCTCTATATTTCTTTTACTTTAGGCAGAATGTTATATTGACCAGCATATGATCACACCTTATCTAACATTCTTCTCTTAATTTCTTTTTGATTGGGCAGAATTGAATATTAACTAGTATATGATCACGCCTTATCCAACATCTTTCTTTACAAGATTTTTGAATAATTTCCTATTTTATTTTATTTTCAAATTTTATTCAATTTCTTTGTTTCTTTAATCATATTTTGTCTAGAAATCTTAGTAAGAAAAATTAGTTCTTTTGGAAGTCTTTCTAAGATAAATTAGAGTTTCCTATTTCTTTTAGAAGTCTTCCTAAGATGAATTAGAGTTTCCTATTTTATATAGAATTCTTCCTAAAAAATTAGAGTTTATGTAAATCTATTTAAACAACTTTTGAGAGAGATTAGCATAACTCTCCTTCAATAAAATTTATTGTTCTCTTTGAGAATTTTTATCCTATAATTCTTGAATTATAATTGTGTTTGTTTAACTTTTTTGTTGCATCTGGTGGTATCAAAACTAAAACTTGTTCTTTCTAATAGTGGCAAATAATCCTAACATGATATTCAAGGAATACCCAATGTCTCGAGAAGAATCGAAGACGCAAGACAACTATTTGCAATATTAATCAATAGTTAACTATAATCATAAGACAATTGTAGGCATTAATCTAAGGCAACAATAACTGAAGATTTGAGGAAATAGGTGATAAGGAAGTTACCCTTACATGACATCAAATTCCAACACGTTTTATGAGAGCTAATGATTATTGCGATGATGAGGAAACCATCTTGAGACGAGATCATCATAGATAAGGTGGAGGTGATCATGAGTAAAAATCAAAGGTAAATATTCCATCCTTTAGTAGTGACCTTAATATAGAAGCCTTTTTGGATTTGTTAGAAGAAGTAGAGGAGTTCTTTTATTAGACTTAAATTTTTATATTAGAGGAAGGTAAAGTTAGTTGTGTATCAGCTTAAGGAGGAGTTGTTGTTTGATAGAATCGACTAAAAGAGAATAGGCAAAGAAAGGGGGCTCCAGTGTTTACTTGGGTAAGGATATGAAGCAATTATTGAGGAGATGATTTTTGCCTCAGATTATGATTAGTATTTGTTCGAAGTTTATCATAATTGTATTCAAAGGAGTAAGACTATTTATGAGTATTCTTTTGAATTTCTGAGATTGGAAGCCCAAAATAATTTGGTGGAAAGCAAACCAAAACAAGTTGTTCAATTTTTTAGGGGTTTAAAGCCAATAATTTGGGATAAATTTGAGATTCAAATAGCTTTGTATGTTCATTATGTAAATGTTGATTAATAAGACGTCATAGGATTATAGGAGAATGGGATTGGTAAGTAAAAAAGGAAAAGAAGTTGTTAGCTCTACTCCAATATATGTTAATGGCACAAAGGCAGATAACAGTGGAAAAAACCCAACCACTAGCTACTAAACTCATCAACTCTTTTACTAAATTGGTTCTTTTAAAATGCCTTAAATGTTGGGAACTAGGCCATTTTTCTAATAAATATCTAAAGAAAAATTTTGTCAACATAGTGGAGTTGGTAGTTGGAAATTCTGAGGAAGAGGAGTGTAAGTCTGATGGGGAAGATTGTGAATACCCTGAGGAGAAGAAGATGACCTTGTTAGAGTTATTAGAAGATTAATAATTTTTAAAAAGGACCATAAATATTGGAAATAACACCAGTTGTTCTATATTGGATTCATGGTACAAAGAAATCTCTGTGAGCTGATCATTGATAGAGGCATCCAAGAGAATATCATCAATAGATCAATGGCCAAGAAGCTGAAGTTGTTGATCAAACATTAACCAGAACCCTACAGCATCATATAGATTATTTCCATTAGTGATATTTGTGCCACAAAAAGGTATAAAGCATCATTCTCTATTGGTAAATACTAGGATGAGAATTATTGTGATGTTATTGATATGGATGTATGTTATCTTTTAGTAGACTATGGAAATATTATGTTAATGCATATCACTTCGGAAGGAATAATATTTATCGATTTGTATAGAATGATGTGAAGTACAAGTTATTAATCATAAGTGAAAAAAGAGTGGTCAAACCTAATCGAGCAAAGAAGTCATTATTAGAATTGAAAAATAATAGGGGAAGTTTTGTGAGTGAGATGAAAGAAATGAAGGAGGTAAACTTGCTAATAGTGAAAGAGGAAGAAGAGAGTGAAAAGAAAAAAGATAAGATTCCTTTAAAATTGCATCCAATTTTAGAAGAATTTAGGGATATAATACTCGATGAGTAACCTAATGGATTACCTCCTATGAGAGATATCCATCACCACATTGATTCGGTTATTGGAGTTAGTTTACCTAACTTACCTCACTATCGTACGAGTCTGAAGAATAAGATCTTAAGGGACAAAGTAGAAAAGTGGATTAGGAAAGGGCATATTAGAGAGTATATAAGCCTATGTGTGGTTCCTGCTTTACTTACACCCAAGAAATAATAGTTAGAGAATGTGTATAGATAGTCAAGCCATTAACAAAATTACTATTGGGTATAACTTTCCTATCCCAAGGTTAGATGATATGTTAGATCTAAAGTAAATCACGCGTTAGTATAGACTTTACGTTCAATATACAAAATGCACAAGAAGGGGGTTGAATTGTGTGTTCTTTTTCGTGAATACAATCCCATTTTTTATATTTCTTTGAAAACTTGCTTTTTCAAAGTTTATCAAGTAAAAATCACAATGTATTACAATTAACTTCTATATACTTGTATAAAATAGTAGAAATTAAAAGTCGAGAGTTAGAGAGTAGACACAATGATTTTATCCTGGTTCACCACAAACCGCGGGCTACGTCCAGTCCTCAGAATCCTTTCTAAGATTTCACTATTCTTCTCAAATGTACAAGTATTCTTTTTCCACAAAGCCTCTTCAGGTCTCTTACACCAAGTATTGTTTCCGCTCACTTAACCTGAGGCTCTCAGCTTTTCTTCTCTCTTACAAGAAAGATATTGCGAGCTTTGTTGCAGTTATGATAGCTCTAATGTTTTGCACAACAAATATAGTGTTTGCTAAAGTTCAAAAACTTAAGATCACTATCTCAAATCACTGATTGAATTCACTAACTTTTTCAGTCTTTGACTCCGACATGTATTTATAGCCTTCGTCTTCAACTGCTTCTTGATAACTGCTTCCTTCTTCTTGTTTCTTGATTCTTGTAGAAACCGTTATTCAGTTGAGTTCTGTAACTAACTCAAACTAATTAACCATTCGACGTAGTGTCGGGTCTTCGTCTTAGTTTGCTTCTGTCTTAATTTCACTTCCGTCTTCCTTTTGCTTCCGCTTCGGTCTTACTTTTGCTTCTGCTCCCGTCTTAGTTTCTTCCGTCTTACTTTTGCTTATGCTTCTGTCTTAGTTTCTTTCGTTTACTTTTGCTTCTGCTTCTGTCTTAGTTTCTTTCTGATCAAAACGGTTCAACAATTTCTAATATTATTATTATTTGATTTTTACCAAAATTATTAGACATGAAGTCATTTTGACTTAACAATCTCCCCCTTTTTGATGATAACAAATAATCATAATTTTAGAAAGATAATCAAGTATTCATATCCTGAATAAGATATACAATTGTGAAAAAAAAATAGCTGTACTATTTCTTCACTTCTCTTCTTTTCTTCTCCTCGTCTCCCTTTCTTTCTCTTGTTCTCTTCTCCCCTATACTATCTCTTCATTTCTCATTTCTTCTTCTTTTCTCCCCCTATTTTTTATTAATTAAAAATCATGACTGAAGATGCTTCATAATTTCAGAGAACATTTGTTTCATTTCAATACGGAGTAACTTGAGGTCTTGTCGTATATGAGCTACTTCCTCATGTAAGTCACCCACTGGAACACGCAAATCATCAACCTTGTTATGAATTTCTTCAATTTCTTCGAGTAAGGCTTCATCAATCTTCTGTTGTACTTCTTCCAAACCAATAGTAGTATCAAATGATTCTGAAAGTACCACATCTGGTTCAATGATTGTGATAGCAGGAGGTTTAAGAGATAAGTTGCTTTCAGAGAGATCAAGGTCATCAGGTCTAGTTAGCTTTGGAACTTGTTTTCTGAAAAGGTGTAGTACATCTCTAAATGAAGATATAGAGCCCAAAGGTCTAAGATGCATGATTAGGTGCACAAGAGTCTCTATGTTAAAGTTAATACCTCCAACTATAATGGTTTTGTACTGCCTTTCGGTTATTTTACCAACTACTTAAGAAGTTCCATCAGTGGTGAAGCAACCACAACGACTTCCTGATGCCTTTGAGATATGGTGTGAAACATAGATCCCTTTTGGTTGAGATGCATAACACGCCTCATCTATGTTCGTCACTTCTGCTTCTATCTGATCCTCTGTCAGATCACTTATAATCCCTTCTGGATACATTTTCTTCTTCTCCTTATCTTCATTGCGAACAATATAAGGTCTTAGTTAAATGTCAGGTACAATCTTAATCACTGTTCTTTTTGTGAGTGGGTAAATAGTGTACTTTTGCTTGGTCATCTGTGTTGGATATGGTTCTGATTTTTCGTCTCGCAGAACACTATACAACCTTTTCTCTCCATAATTCAACAGATGTATTGAGCGACTATTTACTAATATTGGTTCAAATTGTACCTTGGCCACCCTTCGCAAGTGTTCTTTTATGATTATAGAGCTTCTACTCTTTACTGGTTCAACTTCTTCAACCATCTTCAATTTCAAATCGTCTTTTCTTATTGGTTGAGAAGGATTAACCTGTGCTAGATTGTATTCAACTGACTTTTTTTTTGGTTAAACAGCAGTTGGAGTGTTCTTTTTCTGACTGATTTTATGCTTTTTACTTTCTTCAATCAGTCTAGGAGGTTGTTGTTGAGGTTGAGGTTGAGGTTTCTTTCTTTCAAACTCCAACTTCCTCTTAATTTCAGTCTCATTAGTCAATTTTGTTGAGTCTTCTTGCAAAATTGAGACTAAGGATTTGGTTACCTGTGATGCTTGCTTTCCAGAGTCTCCACTATAAGTCAACTCTTTACCTTTCTTCTCCTCTTGTTGACGTAAGGTTAATAGTCTAGGTGACCTTTTTGCTTGTTTGGGTTTTTTCGAAAGAAGTGTCTCCCCCTTTCTCTTTAAGGTCACTTGTTTCTCTATCTGTCGCACCTAACTTTCTTCTCTTTGAACAATCGTCTTAACTTTCATTGAATCATCTGACGATTTCTTAAATCCTTCTATAGACATTCTTCCAGTGGATTGAGATTTTAATTTCCTTGTGGGAGTTAATTTTTCACTCAAACTTCGTTTGATAGTAGGCTCCCCCTCAATCCTTGCTTTCATCATAGAATCTGTATCTTCTTTTTCCTGATTCTTCAAGCCCATTTTACTGATAGTTGTAGCGTTAATAATGCTTTTGATGTTCATCTTCATTCTGTTTCCTCTCTCAAGAAGGATTCCAGAATCTTTAAAGATTCTTATCAGCATCATTCCATACGGTAGGGCATTCAAGTCTTTCTTCGACTTTATCGTGTAATTGAGGATTAGGTATGGAAGATCTATGGGTTGATGATTGAGTAAGTGAAATAGACATTGCTCATCTAATGTCGTTACTAGATTTCTTGATCTTGTTCTTGGTAGAACACAATGGAAGAGTAGCGAATGTAGAACCCTAGCCTTCGACACGAGACTTGAGGCCTTCTTCTCCTTTGGGTTACTACATCCATATAGTTGTTGATTGATCAGAACCTTCTCTACACTGACTTGGTTCATCCATCTTGCTTTATGAGCGAGCTTTACTCCAACATATGGATACTGAGTAGCCTTCTAGATTGAATTCAGTATTACTATGACCGACAATCTATCCACCACTAATACTAAAGTATCTTCTACTACCTCTACATTCTTCCAGAAATCATATACTTCATTCAGGCAAACTGTCTCATCAACCTGAAAGAAATTCTTCCATCCAGCTGCCACAATCTCCGGTTCGATATCCATCTGGTCCTTCTTCAGGGAATTGAAATCAACATGTCTTCCACTAGTCATTGATTTCTCTATTTGTATCTATAGTCAACAAAGAACTAAATGCACATCTATATTTCTCAAATAGGTGATGTTAGTTTCTAAAGTTGAGAATGTGAGCAAAGAGAGTTTGATATCAAAACAGAGTAATGAAATGTTTTGTTGAGAGTTCTTCAAAATTTGATATCAGGGTATTTCGAGAGTGCTCTAGAGTAGATGATATCCTCAAGGCTTTGAGAAGCTTTTCCCTCCAAAACTTTCTCATGAAAGAAGTTACCGTCTGTAACTTACTGTTACTGTTACCTTGAACTCTTATGACTTTTTATCTTCTTAACTAAGAAGATCATCTGGGTCATGACGTGTTAGACGGTTGATCACTCAACATTACCATATTCAGGTTTCGTTTGATTTCTTGAATCTTTCTTCACTCAATGGCTTAGTGAAGATATCTGCCCATTGATAATTGGTCTCAAGAAACTGTAGACTTATGATCTTTCTTTATATGTAGTCTCGTAGGAAATGATGTCTAACTTCAATATGCTTTACCCTCAAGTGTTGTATTGGATTCTTCGATAGGTTGATAGCACTTGTGTTGTCATAGAAGATTGGAATTTGTTATTCTCGTATTGAATAATCTTCTAACTAGTACTTAATCCATAACGTATGTGAGCAATAACTTTCGATTGATATATATTTAGCTTCTGCAATGGATAGAGCAATTGAGCTTTGCCTTTTACTTGACTAGGAAACTAGGTTGTGGCTAAGAAAGTGACATCCTCCACTCATACTCTTTCTATCAATCCTATCTCCAGCGTAATCAGCATCACAATAGCCAATTAAACTGAAATCTTTACCTTTCTCATACATTAAACAAAGATCAGTAGAACATGATAAATATCTCAAAATTCTTTTGACAACTATATAATGAGACTCTCTAGGATCTGCTTGAAATCTTGCACACAAGCAAACACTAAACAAAATATCAGGTCTACTTGTTGTAAGGTAAAGTAAAGAACCAATAATTCCTCTATAAAGTGTTTGATTAACCTTCTTACCAGTTTCATCCTTAGATAAAAGGTTTGAAGGATGCACAGGAGTTGACATTGGTTTCACTTTTTCCATCCCATACTTAACCAACATTTCTTTGATACATTTTTATTGATGAATAAAAATCTTTTCTTCGGTTTGCTTAACTTGTAACCCAAGAAAGAATTTTAATTTACCCATCATGCTCA
>JAOTAX010000006.1:32573186-32586007 GCA_025629825.1 Erythroxylum guanchezii
TTTCTTCTTGTTTCTTGATTCTTGTAGAAACTGTTATTCAGTTGAGTTCTGTAACTAACTCAAACTGATTAACCGTTCGATGTAGTGTCGGGTCTTTGTCTTAGTTTGCTTCTGTCTTAGTTTCGCTTCCGTCTTACTTTTGCTCCCGCTTCCGTCTTAGTTTCTTCCGTCTTACTTTTGTTTCTACTTCCGTCTTAGTTTCTTCCGTCTTACTTTTGCTTGTGCTTCCGTCTTAGATTCTTCCATCTTACTTTTGCTTCTGCTTCCATCTCAGTTTCTTTCTGAGCAAAACGGTTCACAATTTCTAATATTATTATTATTTTATTTTCACCAAAATTATTAGACTTAAAGTCATTTTGACTTAACATGATCTATTGAGTATGGTAGTGATTTTTCTAAGATTAATCTCATGAGTGGTTATAATCAAATTCAAATTAGGCTTAGGGATGAGTAGAAAACTACGTTTAGAACTAGAAATGGGTTGTATGAACGGTTAGTGAAGACTTTGAGTATAGAGGTTAAGGGTTTTGAGTATTTGAAGGAGTTACATGACGGTGATATAGATTTTGGGAACAAGAGAGAATTATGTTTGGAGAAAAACTCTAATGTAGATTTCTATGTACATGATGGGTTTTTCATGAAAGGAAATCAACTTTGTCTTTCATGAACTTCACTTAGGAAGAAGGTGATCAAAGAATTGCATGAGGGAGGCTTAGTTGATTACCTTGGTGGAGATAAGACTTTTGAAGAGGTGAGAAAGAAATATTATTGGCTGAAGATAATTAGGAGAGACATTGTTACTATTTTAGAGAGGTGCTAAGTTTAACAAGCTTATAAGGAACATGCTTCAAATATTGGTCTGTACATGCCATTGCCAATTACTAATGCTATTTGGGAGGATTTTTTTTATGAATTTTGTGTTCAAACATTTAAGAACACAAAAGGATATGGATTCTATCTACTTGGTTGTGGATAAATTTCCTTAAATTTCACATTTATCCCTTTTAAAAAGGTAACAGGTGCTATAATAGTTGCCAAGCTATTTTTTAGATAAGTGATGCAACTCTATGGTGATTCTAAATCCATTACTTATGATAGTGGCATCAAGTTTTTGAGTCACTTTTGGAGGACCTTATAAGAGTTATTTGATTCTTCTCTTTAAGTATAGTAGCACTATGGATCCACAAATCGATGGCCAGTCGGAGGTAATGAATAGGACTTTAGGTAATTTGATAAGATGCATATGTTGTGACAAACCAAAAATTTGATATTTCTTAATTGCACAAGTCTAATTTGCCTACATCAATGTAGTACATAATACCATTAATTGATTGCCAATTTCTGTAGTTTATACCAAGGTATCTAATCACGCTCTTAATCTTGTTAAATTTCTTAAATCTTCTAATGTTTCTTCTAGCTGCAAAGTTAGCTAAAGATTTATAAGAGATTCGAGTGGAGGTGAACAAGATTAAAAGAGCTAATGAGAAGTATAAGGCTAAGGTTGATCTGCATAAGTGAGCTCAATTGTTTAATGTTAGACATGAAAGGATGGTTTTCTTGAACAAGAACAAAACTATTGTAAACTACAACAAAAGAAGTATAGTCCATTCAACTTTAAAAGGACAATCAATGACAATGCCCACATTATATTGAACTATCTCTATAGATGGGCAATATCTCTCTAACCTTCAATGTTTTTGATCTTTCTTACTTTCATGATATAGACCATGGATATACTAACAATAAAACAAGGTCGAGTTCTTTGACAAGTGGAGGTGAATGATGAGGCATTTGAATTCTTAGTCAGGATGAAATATTCACTATTCAACATTCTTCTCTAGATTTCTTTCTGATCGGGAATAATGGAATATTGACTTGTACATGATCACGCCTTATCTAACATTCTTTTCTACGAGATTTTTGAATAATTTCCTATTTTACTTTTTTATTTCTTATTTCAATCTTCATCCAATCTCTTTCATTCATTTCCTATTTTGTCTAAAAGTCTTCCTAAGATAAATTAGACTTTCCTATTTTTAGAAGTCTTCTTAAAATAAATTAAAGTTTCTTATTTCTTTTAAAAGTCTTGGTAAGATGAATTAGATTTTTCTTTTTTTTAATTCTTCCTAAGGTGAATTAGGATTTATGTAAGTCTATTTACACAATTTTTAAAAGAGATTAAAATAGCTCTCCGTCAATAAAAGTTAATTTTCTCTTTGAGAACTTTTATCCTACAATTCTTAGAATGGAATTATGTTTGTTTATCTTTTCCGCTGCATCAGAGACACGAAGCACTGAAGCAAAAGAAGATGATATAGACGATAGGAGATGAAGTAGGTAACAAATGGAGCAAAGACGGATGAACTAAAGAAGCGAAGAAGATGATATAGACGATAGGAGAAGAAGTAGGTAACAAATGGAGCAACGACGGATGAACTAAAGAAGCGACCTGGCGCAAAAACAATAGAAATGGAGAAGCAGTAGGACAGAGAACAGCTCGATGAATAAAGTAGATGATGACACAAGCAACACTGGAAACTGTTTATTGTTTTAGGAGGTTGTGGTTGTGGTTGTGGTTGTGGTTGTGAGTGTGAGACTCAAAGAGTGAGAATGAGTATGACTGAGAGGTTAGAAAGGTCTAGCAGTAAGTGCATGATAGATTAGGTTTTTTTTCCTTTTTTTTCATTTTGTCCCTTGAATTTTTAAAAATTACCAAACTGACATATATATTACCAATACTCTTGGTATCGGTTGGACCGACTGATATCAAGCAAAATTGTTCATGCTGACAAATACTTATACTAGTACGGTACAAAAATTTTTGTACCATTTTTGAACGGGACAAAATCTATATCCTTGGTCAATTGGCATAGGTTGAGTACTCTCCAACCAGAATTAGGCTTATGATTCCCCATGTCAACCCAAATAAACCATTAGAATACCCGAGTAACTCGACTCCCTGGAGTTGAATGTTGTCACCAACATCAACCCTACTTACAGCCATGAATCTGCATGTTTAATCATATGACGTACAAGTTGTCATCAGCACTTGATCAGGTGGTATCGTCAAGTTGATTTTACCCAGATAATAACAAAAATCAATGAACCCTTTATGCTTTCTAATCAGCTTCAAGAAACAAATTGACCAGAAAATTGTGCATGGAACTGTTTAGATACTTCACACCGTTTCTTACTTATTTTCTCGCTTTCTGTATCTCAACTTCGCTAAGGAAATAAAAAAGAAAAGGGAGCTAATCCATACCATTTAAATGATTGCTAAAAAGCATCATATTGGAAAATTTAAAGAATAACAGCTATTTTAAGCCGGGTCAATGACCATGACGATCTCATGGCTAATATTATTTTCTTGATAAATTATTATATAAAGAAGGAAACAGAGAGGATTCAAGCCAAACTTGCAGATTACCACTTAGAAAGTAGTGTTCGCGTACGGGTCCTTTAATGACTAGTTGTTGTATGAAAGTCAACGCTGTAGTTCCTGAAGATATTTACTGTGTTTAGTATTTACCACATTATATCGAACAAGAAAAGACTCTTGATTTGCAAAAGTAAAGACAAATTAGTTTTTTTAAAAAAAGAAGAAGAAGAAGAAGACGTGAGCGCCTCTTTTCTTTTCAAAGGCGAAGACTTTAAAATTTTTAAGTAATTTAAATACGTCAACATACATTCAAACAAATTAAAGATAATATTAATCTAGCACCGAACCTATATAATGAAAATCTTGTGATACAGTCAGTAGAAGAAATAAAAATTACGTAATAATTAATAATAATTTCCATGCACCTGAGTCTCAATAATTTATTTAGTATGAACATATGTTAATGTAATATTCCAACAGACGATGAGCTGCACAATACCCAATTAAATAAGGACAAACTATAGAATCTCTAATTTATTAAAGATTATGTTTAATTTAGTAAAAATAATCAACCTACAGTATGTGTAAAAATGAAGATTGCGTATAAACTTTGCAATGTCTCTCATTACCCAAACGTTGGGATAAAATTTTGTGAAGGTTACAGTGGTATTACTGTCGTTTTCCAGTAATTTCTCTTACGTTTTATATTTAGAAGTTGTTTTGATTTAGCAATCTAAATAAAGGTGCATTGTTGTTAATATTGGCAACTACTTCTTCATGTTTGTCGATACTTAATTATAAATTAGGATAGACTAGAGTGCGGTGTAGATAAGAACTAAGACCAAAAGTTATGCATTGTTTAAATATTGATAATGTCTTACCATCAATAAAATAAAAAAGTTGACTTCGATTTTTCTTTTTTTTTTTCCTTATACGTCTTTGGTGCCGTGCCGCACCTTTGTTCAATTGTAACTGCCCTTTAGCACCAATTATCCATGCTGTGTTCACTGAATCAAACTTTTTCCAACGAAAAGAGCCAAGTGCTGATTGAGAAGGGCTAAAGACTCATTCATAGAGAAAAACTTGGTTCACCAATTGCTAAGCATATGTAACAAATCCCTAGAAAATCATCACAAGCAATATGTAGCGATAATTAGTATAATTGTTGCCTGATTTCATCCAAATCATGCTCAATCTAGCTGTTAATGACAGAAAGTATTCCTTTGTTTTAAGGGTTTCTTAACTAATTATATGTGCATTTATTGCATCTTCACACTAAGGGACACTACTTTTCTTTTTGGATGATACGAGAGCTTCAGCCTTCAAGAAAGAGGTTGATAGTCTCTGCCTGACCCGACTTGGATCATTTTTTTATATGTATAGTTATCGGACCTTATGTCAAACTGGACCTGGTTAGCCAAAGTCTAACCTAGGCCTTGACTTTAAAAAAATAAAGGTAGAGATCTGACTCGAGATCTAGTCCATCCTCTAATTTAGGATCAAGCTTGATTGCCAACTTTACAAAAAATAAAAAAAAGTCATTAATTTATTAAGCGATATTAATAGAACAGCTTCAAAGATTTTAATTGTCTAGTAGAGCCTTTATGCTTTTGATTAATAAAAATAAAATTAGAAACTAGAAAAGAGTAGCAAGGACATCGGCAAAAGATGCGATTGACGACTCAACGATCAAATCAATTAACAATGATTTTGCGATCAGATAACACCACAGTATCTACTAATTTAAATTATCATACATCACAATGGTAAATTTAATTATATGCTCACAAATCCCCTTTTATCAAGCATTTAAAAAAACACTATAAGTGCTAACATCTTTAATAATTAAACGAACAGCCGCAGTTGAAGTTATTATTGTAAGTAGGCTAAACAAGATGACATTGAACCAATGCCATATCTTCTTCTCTATTCTTGCGGTCTTAGCCTTCACCTGCAGAGTAAAAATTGGAGTTTAATTAATTTGCTCAAATATTCAATCTTTTCTAAGATTTTATTTTCCATAAATTGATTAAGACCTTTTTTTTTTTTTGAAAAATTGATTAAGAACTTTACAAGTGGCAATGCGGCGTAAATGGGTTAGCGCATTTACCTTGAGGAATACAAGGCTTGGAAACACGAAAGTGAGTGGAATAAGCATAAATGAGCCGATCAAGGATATAAAATCTGCCACGAAAGGAAAGGCGGCGGCGACTAACGTGTTTACCGAGAAGAATATTGCTCGAAGCCCCAGTAGTCGTAGGATGTTTTGTCTGGAGTGAATTTTGTGATTCGGATCAAGATATCTGGTATCAAGGAACTCGTGTACAGGGGCGGCGAACATCTGAATTCAATTCAAGAAGATGAAGAGTTAGGCACCACTGGAATAATAAATAAAAGGTACGAGGAAAGGGAAAAGGGTAAGCCAAGCCAACTGAAGTCTTACACTTTGTGAGACTATGAATTGGAGAAACACTGCGACATTTGTAAGAACCTTAACCCATGTTGGACCAGCAAAATTTTCCGGGAGGTACCAAGAAACTGACGTACCGTAAGCCCAATACCCTACTATGGCAATACCATAATAGAAAAGGCCACCTAGTGTAAACTGCATAAGCAAGGCTTTTCTCATGTTCTTCACTGCCGGGTGCTTCAAAGTTGACTGCATGTGTATAAGAAAATAAATTGTCAACAATGAGGTTTTCAGCGAGTTCTTCGTCCTTAATTTATGCCCATCGTTTTATTTTTCTTTTTTTAGTATATAGATGGCTTAACCTGAGCTTCCGGTAACATCCCAGATGCGTTGACGGCGACAAGCGCTGAGATTGCATTGAAGGCATTGAACATCTTGCCCACATCAGTTCCCCTAACGTCGTAATTTCTGTTGGGATTTGGATTCCCTTCGCATGAGAAATATACATGTTAGTGCTTTACCAGAACATGAGTACGGCAATTTTATTAGCAATCACAAATATAAAAGTGTAATTACGGTGAGGAAAATGTTTCGACCAGTAATTAGGGGGTATTCGTCATTAATAATATTATAAATAATAAATGATGATGATTATTATCTATGTAGTCTATTTTGGAAAATACGGACATCGCATAGAAAGATGTTTCATTAATTGCTGTGAATTTGGTGACGTTGTGCTCGTTAAAAAGAAAAGTTGCCGGATACCAACCCCCATCGTGAATGCACTGACTCAAACTGATGGCAATGTAAATAGCGGTTAGAGCAGCAGAAAGTCCCAACCAAACCCTCATTGCTGACATGGTCGGGATGCATACTGAAAATAAGAAATATGCTACCCCAGCCACTATTATAAGGTACTGAAGCCTTAAAGGAGAGTTGTTTAATTCTGAATTCATTTCCTGAAAAATAAATCATAAAAAGAAATAATTTAGTCAATAAATCTAGATATTTTTTAAAACGAGTACTATAATTAATACAATCTACAATAATTGTATCGCATTCTATTTAATTTGAATTATTTTTAAAAATTCAACATTACAAAAATGTTTGAACACTCCTACTTTTTTTGTGTATTATTACCATACTAGAAGAAAAGATTTAAAACCTTACCACGGTTCACATTCTAATAAAATATTTATTATTTTTCATATGCAAATAAAAATATAATGGCATTCATATGGGCAGCTCTGATTGTAATCATCACCTTAAGTGATCTTCCTCCAAGGAGAATGAAGCCCATGTTTACAAGGATGAGGGTCAAGAATTGGGCGACCCATATTATGTAATAAGATGGCTTCCCTGAAGATAAGAGAGAAACAGAAAGCCAAGTGTTTTAGTTAGTTCACCCAAGGTCAACCCACGATCGAACGTGCTAGAAACAATTATAATACATGGATTATGCTTCAGCACAAATTCCGATCTCGTCCCAACAACTGTGAGTATGAAAAAGAAGTTGACTTGAATTATAAATTCCATACCAATCGGTTAACTAGAATTCACTGCGAATTAACTAGTAAATATGGCTATAATAATTGAGGAAATTACACGTTACAATTCGCATGTTAACTAGTAAAGCATTCATTTCTTTAAGTCTTAGACTCTTAGTCAAAAGTGATAACACTGCACCAAGGCTGGTAACACTAACAAGTCTAATATAATAAGATCTACCATGTTATGACTAACTCGGTAACATGCAGCTAAACTTTGAATTTTCCTTTTTAGCTGCTCAACTTTAGGATCGAGGTCAAGCAGCCAAATATATACTTAGCAGCTGGCCTCTGCATCTATCAACAAGTTTTAGAAACTCACCTAAAGCATACCCCACAAGATCTCTGTATCTGATGAATCTTTTGCCTTCTATGTAATGGAACGAAGCCAAGAGCCAATTGGCATAGAGTGAATATAGTCCGACCGCAATTAGGCTTATGATTCCCCATTTCCAACCCAAAGGAACCATTATAATACTCGAGTAACTCAATATGAACCCGCAGTTGAATGTTGTCGAAAACATCGTCCCTACTTGCAGCCATGAATCTGCATGTTTATTCATATGATCATCAGTATTTTGAGAGGATGTTGTCAACAAGTTAGTTAACCCCATATCATAAATACACGACAGCGGAAAGTTTATCTTTTGTATGATCGCAAATGAATAAAACTAAAGATCAAAAAAGAAAAAGAGATAACTAATTATACCGTTGCCAATGACATGGACAGAATTGGCGCCCTGGTCGATGTTTTGATCGACGCTTGGTTGTACTGTTTCAATACTCAGAGTTTCTCTATCTATATCGATATGACTTACTCGTCCTGACGTCGACATTGTTAATGCTTTCTGCGTTGAAGCTTGCCAACAAATTCACTTTATATATCTACAGAAAATGGACTTATGCGAACAACTCCCAGCTTTATTTTGTGTGTCTCCAGTTTCGTAGATCCAAAATCGGCAGATCAAAAAGTGGCTAGCGAGCCTTCTCTAGAGAACTCTCTGCACGTAGTATCCAAGCAAAGTGCTTCCGTTTTATAGACAAGATTCTACAGACTACAGGCTTACTCTTCGCATCCTATTGGACCATACTAAAGAAGTAAAAATGATGTATAACAGCTAAAGTTTTTCTTTTCAAAAAACAAAAAACAGCTAAAGTTCGGCCATTAAAAAATTTATGCATTGACTTAAATCCAAGTTGATTGGCAGGGATCTACGGCCACGCCGGTCCCATGGCTCATTATTTTTTTGGAGAAACTATTAAGAGGTGGTCCCATTACAAGAAAGTCTCCGCTTTTATAGATCGTGATGTAAATACGGGTCGTTAACGTTATAGCCTTAATGATTGAAGTTTACTGTTTGCTTACTTCCACCATTACATTTTGTGGATGATTTTATAGTTTAAGGCCCTCAGAGTCGAGAAACGTACAAAAGTAGACACCGGCCAAAATTCATGATTACCACTTGCCTAGTATAGCTTCAAGGCGTAGGGGTCTTTTGATGACTAGAAGTTACGTGCGAGTCAACGTTGTAATCTCTTAAATGTATATAGTTACCTTTTCAAAATTGACCGAGGCAGAAGATACGTTAGGGTTTCCGATCAGAAGATTCAGAACATTAGAGAACGAAAGTTGCCTGAAAAAGTTACGAGCGCTTCTCTCTGTATTGCACTTACTAAATACTTTTTATATAAAGAAGAAATCAAAATTAAAATTATATATTATTTTTTTAGAAGCAGATAAAATAACTTTTTTGAGTATAGTAAAAATATTTTCTTAAATAGAATATAATAAAGATGAAGTATAATAAGATGAGCCATTTTAAACAAGTTTTTCAATTAAATTAAATCTAATAAAGGAGAATTTATTGAATTTAAACCAGCTTGTTCTTCCTTCACCATCTTTTGGTGGTGCGATCCACTGCCAAGACAATAAGCAAATAATGAAAGAGACCAGCAATTGTTGTAGATAAATGTGTACTAGCGAGAATCACATGATATATACTTATTGAAACAGCTAATATTAAGTGTCGAAATTTAGGGTTACATTTTTTGTTCATGGAACACATGGAGTTGTCACATATACTAACAAAGACTTTCCTTTAATAAGTTAGATATTTATCGACAATATTACTTGCAAGAATAAAGCTTTAAAGGACTTCTTCAATTTGACATGTTAATTAATTTCGTAACCCTTATGAGTAAACGTAGATATTATAGTTTCATATGCAGTCTTTTTGGAACAATATAAATGCGACAACTATGTAGATATATGTAGGCCAATGCATAAAAATAAATGTCTTGTGTAAAGTCAACAATAAATATGGTGCTGATAATTGACGACAAGTTAACTGAAAGGTATACAAAATTATAAACCAACATCACTTTGTCATTGACTACATCTATGTTTAACTTCCTAATTTTTTTTATAAAAGTAAATTGAATTGCGTAAAAGCCACCCAAGTTGATAACAGTTATTGCTAATCAAATAGCAAAGCCAGAGGCCTCCGTCGAGAATAAGATAAAACAAATCAAATGAGTAAGAACACAAACCCACTATTAGAAAAGATTAAAGATTCTATGAATGTTCTGATATTTGAGTTGATTTCTTTGATAATATTTATCTCTTTAATACACTTATAAAATTATTGGTAGAGTTATTTTAAAAAATTAAATGAAATAATTATATTAATAAACCATCTTCAAAAAACAGTTACATCAAAAGATCTAAGAGCCTAATCAACACGATATCACCAATACCGACAATATAAGGAAACTTTTAACTAACTTACAACAACAAAAATTTAGAGGCTACATCATGTTTACTATTGTTCAATTAGTGCATGCATTGACTCTAATTAATGCACCATTTGAATGCCATTGCAAGAGAGATTATGTTGGTGTTAGACATTTTTGCCCTTAAGGGCATTTTTGTCTTTCTTCTATTAAGTGGACAACTATTAATTGTAATTTGGTTTTCAATAAATTATCAGTTAAGTTACATAATTCGACCCAATTAAGGGTAATAAAGTGGTCCAATAAATAATCTAAATTAATAGGTCGAAGTCGGGGTGAAAAATAGATCCCTTTTAGTGTAGACCTAGTCCATATCGGTCTCGTGTTGGGGAAGCCCGATATGAAAGCTATATAAAGGTTAAAGTCTCCTGTAATTACTCATATCAATCGTAAGCATACGGTTCTCTAACACGTGCCAATCAAAGGGCGACACTGCACACGCCACATCCGGCGGGACACGTGGACTGCAGGATTTCGAGACACATGTCGGCGTGTGCAGCACACACATCGTACAATAGCCACGCGTCTACGCATGGGCAGCGTGTGACTCGCACACACCAGACGCATCTGGCGTGCGTCTGGGCGCGCGCGTGCAGCACACTAGCGGCTCCCGCCACGCGCACTCATATGGCACCCACATCAGCCCACTGATGTCCTCTGCTACAGTGATTTAAAAAAAAACACAAATTTTCAGAAATTCCCATAAAGCTATCCTTGGGTGTTTTGGGTCAGTTTCCAAGTTCAGTTTAAAGTGATTTTTAAATTTTTCTGGATTTATTACGTTGGTAATTAGATTCTGGAAAAGTTTTAAGACCTTTTTTAAAGCAAATTTTGAGTGCATTTTCATACTCTAAATATCACATAAGGGAGACACTTAAAGTTTTATGTCTTGTGTGGTAGGTTCGGTATTCGGGAAAGTACGATAGTCACTCTCATTGAGATTTTTTTATTTTTAAAATTCTCAAATAAAGTTTAAAGACAATGTTTTCAATGTTAGTATGTAATTATTTGATTGTGAGTCTAGTTTTTTTATTTATGACTGATTTTCACATACATTATGCCCATATAGAATGTAAGGATGACATAAAGATGTATCCCTTGTGTTTGTGGTCTTTTTGGCTACTGGTAAGATTGCAGTCACCACAGTGGCCTTTCAAGCCATTATTTGGATTGTACTGCGTACATATTGAGGGATGTCTCTGATCTCATATTTGATTTTCCAGCCCACAGGTGTTTATCTTTTATGAGATTTTGAGATATACATAAAGGTATTAGATAGAGGAAAGTTGTCCTTTAAATGATCTATTCACCCACAGGTGGTAGTGTCATGAGAGTTGATGGTTTGTACTCTGATTGCTTTTATGTGTGGAGGTCTAATTGCATATATTATGTATTCAGCCTAAAGGTGTTTCATAATTTGTGTGATCGGATTTTCACTAAAGATATTATTTAATGGCTTGAGTATCGTTGTTATCCTATATTTGTGCTGATTTAAACATTATCATATTGAAGTCACCTTTTCAGTCAACTAAATCAGTGTCACCATTGAAACCATGTTCGATTTCAATACAAAGAAGTGGATGAAGGATGTATTGAAATGCTATGAAGATAGTTGTGGTTGATATGACCATGCGGACAGATAGGCCATCACCATTTACATCAATGACCTTGAAAACTTATAAAGAAGCCCATGAAACTTAGGATTGGTCTAACCTATTATATCTGATGACCATTAAGAGATCCATTCCTAACCATCTACGAAGTAGACTTCCAAACACAGATATGGCGAAGGAGAATGTCTCTTAGAGGTTTATAGTCTCATCTGGTGTTGAGACAAGTGCCTTGATTAAAGAATTATTCTCCATAAGGTATACAGGAGAAAAGGGGAGTAATGGAGTACCTATTGGGAATAATTCGTCTTCACAGTAGATTGAAAATGTTGGGACTTCAATGCTTTGATAGCCCATTGTGTTGCTGAGGAGGAAAAACTCAAGTTTACTATTCCTACAGCCCTCGAAGTAGCTTAGGGGAAGATAAAGATGATGCCCGCCAAGTTCAAAGGTAGAAAGTCACATGCTGACGTTGGTCAAACCAATGCTAGTGAAGGTCCTAGGGACATAAAGGAACCAGTAGTATAAGGTTTAAAAGGAAAGATTGAGACCATAAGGTTACTCTTTAGCTCGTCAATTATGAATCTAAATTGCGATAGTCGCATTAGGTACATGGTGGCTATTTAGTGGAACATCTGATCAAGGTGCTTCCGCGATGCAGTAGTTCATATCAAGGACAAAGCCAAATAAAGGGAAGGAGGAACTGATAGTTCGCAGCAATAAAGAAGTGGAAGTAATATCTATAGGGGAAGTACGTACTAAACCTTTTTGTAAGGTTCATTTGGGTTTTACACGACACATTTTATATATAATCTTTTGATCCATTTTGGTTAATGAACGTTGACGTTTTGCATTTAATACTTATGTTGTATAGTTGTTGTTTAATGCAAAACATAATGGAACAACTTTCTTGTCATATGGTTTGTATAGAATGTATCTTACCTCGAATTAGATAAATGCTTCTTCATATCTTGCCAAACAAGTTATGAAATGAAGGACCCTAATGAATGAGAAGTCATACATGGTGTGGCATAAAAGTTTAAGCCACATTTCCAGAGCTAGGGTTAAGAGATTGATCAAGG
>JAOTAX010000006.1:32629709-32658997 GCA_025629825.1 Erythroxylum guanchezii
CTTAACCAATTCTATACATTTTATTATTATCAAAACATAAGTAGAAATAAATTTGTCAACCACCATTGGTCCAACAAGATATCCAATAATCAAGGGTCAAGGCATCACTCCAATCTTTGATTATTTTGTATTTGAAGTAAGGTTTTAGTTGCATTTTGAGCAACTCATGATTTATGTATCTTCTGTATTTTGGGATTTTGAGGTGTTAATGTATTTTGCGGCTTGAAATGCCCACGAAAGCTTTGTAAAACTCTTATCTTTTGATGCAAGTGGAATAAGAATGCATTTTTGCTCATGAATTTCTCTCAAGTTTATATATTACATTTTTAAGTTCGCATAAGTAAAAAGTTCATGGTCGGACATCAGGGGAAGATCTGGATTAACCTAGACTGAGTTAGGCAAATATGCCTTCTAAGAAAATGTAGGTCTTTCTTATAGCTTTCCAATTGTTTATAATAGGAAATTTTTGGGCATCGAAGTTGAAAGTTATGGTCCGTAGAAGGGCAAATGCTTAGGAGTTTAGAGTGATATCGTCTGTAATGACATCATATCGTCTGTGATGACATCATATCGTCTGTGATGACATCATATCATCAGTAGGATGTATCGTCTATGCTTAGGAGTTTAGAGTGATATCGTCTGTAAAGACGTATTGTCTATAATGATGTCATATCGTCTGTAGGATGTATCGTCTATACCGTTGCATCGTCTTAAGTTGACTCCGCTTCGTCTTAAGCATTGCATTGTCTTAAGTTGACTTTGCTTCGTCTTAAGTTAACTCTGCTTCGTCTTAAGCATTGCATCATCTTAAGTTGACTCTATATCGTTTGCTTCTACATTTGTCTGTTTCTTACATTCGTCTGCCTCATGCTATCGTCTGCTTTTGCATTCGTCTACTTCTTACATTCGTCTACCTCATACTATCGTCTGCTTCTTGCATTCGTCTGCCTCATGCTATCGTCTGCTTTCGCATTCATCTACTTCTTGCATTCGTCTGCCTCATACTATCGTCTGCTTCTTGCATTCGTCTGCCTCTTACTATCGTCTGCTCCATTTTTGACCCTTCGGATGATAGAATCCGTCTACTAGGTTTTCATAAAAGTTGTAGATCTCGAAGTCTTCTTTCAAACTGTCCTAAGATGATCTTAATCTGTTACCTCTAATGATGGTTATGTTAATTGCCCCAAGGTAGGTGCAATATGATTGAGGTCAAAACACGATTCGAGTTCTTTCAGCCATAACTTTGTTATAGGATCTCCAAATGCGATGATTCTTGTCTCTAAATAAACTAGAGACATAGAGCCACAAATGTTCGGAACAAGTCCAAAGGAAATTCCAGTTTGGGATTTCACAAAATCTATTCGGAAATAGGAGAAGTGAATTGTTTGATGTTTGTCCCGGTGGGGGCACGCCACCCTTATGGGATACACGTTCAGATGTCACTTAGGATGTCAGACCCGTGACTCACGAGGGCAGGGTGTCCAACATCACCCATAACCTTCAGAACTTAGGGCTCTAGTCATATCCACAGTGTTGTTTTTTTATTTATTTAGTCATCACCTACTTCTAGTTAGTTGTTTTCTTTGTTCACTGAACCAAGAAAAAGTAAATAAAGAACGAGAAGTAGCTTCATCTCACATGGCCTCCAAACACAGCACTGCCCGGTTTTGTTTGTTCCTTTCTTTTGGTCAACCCAAAGCTCTGCACTGTTCTCTTAGTTTTGTCTCATTTTTCTTCTTCATCTCCCAGAAATTTTTTGTTTTGTTTCTTTCTATGCAACTTGTCTTCTTCTTAATCGTCCACTCCCAAACATCTCTTTGTCTTTTAAGCTTTGCTCTTCATTTTTGGTATTTTCCCCTTTCACTTCTAACTTCTTACGGCATTCTCTAGTTTTCAAGATTAGCTTCTTCTGTTGGGTCATGTCTAGCATTTCGAAATAAAGCAGCAGATAGCGTGAGACGGAGCAAAGCAGCATGGCAAAATTGATATTGAAATAAAAATTTCAATTGATGGAGATGAAACGCTCCTCCAGAGAGGAGCTGGTTTAAAATCAGTTGGTTGGGTTGGCGAAACAACCCTAATAGCTTTTATATAAAGTCAACAATCGCAAATGAGTCAATCAGCTAAAAAAGAGCTGATCAGCTCTTCACCAAACAAGACCTATCAGTTCATATTTCAATTACCAGTTCCCATTTCAAGAAACTAAAACTCCTCACAAAACTTCTTCATATGAATAAAGTGACAAGCCAGGCATTCATGATTTCGAAATCCTTAAGAAGCTTGTATTGCCCGATGGAACTATTTTAAGAGCTAGATATGCTGGCCGTCCTACTAGAGATTGCTTGTGTGAAGACCCTGTCGTGGATGGAAAAAGGTAAAGCCTATCGAAACCTCACTTCTAAGGAGCGATGCAAATAGTAAAGATAGACAATAACTTCTAATTATCTCTGTTGTTTGATTTGAGCTGCATTACCTTATTAACATCACACCATCGGTTTTGAGTTTCTTCCAATCTACTGAAGATATGGAATGTGAACAACTTATCTGGGGTCATTGGTGTTTTCAATTACCAAGGAGCTAGAAGCTGGTCAGTGAAACAAATGACTGACGGAATGCATGGTCCGTCTTCTACGCCTCCAATAGGATTGATTGATATGTACAACTCTAGAAGGGCAATAGAAGCTATGACCTGCAGCATAAATTCCTTAGAATCCATAAATAGACAAAGAGGTCGAGGCCATGGGTGATTTGGTGTACTCAAGCACTAAACCAAAATATTGTTTGGGGGACATGTAGAAAGTAAATTTCTGTTACAAGGATGAAAGATGGTTTATTAACAATTCAACTTGAAGGTGAATGCAATCCGATAGACATTGAATTTGAATATTAAACAATACTTTGATGCATATAGGTTGTGAATGGTGTTATTATCTGTACTTGAATGCGGATGTTTAGAGGGGCCATACATTTTGTTCCATGTAAATATACATATATGTATGATCTTCATATACATTCATGTATTGAAATAGCATTTCTCTTTATTCTTATTCTACTTATTATATCTATTTTTGCATCTCTAAAATGTGTAAATGGAACAAGGCCCCAAATGGAGAGGCCATTTCGTGTAAGACTATTTCATTTATCTTTCACGGCCCATTCCCTCATTCTTCTTCTCCTACCTCACCTCACCAGTGGCCTACACACCCTTATCCTCTAAACCCTTCTTCCCTTCCTTTATGCTCTCTCTATCTGCAGCTTTCTCTACCACACCTACCTTCAACGCCTTATCAATGGCAGACTCTTCATTACTGTCTTTCCCTTCTCTTCTCACTTCAAATCCGAAACCAAAATCCCCTCCTCACCACTGCTTCTGTGTCACACCCAGACGCTTAAAACTCCACCTTTCTCACTCTGTTTCTTCTACTCTCTCTCTCAAACTGAAGATCCACTTCTCGTCCTTTGTTCCCTTTGTTGCCCAGACATCGGATTGGGCCCAACAAGAGGAAGACAACAATACCACCATTACATTGTCCGACTCTGAGCAAGACGACGCTTCGTGGGGAAACCAAGAGAGTGGCGATATTGAAGCAACTGGAGCATCCGACTGGGAAGGTGAGGGAGAGGATCCAGTTACTGAGGCCATTGGAGGTGAAGGAGAGAGTGAAGAAGATGGTGACGAAGCTTTTGAGCCGCCGTCAGAGGATGCCAAAATCTTTGTTGGCAATTTGCCTTATAATGTTGACAGTCAGAATTTGGCTATGTTATTTGAGAAAGCTGGAACTGTTGAGATTGCTGAGGTTAGCTATTTCCATGTGTTAATTAAGTATTGAGTTTGTTCTCGGAGATTTAAGGAGGTCTGGACTTGCTCTTTTCTGATTACTTATGTCTGGACTTTGTTTGGATTTGCAGGTTATTTATAACAGAGAGACAGATACAAGTCGTGGTTTTGGGTTTGTCACTATGAGTACTGTTGAAGAAGCTGAGAAGGCTGTGGAGTTGTTTCACCGCTATGTAAGTTTTTCCTTGCCCCTTTTCTACTGAGAATTTACTGTTTCTGACAGTTTGATGAAGCATGGTATTCCTTGTTAATTGTGTGGTTAAAGGAGGAGTCATCATGGCATTACAAATACAAATTATCCTTTTCTACTAGCCCTTTGAGTGCGAGCGTATATACAAGTAAAATTCAAAGCAATTCCTTGACAAAATATTGGCAGAACTCTGAGGAATTGGATCTTATTCAGTTTTTTCTGTTGTGTAAAAATGATTGGTATCTATTACCATCAAGATATCTACATATTCCTGGATTGAAGCAAGATTGCTTTTTTTGTTTGACATGAATATCACTTGTGAATCTTGGCATGATGACTAGTCCACATTTTTGAAAGTTCATTTTCAATGATGAGTTAAGCACTGGGTGCCTTGGGGTTCAGACAAGGCTTAGTAATTGCTTACTTGCTTTCTAAGAAGTCATGCTATTGACATAAGACTTCGTTATCTGCCATTGAGATGTTTCAATTTGTTTACGTGCATAGGACCTAGATGGAAGGTTTTTGACGGTAAATAAGGCTGCTCCTAGAGGATCAAGGCCAGAACGCCCTCCTCCAGTTTATGAAACTGCTTGTAGAATCTATGTGGGCAACCTGCCATGGAGTGTTGATGATAATCGACTGGAGCAAGTTTTTAGTGAGCACGGTAAGGTGGTGAGCGCTCGGGTAGTTTATGATAGGGACTCTGGCCGTTCACGTGGTTTTGGCTTTGTGACAATGTCATCAGAGACTGAGATGAATGATGCCATAGCCGCACTTGATGGACAGGTATTGTTGGATTTCTCCATTTCCAGGTTTTGCTGTTTCTTTTCTATCCAAGTAATATGATGATTAAAGCTCCTTATGATACTCATATCTGGTTTCTGACATGCCTCGCAGAGTCTGGAAGGAAGGGCAATGAGAGTAAACGTTGCTGAGGAAAGACCAAGACGGTCATTTTGAACTTGTATTTCTACTGCTGGTGGTTTCTTCTTTTTCTTTTCCCTTTTTTTCATAGATTTCTTTAACTGGCTAGTTCTGGAGAAATTTTACGTTAGAAGAGATGAAAGAATTTCAGAAATTGCGTTAAAATATTCTCTACACGGTGTTATTCGAGTGGGCAGTTGCTATGATACAAAAGTCAGGCCTTCTCTTCCTGGTTTGAAAGGGTTTACGAGGATTATTGGACAATTGCGATTAATAGAAAAGGGATGCATCTGTATTTCGCTAAGAATATAGGCGATTGACATTCTGCTAATATACGCCGATGTATTTTGCACTCTGTATAAGTACATAAAATTTCATCCATGTTCTTTACAAGTCCATTCCATCGACATAGGGAAAGAGGGAGTGTTTTTGACGCAAATTTAAGCAGAGTCACAAATTCTGTACAAGTACATAACATCTTCACTTATACCTCATTACAAGAAACTACACTCAAAAGCCACTACACTCAAAAGCCGCCTAATTGGGAATCACGACTTGTTAAAGGGACATAACGAACTGAAGTTTCACTCCGGACACTGATGGAACCATCATGCTTCTTGTCAACGACCTTCAAATCCTGAAATATATTGCCAACAGGAATCACCATTCGGCCGCCAGGCTTCAACTGCTCAATAAGTGCCGGCGGGATCTCGGCTGCTGCTGCCCCCACATGTATTGCATCATATGGTGCAAATTCTGGCCAACCTTGTCTTCCATCTGTATTAACCAGTGTAAACAATTAACACTTTGTAATTAGCATTTACACTTTAATCCCATGTCGAAAACTCAAGTGACAGAACCCAAATTGCTTTCGCCAAGCACACTAATTGAACTAAACTATGAATTCGAACTCCTATTGTTTTGCAAATACCAGATTAAAGATGCTGATACACGGGCAGCAGCCATGAGAATCTACATTAGTCCTCCATTTTCCCTTCTTTCTATTTTTCTCCACTTTTCCAATATCAAAGATGTCCATATTTATATGATCTAGCAAAGCCATGTGCATTTTCGTGGTTCCTCCATTTTCCCTTCGTTTTATTTTCTCCCGCTGTTTTTCAATGACATCCATTATTATCATGTTGCCTATGATGCCAATATCAAGTCATGGCTGCCACATAGATGTTGGATTTACTTAAAACTACTAGAAAACACTGACGGTCTTTTGACAGACAAAATAACATACCACCAACATGCACTGAGAGGGAACCTTCCTTTAGTAATGGAGCTGCTGCACTTTTCTCAATATTCTCAACTGAAGAGGTAACTAGCTCAGGTATATGCTCCACACCAACAGCACGACCTTGAGGTCCAACCATCATCCCAAAGCATGCAGTCAAATAACCAGTTCCTATCACAGAAACCATCTCAAAAGCTTATGAATGTTCCTTTTTGCACACACAAAGAAAGTCTCTCACATAACACGTAGAAAGCAAAACGGATAAGAAGTTTTTGAAGATCTTTGACCAAAACGAAAAGTAGAGTTTAGAAACAACTTATGTGAGTAAACTACAAGCTCATGCAAATAACTCTATCATCCATGCAAATAACTCTATCATCCACACCACATGGCCTGCCAAACAAAACCTGAATTCACAATGAACTGCCCTTTATCCTCAAACAACAGCTCCTTTATACAACTGATTTTCGGGTTTCTTACCCTATGTTAACTATGGTACTCGTGCACCGTAGTTAACAATCAGTATGCATTCCAAAGGGTAATAAAGAGGAACAGCAAGAAGAAAAAGCACCTGAGCCAACATCTAATGCATGCATGCCAGGTTTCAAATTCTCCGCCAAAAGCTCAAGACACATGGCGTGCATATGAGGCGCAGATATAGTGGCATTGTAGCCTATTGGCATAGGGCTATCAACATAAGCCTGGGTACCATCAGGAACGAATAAACCCCTATCTATCTCTTCCATGACTTGAGCAATCTTTTCTGATCTAATCATTCCATAGGTCTGCAAATGCTTCACCATCTCTTTGCTCTTTTTAACGCTAGTTCCACTCCAGAAGCGCTGAAAAACAACCAAAAAAAAAAAAACTTCAACCCAGTAAAATAGCAGCAACACAGAATCTAATAGTTTGGTGCAATATAGAATACAACAATTACTACTAGTGCATAAACCTACAACCAAGTAAACCGTAGTTCATAGACACCACCCCACTCAGAAACAGAAAACAACAAGCACGGATCAACCTCCATTTGGAGAAACCGAAACCCTCTCTCCGGCGTGGTACCTACATTCTGCAAGTCTGAAAGCATCAAGCATGTGCACAGTGGTGGCGTATTATTCGGAAAGAAGCAGTTAAGCCCATTAGAAATAGCCAACCAAATACACAATCTCCAAACACGAGGACCCAAATTAACCTGAAAATAGAACACACCAAACAACCGAGGCAGAACCAGAACTAAAAACTCCCTAACTCCAACCTAAATTAAACGAAGCCCATGGAATGAATTGTACAAGGTATAGGCTAAAGTAAGGAATTGAGGATGAGGGACGTTACCTCCATGCGGAAGAAGAGAGAGTTGCCTATGATGAGGCGGCAGAGGTCGGTAGGAATATTAAAAGAGGAGAAGTGGAGAGCGGCGGTGCGCGACGGAGAATGGTGGTGACTGCGAAGGAGAGAGCGAATGACGAAACGGTCACTAAAAGTCGTACAATTGCGGCAACCATACGCTATTACAGGGCACAGAGGTAGTTGTGGCATTTCTTTGTTTTTTGTTAAAATAAAATTTTATCTTTTAAAGTGTCTGGTTTATTCTTTTCCAACTCTCACAACTTCCATACCATTACCTTCTACAATCGCCTCCTAGAATGCCACGAATCCACCGTGATTATTATTCGCTGGACAGGTGTCGGCTTGCTAATGATCCACAGGTAGCGGCTCACTATTCACTTGCTCCATATTATCGTCGGTTGATATCAAATCAGGAAGTCGCATTTGTTCTAATAAATAACAATTTGTCTATTTTAATTATGGCTAGTTTGCAATGAGCCGGGCCTGAGACTCCTTTTCTCTTGGGTCTTGGCCCGCCTTAACCTAAGGAGGCCTAATTAGGACCGAATTATTATATTTTAAAAAAATAAAATGCAAACGTTTTATTAGGGGTGAGCATTTGGGTAATTCGGGCCTAAATTTTACTGTTCGGGCCCTGCTCGAATTACCCGAATTTTTTTTCATCTTACCCGGTCCGAACCCGAACTTTTTCTTACCCGAGCTTACCCTACCCGAATTACCCGAAATTTTGTTCGGCTTTACTCGAATTACCCGAAGTTGTTTTTTTTATAATTTTTTAAAAAAAAACCCGAAATTTTGTATTTTTATAACCTAATTTGGGTAATTGGGCCGGCCTGAAGTTTTTTGGAGTTACCCGATCCTGGCCCGAAAATAATTCGGGTAATAACCGAATTATCCAAAATTTGAAATTTTTTTACCCGAATTAATTCGGGTCGAGCCAGGTAATCGAGCCAGCCCGAATAATACTCACCCCTACGTTTTACTTTTAAGAAAATTGGACTCAAAGCTTGATCAATTCGACCTAGCCTTCTGTTGTATCTCTAGAATGTAATTTTCTTTAATTTTCCTAAAATTAATATATAGTCTTCCACACACGCATACCTTTAAGTCGTGGATCTCATCATTTCTATTTAAATTAGGCTAGGATCTCCAACAAGACCACGACTTGTGCTGTGTTGCTTTGTGGAATTCCTTCACATACAATCTCTTTTTAGATTATATTCTAGGTCATATCTCCTGTTGCATTGGACCTATATGAGACATGTGCTAGCATATGATAGTAGGCCAATTTGTGTTTCTCCAACAATTATGATTTTTTAAATATGTTTTTGCTTGAAATAGTCTTAAATTCTTGAATAATATCATTCCAAGATTTATTTATCAAAATTATCTTAAAAATCAAAAACTAGTAAAACAAAATAATTTGACGTCAAATCAAGTAAGTAATTTAAAAATATATACATTTTTTATGCACATCATAACCTAATCATAAGATGTCATAACAATATTAAAGGTGGTTTGAAGCTCCAACAATATAGTCAAAGAGACACTTCAACTCCTAATGCTCAATTCCCATGAAGCAATTTAAACAACGAGGCATTGGTATGAAAGTACTAATTTTATAGGAAGCAGTAAATGAAATTGTTAATGGTATTTGAAATGAAGAAAACAATATGAGAACTTTTGAATTTGTCCAATTTTGAGGATTGAGAATTTAATAATAGGTTGCAAACTTTCTTTTCCATAAGAAAGAAAGTAAGAACTTGGTGACTAATTGCGTCATGTTGGTTATTATCTTCACTCTCCACAACTATTATACTTTTTAAACCCTGAACGTCCTTAATATGAAGCTCTAATTGATGATTAATTGCATTTTCTTCATTAAGGTTGCAATATTTTAATTGTAAGCCTTAATATTGTCTATCGTGTTGAGAAGTTAAACAACAATAAATGAAACAAGTAAATTCTTGCATATTCTTGAGAAATTGTACATCACTTTAGCTTGTACTTAACTTTGTAAGATGATGAACAAAACAAAAGGTACCTAACTCATTGAAGTTAAGAATAATGAAGAATCAAATAACACTGGCTAGGTTTAAGAAGGTTAAGAAACCATCCCTTCCTATGTCAGAGTTTAGAGATATATCAACCATATTAGGAGGCTTTATAAATAGCTAAGGAATCAAAATAAAGTTCAAATGCTTGATTTAACAAGAGACATTACCTAGAAAGTAAGTCTTAAAGATCTTAATTTTGGAAAAAAAAAAGCGTGAACCTCAAAAGCATTATAACTACTTAATGGCCAATTGTTTTAATCGGTACTACATATTAGCATAAAATTGTTGGTTAGTAATTATGAGATTAACAAGGCATCAAAATTTTAAGGAAAATAGTAAGGATAGGTTGTGTAGAAGAAACCAACCACCAGTTGATTTCAATAGCTAAAAGGAAAAAAAATCCTTTGCATGAAACGCTATATAACATAGGTTACATAGAGAAATTTGACTAAATTTCAGTTTGATTTGAGGAATAGGTAAAGGCTGAAAAAAGAATCTCCAATTATAAAAGTGTCTATACGACAACATCCAAAAAGGAGTTATGTCACAAATTCATTGATTTAGAGATGTTCATCATGTAGTTTTAAGAAAATAAAATTGGGTAACCTATTGTAAAAGGAATTACTAATGTTAAAGAGTCATAAATCAGTAACTGAAAATCTTAACGTAATACGACACTTAAGCTACATTTTGACCCAAATAGAAGATAAATAGAAAATTAAAAGAATATTATTTAATTTTTAAAAAATAAAAAGAAAAAATAGGAATAAATTTCCAAGCAAAGGGTCATCATCAAGCAAATTAGGAAAGATATCTAAATAAGAACTTTTAAAGGATGATTGAGACTAGGCTTCTACAATTAAATGATATAATTCTAAACCTTAACTCTTAAGGAAAACAAAGTAAGAGGATTTATATTTTATATCTCATGTGGATTCTTATAATGAATCAAAATCATCATGATAACAGTTATATTTAGATGAGAGAGAAGACTGGGAGGCTGATGCTAATAAGAGTTTTGACCTTTAAATGGAACGGGGCTTTTTGGTTTGGTGTAGAAAGTAAGCCCTTTTTTATTTTCTCTATTCTTTTTCATGCATTTTTTTCTTTATTTTGAGTTATACATAGTGTTTTAAGAGTTTCAAAATATTCTTCTTGTTTCTTTTAGGGAACTGAAGTGTGGGTTATGCCAGATATTTCTTGACAGTTTGTTTAAAGCCTAAGAAGCAATACCCATTAGATCATCTTTATCTCTGTCATAAATTGTGATAATTTGTGTTTTCTTCCTTTTCACTGTGATAACTAGAGGTGAAAAAGGAGCTAAATGAGGAGTTTTCTTATTTGTAAGTGAGATGGTTGGAGGCGAGGAATGAGTTGCGTCGTGAGTGACAAGACTACAAAAAAATCGTAAAAGTAGGTGATAACCCGTTAATTCAATAAGTTCTTTTTTTTGTTTTTGTCAACCAAATGTGTTTTCATAATCTTGTTGTCGTTTTTCATTCTTGGAAATAAGAAAGTAAATCACTTACAACCAAATAGTTTTGAATACTTATTTCCATATTTGTGGTAATTTCAACAAAAACCACAAAAAATCAAAACCAAATAAACCCTGATATTTAAAAACCAAATAAAAATGAGTTTTTGGTAATTCGATTTAAAAAAGGAATTTGGGTGAAAAGACTATAAACTAAAAAGGATTTGATTGGATTAACAAAGAAAGCTATAATAGAATGATTTTAAATAGAAATGTATCTTGAAAAGAAATGGATATTGGATAAAAATGAATGCATAATAGCTACTTACTATTATGCATTGGTGCTTACCACCAAAAATCTCCAATGAGATGCAAGATTCGAATATGAAACCAAAAGATGAGCTTAAGATGGACCTTGAATTGAATGTTAGCTAGCTCATATGCATAAGGGAGACATGTGAGAGCTCTAAAGACTTAATGTGTTCTTAAATAGAAGGATTATGTCTAATAGACTTGACATGGGTAAGTATTAGACTAGACCAGTGTACTATAGAAGGCTTTGAACTTGGATGGCATCATCAAAGGATAGAGATCAAGGAGAGATCTTAGATAATGTGGCGGATAAGATTATAGTAAATATATATCAACTCTAATAGATAAAGACCATATCAGAGGATCAGATATGAATGTATCTTTACTAATTAAATGTAATCTCTTATCTTGTTAGTTAAGATGTAGCTAAATTCTATAAGATTAAATCCTATTTAGATGGAGGTGTCATCCAACTGGTTGGTGTAATGTAATCTGATAAGGATAGAGGTGATCTAGTTAGTTTAGTTCAATTAAGATTATGAATTGTAAAGCTAGAGATACTTATAAATAACTTATTTAAGTTTTGCTCCTCAACAGAAATGAGGGGAAGGAGAATACATTGAGAGATAGCATTATTTTGTATACTTTGGGGAAGTAATAAAAGTTGGTTTTTATCATAACTCTTGTGTATTTTATTGTTACCTATGATTGTGTTTTCTTAGTATTCTTATTTGAGTATTAGAGTTAAATATTGCAAGAATCATGAGGCATTTGAGAACAAGATTTTGCTTGTTAACAATCACATGAAAAAATTGAATCTCACTTAAATAGACCTAAGAGAGATTATCGTGCAGAGGTATAAGTGCAACTTGCGATATAAGTTTAATGTTTGGAAGATCTTTGTAACACCTAATATTATAAGTCTTAAGTTCAATTTTGAAATATACTTTTGAATATTCTAAATTGCTCATTTTTTTCAAATTATCTCAACTTTGATAAGGAATCTGTATTCGTTTTTATTAAATTAATATTGTTGAGTCCAATGTCTTACTTTTGATTAAAAAAATTAATTAAAATCTATTTGCTTAATTTTTAAAAATTAATGTTGTTTTCAATTATTCTCTCCTTTATATTACTAATCACTATTTACTTTTCTAAATCTAATAATAAAATAGCACTTGGGGCCTTGGCCTACTCAAAACATGAAAGAATAATATAAATTCAAGAGTTTACCTATGCAACAAGTATGAATATATTATTATCAAAATCATGTTATTTTCGAACTTAAAAAGTATAATAGTGCTATTATTATCCAAATGAATAAAGATATAAAAAAGAGTTATTAATTATAAATGGAGACTAAAGTTGAGCTAACGGATAGAGACAATAGTGTAGAGTTTTCTTTGTTAACCTATAAAAAAAAACACTCAAGTGAAGATTTATATCTCACTGGTAAAAATCCAAAGCAATCAAATGAAAAAGTAGTTAATCGAGAAGTAACGATTAAAGAAAACAAACCACAGAAAAGGAAAGGGACTAGCTAATCATTATAATTAGGATCGTCAATAGTTTGCACTTTTTTATCTATATGTAGAAATATTATTATATAAAGTGTACCTGATTATGTAATAGTTTTATCAAATGAATATTCAAGACACAATAATTAATAATTAAATATACCTTTATCATTGAAAATTTAGTCCTTAGAAATTCTTGCTTATATGACAAACCAACCTTTGATGTTCTTATTCCTAAACTAGCACTGAACCAAACACTTCTAGTGCAACAAAGATGTATAAATATAGATTTTCTCTATTATGAGGAGTAGTGAGGGGAGGTGGATTTTACAAGTAGTTTTCAAATCATCAAATGATTGTTAATATTCATTATTTTATTTAAACATTAGTTTTGCCTTAGTATCTTAAAGAATGCAAGATACCTTTTAATTGATCTAAAAAGAAAACGAGATAAACTTGTTATTTTATTTATAAGGCCTTATGCTTTCTTTAAGATTTGTGGTGGTTTTATATCAATAACTACTTCAATCTTGTTGAGGTCAGACTTAATGCCTTTTTGGCTCACCATAAATCTTAAGAACTTTCGTATGGATATTCCAAACTTATACTTTTTAGGTTTAGTTTCATCCCATACTTTTAAATGTTTCAAAGCATCTTTGTAGGTTTGCTAAATGATCTCTCCTTGCTTTTACTTTAAGGACCATATATACCTTTATTTATTTGTTAATCTCTTAATGAAACATAAAATTAGCTAGCCTTTGATAGCTAGTCCTTGTATTTTTTAGTCTAAGTGGCATCATTTTATAATAATATGTTTCGTTATGTGTAACAAATGCCTCTTTTCTTCATCATATTTACACATACAAATCTAGTTATAACTTGAGTAAGCGTCTGTGTAGTTCAACCATCACTAGCCTATTATGACATATACAAGAATATCTTTCTTTAGAAATAGTTAACTATCCTTTGGAGAAACTCTGTACAAATTTATAAAATCTATACATATATTCCACTTGTTCTTATACTTTTTAACTATTGCCATATTAACAAGCCAATTTGGATATACCACTTCCCTTACAAAACTTGCACTTAAAATTTTTTCACCTCTACCTATTCTACCTATTGCTATTCTTTTTTTTTCATCATAAGACTAGCATGGGCCCTAATATTCAGTATATAGGTTATTACATATGATTTAAATCCTTTCATATATGAAGGATACCACACAAATACCTCTCACTCTTCTTTTAATAAAGTCACCATTTTGGTGCACTACTATTAATCCATATATGTTCCTACTTGTAATCCTTTATTGTTATTTGAATCTTTAACTTAAACTTCTCAAATTTTTTAATTTGTCTTGGTTTTGTCTTCAGTAAGTTTGGGTTCAATTTTTTTCAACTTGGGTTCCATTTTTTTCACATTAATCCAATAGGGTGGATTTTTCTTCTTTAATGAAACCATTTAGCATTGTCTTGCCATTTAGTAGTTCTCCAAGACTTCCTATGTAACTTTCTCCATTGGAAACTTTATAAGCAGCTAGTATGGTGACATGATGGTTCTTACTGTATATAATATATGTTTACTAAAAATAGTTCTATATATAGTAGGTCTGTGTACGATATGAGATTATCATCTTGGTTGTCTTTTTAAGGTATTCTCCATCTATAATAAGAAGATCTATTTTCCCTTCAGGGAAGACTTGATCTCCTTTAAATTTGATCAAAGGAAAAGAATGTAGATATAGCTATCATTTTGAGTCCTATAGCCTTAAAGACCTTGTAGAAAAGGATGTTGACATAACTATCATTATCGACTAGGATTTATTTCACTCAAAGTTTATGATATTTGCATTGATGACTATTATATCTTTATAAGAATTACATAGGTTTGACCGTTTCTATTTTTCAAATACAATTTGTCTCCCTATTCACCATCTTTTGATATTAGCATTATTATGGCATTTATTTGGGTGAATTAGGCAGACCTCTTTAACTTAGATCAATTGCAGCTACTATCTCCACTAGCAATCATATTAATGACTAGTATAAGTTGTAGCACTCCACTCTCTCAAGACACGTACCTGACATCTTGGATGATATCCAAGTACGTATGCCGCAAGGGTGGCATGCTAGAACGATCATTCAGTCAAAATTTATTACAAAAAATTTTGTTTCTTTAAAACAAAGTACACATACGCGGAAATTATTAATCAAATCGAGCCCACTTTATTTTTCTTTAAACAACTCCATTCAACAACCACTTAGGCCCATTTCAGATACAAAACAATTACAATCATAAAGTCATTTCATTACTAACTCATTCACATACACTTAATACAATTCTTGCGGAATATAATACAAAAATACAATCACTGAAGACATATGCAAGTGCAAATTGATCCCGACCCCTAACTCATGCTCATTAGCAATGGCTGAAACCCAATTGGTCTAATTGGATAACTCCTCTGAACCTGAAAAGCCACATTGTAATTTTTTATGAGTTTTACTAATTCAATGAGTGAACCATCATTGATGATTTTACCGGATTCACTTACACAAATCATATATTTTGCAATTATTCATGCAGAACATGTATATTCCAAATACTCACATTATCATAGCACATCATTTAATTATTACGAATCAGAACATATATACACAAATATAGATGCATATGAGACTCCACATTCATTATTATTGTTGTGACCGAGTGCCTATCACATATCACATATACAAATACTGGCCCATTGGGCTCAATCAGAAATATATATCACGGAGCATGGCCCTACGTGCAGAATCATATACCACAGAGCAAAGCTCTATGTGTAAGTGCTTGATACTGGCTACTTCGGTCACAATACCTTTATCTGAGCATGCATTTTGTGAAATGCAACAATTCAGAATTTACCATATATCACAATCATTTATAAAGCATAATTAGAATTTCATAATCATCGAACCTAAGCTCGGCATTCATCTTTCGTTGAGGATTCACATAGCAAAATACACAATCAGAATTTCATAATTTTTGGACTTAAGTCCGACATTCAACTTTCGTTGAGAATCCACATTTCATACGAAATTATCAAACAAATCAGAGCACTTCCAATACAGTCCCAAATATTTACTCATCGAACTTTAAGTCCGGAATTCAGAAACAAAACGCAACAATTCAATAATTGGAAACTTAACAAATCAAATCAAATCAATCCTAGGAAATTCATCCAGGTTGACTCACAGTACGCTCCAATATGCTATTGCCTGGATGGACCGGCAATGTCTGACTGGCGTCCAATGTGCTCCTTTATAACATACAAAATACATTTACAAATATCACACTTTTGCACAAATGTATAAGTATTCCTTGATGCACGTCTACTTATATAAAATATGCACAACGTATGTTCAATGACAATTCTAGGTATCTTATTGTGATTTTCATCATCAAATCGATCAGATATCAAAGCCCTCATTATTACCATTTGTACTTGTGATTTGGATCATAATAAACCAATATGAAAACAATTTCTAACATACTTACGGGTCAACTTTGCATAATTATTCTGATAAGGTAAATGACAAAATTAGGCATGTCTTAAGTTTCTAATGACGCCCGAATCATTTAATTTGGTTAAGTATACTGAAAGTTATACTCAAAAGATTTTAGACTATTCTTAAGCTTCAGCAGAATTCTTATCTCAACTTACAATCAGAAATTGAAATTCTTAGAGATAGAATTAAAACTCTATTACTTCAGACAATTTGTAGCCCTATGTCTCTAGTTTACTCCAAATCAAAAACTATCTCATTTGGATAACTATAGAGCAAGATATGGTCAAAATACCCAAGCATGTTTAAGTTGTATAGGACAAGAGTTCGCCACGACGATCCAAGGAAGTTGATCGCGGCAAACTTTTCCAGAAACAAAAATTTCTCAAGAATTCTCAAAAGTTAGCTACAGCAAACCAAAGAGAGTTGGAAGCAGTGAAGCTTCACAGAAGACTCGTCTTCCCAATTTTCACTTTCTCACTCTACTATAATTTCTCATTTTTCTGCATTCCTCATGTTTATTCTCACATTAATTAACTTCAATAACTTGCAACAATTCCTCTAACTCATTTTTAGTTCATCAGTACACACATACAGTTTATAAATCTAAACTTCACACGTAACATCAAAATCTGATTCTCACATATGCAACTTTAAATTTTCAACATTTTTCTCACATTCACAATTTCAAATCCTCATCTGAGTCATTAAGGACATGTATTCCCTGAACTCATTCAAAACACAACTCAAAAATCAAGCTTATAGTCAGACACTAAAAACCGATGCATGCATGAATTACACCATGTTCAACTCTCTCACTACTGTGTTCATCCTTTCTCTCTCTACTATGTTTTTATCTTTTCAGCAACTCACAACTTCACAATACCCAGTAAACTCATATTTTATTCCAGATACACTTAACAAATTCAGTTCCTCATCTAAATCATCCGGTCTATGCATTCACCGAGACTACACTGTGTAAACTTCATATGCATGTATATATATATATATATTTACACTATAAACAACATCAGAATTACTTACTTGCTTAAGCAATATTTCCCAGCAGTGAGAGTGAATCACTGATACAACAATACAATTGATGTTCGGTGTTTGGTAAAACCAGAAGTGGATTTGATAACAATACAGGAAAACAACGTCTTAAACACGTGTCTACGCATCCTCTTGCATGGTTTAACATTTGTCACTATTTCATGTTGCCACGTGTCACACATATACATAGGCTATTTGTCATCAATTTACTCAATCCACGTGTCACACTATAATTGGTCCAAATTTTAATATTTTTCTAAAATTCACTAAAAATTTCAAAATACCCGAAATATGCCAAAATTGCGAAATCACATTTTAATCACATTCAATAACTCAAGTATACCTGGAAAATGTCATGAATACATGTACAATCATATTAATGTACAAAAATGTGCATGTCATATTTGGCTTAAGCATGATATGCATTTCCTACTTTCTCAGTAATTTCTTATAATACACAATCTAGCCTTAATATGGATAACGAGATATTACATAAGCACTTTGTTTCTCTAAGTCTAGTTTGGAGTCCATGACCTACACCTAAGTATGGTTTGATCTTGTCCATGTGATAAACATCTTTATAGGGCAACACTCTTGTCTTTCCTTAGAAATTGTTCCAAATGTCCTAGTTGTAGTTCATTGATAATACATCTAAGGTTTTTGCATTCTTCAGTGTCATGGCCACAGTCTCATAGAATTTGCACTAATTTTCTATTAATCACCTTCCTGGTGGCATTGACCAAGGAAGTTTTCACTAGATTTTGTTCTTTTATGAAATTTAAAATGTAATTCATAAATGTGCTTAATATAGAAAACTTCACTTTCACTCTTCCTCTAGACCTACCATTTTTCTTTGGGTGCTCAATAGTCTTGTGTCCTTTTAGTAAAACCTATTATATTGTTTTTCTTCTGTGTGCAATGGATATTGCTCACATCTGTGATGTTGTCTATGTTGTAGAGACTTGTTTGAGCATTCTATATACAATTAATCCTTCTTTAGGCTAATGTACTTTCTCATTCTCTTGACCTTCTTTAAACGTATGCACTTTATCCATATGTATACTAGTTTTTAAGGGTTGGTGCCTTTTTAACCCTTTCTTAAAAGTAATAGCAACAATAGAGGTGTTAAAACTTTTAAATAATTGTGTAACTTCTATGAATCGTCTTATTATCACCTAAATTTTGTATTACCTTAAATAAGGTACTGAGTTGCAAGGTCTACATCAATTATTGTCAAAGTGAGTCTTGAACTAGTTTTGCAATCGCCTGAATTTTGTTATTGAGCTTGTAAGAGTATTTGACACCAATATTTCACTACGCTATTCAGCATAGATAAGAAAGCATGACATTCTATTACGTATGTTGCTCCATAAAGGTCCATCATTTTCCTGAATCGCATATTATGATCGCATAAATTTGTCATGGTATTATAGAGCTCTAATGGTGACGGTTTGAAATTTAGTGGTAAGGTTTAAAGCAGTATGCCTTTGGTAAGAAGGCTATCATAGTTGACATATGGCTCTTGATTTTGCTTTTGCTTTTGTGACACATTAGGTGATGCTTATTTGTGGTTGCATGTTACGAATGGATTTTAGACATTATTATGATTCACGAACCTCTCTTGACTTAGCAATCTGCTGTAGGATGCCTAATCTAACACTAGTTTTATCTATTGGATACTCTAAGGTAGGTCAAATCTAACCACATAATTTTTTATAGAAGCAGGTCTAGATTAGAGAGTCACAATTAAGATCAACATTTGTTGTTACATATTTTCAATCGTTAACAGAAGGCTTGCATAATTGAAATAGGAAAGTAGTTGTGAGGACGGACAAGGTTAGCATAGCAGTTGTGAAAATGAAGGAGGTGAGTATAACAATTCCATTTCTTAGTAAAACAAAGAAAAATGTGAGCATTTGATTGATATCCTTATGATTCTCAATATTAACGAATCACAACTTCATAATAATCACCAAATGATATTATATAATATTTGAGTATTGAGATTCTTCGGATGTAAGTATGAAATTCAAGATTCCAATTTAGGATTATATTATAATTGACTTTTAGGATGTATCTCAAAAAAAAACTTATAAAACTAAGTCTTAAAACATTTTAAAACTTTTGGCATTTAAGGATCAAGTTGACAAAAGTTAGAAAAGGAAAAGGTAATATTTTAATAAAAATGTGTAGGTAAAAAGTGATTTTATTATTAAAAATAAGAATTATTTTTATAATAATTTGTAAGATGGTAACATTGGATGATATCCATTTAATGTAATGATAAAGGATATTTGACTTATTAGTCGTTGAATGAAATATTAAAAAATACTTGATTTATTAAACCGTTGGTTGGACTTTAGGCCATTGACATTGAATCTATGTTTGTTTATGAAATAGTGATGGTGGTTTTGTTTATATCACTTTTAGTTAATATAACTTGTGAACATGATTATGGTGTTCTTTACTTTGGACATTCATCTCATAATTGGGGAATAGATCATCTGTTTCTACTACTCTAATTCAACTCTCTTCTAAGCAGGAGCATAAGATTATTTGTTTATGAAAAGTGTTTCTACTTCAAAGTCTTTTTCTTGAATTAATGGATATCTCTTCTAAAAATAAAATCCAGCAGACCATTTCGTTGACTTGAAAGGACGTGTATTATTATATATGCGTATAGTTATATTTGTGATTTTCTTCTTGTAAATGGTTTTCCTGTTATACCCACTCAAAATGATTTTCAGAATCAAATTATTCACACTGTTGATATCATTTTCATTGAAAGCCTCTTTGATGACTTTTCTTTATGATCTTAAGCGTGTCAAACTGTCTTATCTTATCTAGAGCAAATATGAAAATGATCTCAACTTTGTTTTATTATTAAAATTATTTTTCCAAGTCTCTCTTTTGAAATTCGGATCGAATTGATCGGTTCAACCGATTTAATTGGTGATCGATTGGTTATTAGGTCCGGATAATTTTTAAAAATCAGTTTTTAATTGAACTAATATAAACCGGTAAGAAGTGGTTAATTAATCAGTTAAATCAGAACTGATCAAATCGGTTGGCCACTGATTAAATAAATTTTTTCATGTATTTTTAATTCTTTTAAAAGTAAAACTTACATTTATTCTAGAAATTTAATAGAAGTATAAAAATTTATATTATTTAATATAATTTTTTATTTTTTAATATTACTAATATTATATATAATTATTATGTAATTATAACAAGATATTTACCGATCAAACTAATAATCAATGAAGCTTCCGATCCATCGTCTGGCCTGAATTTCAACGAGTGGATTGATTGCAAGAAAGTAAGACACTCAGCCTCATTTTATTGACCGAAGACCTCACTGCATATGAACTCTTTTAAGCCAGCCATCACCACTTACATACCAATTCCTCCCTGTCCTCCCCGATGGCTCTACCCGCTCGCAGCCACAACCTCTCTCTTTTATGCATCTTCTCCCTTTTCCTCCTCACTCATGCAAAACTTAGCCTTCACCCCTCCGACCTCAAATCCTTCATAACTATCCACAAAGACTTGGGCATCCAAGGTCAACGCAGTCTCTTGGGCAACCCATGTACCGTCCCTGGAGTCTTTTGTGAACGGACAATTTCCAACGACACACATGCTCTCAGAATCACCAGAATTATCTTCATATCCCAGAAGCTTTCTGGGTTCTTGTCCCCAGCCATCGGGGGACTCTCTGAGCTCAAAGAGCTTTCTTTAGCAGATAACGAACTGGTCGACCGTGTACCATTCCAGATAATTAACTGCAAGAAACTGGAAGTTCTTGACCTAAAAAACAACCAGTTTTCTGGTGAAATTCTGTCGGAGTTGGCCTCACTTATACGTCTTCGAGCCCTTGATTTGTCTTCCAATAAGTTCACTGGGAATTTAAATTTCTTGGGGCATTTTCCCAACTTGAAAACTCTCTCTCTCGCCAACAATCTATTCACCGGAAAAGTGCCTAGATCTCTACCCTCATTTCGTAATCTGCAATACTTTGATCTCTCTGGGAATAGTTTGTTGGAAGGATCTGTGCCTATGATGAGAAAGATTGAATCTTTAAGGCCTCAGTATCCAAATCGGTACATTTTGGCAGAGAAAAGCACTGCCGCAGGAAACAGTTCTAGTTCTGCCAATGGACCAACTTCAGCTGTTGATTTGTCTTCTACTTCTGCAGCTCCTGGTCCATCAGTGGCAAATTCTCAAAAGCACAAAGGTAGAAAAAGGAATCACACTGGATGGATTATTGGATTTCTCACCGGAGCATTGGCTGGAAGTATATGTGGCTTCGTGTTTCTAGTGATGTTTAAGCTAACGTTAGCGGCTATTAGAGGTGGTGGAAGAGGTCAAGGACCTGAAATTTTTAGTCCAAAGATCATAAAAGATGCAGAAGATTTGGCCTTCTTAGAGAAAGATGATGGGCTTGCTTCATTGCAAATCATTGGAAGAGGTGGATGTGGAGAAGTTTACAAATCTGAGTTGCCAGGAGGAAAGCAGATCGCTATAAAGAAGATTGTTCAGCCAACAAAAAGGGATACTGCTGAATTGAACGACGAAGACAGCAAGCTTCTGAGCAAGAAAATGAGGCAAATTCGATCTGAGATCAATACAGTTGGCCGAATTCGACACAGAAATCTTCTTCCTCTATTAGCCCATGTGGCAAGGCCTGATTGTCATTACCTTGTTTACGAATTCATGAAAAATGGCAGTTTACAAGACGTTCTGACCGAGGTTGCGCAGGGGAATAGAGAGTTGAACTGGTTTGCTCGCCACAGGATTGCACTAGGAATCGCAGCCGGACTTGAGTACCTGCATATGAACCATAGTCCCCGAATCATTCACAGAGATTTAAAGCCAGCAAACGTCCTTCTTGACGATAACATGGAAGCAAGAATTGCAGATTTCGGACTTGCAAAGGCACTGCCTGACACTTATACGCATGTCACTACATCGAATGTTGCAGGGACTGTGGGATACATAGCACCAGAATATCATCAAACACTCAAATTCACAGACAAGTGTGATATCTACAGTTTTGGTGTGTTACTTGGGGTTCTGGTGATGGGAAAACTTCCGTCTGACGACTTCTTCCAAAATACTCGTGAAATGAGCCTAGTTAAGTGGCTTAGAAACATCATGACGTCAGAGAATCCGAGTCAGGCAATTGATCCAAAGCTGATGGACAAAGCCTACGAGGATCAAATGTTGTTGGTTCTGAAAATTGCTTGCTTTTGCACTCTAGATGACCCTAAACAGAGGCCTGACAGTAAGGAAGTCAGATGCATGCTGTCTCAGCTTAAAGGGTGCCCAGCAATTGAACCAATTTAGTAGATAATGGTTTTGAGTAGCAAATGCTCAGCATGTTAGATGACTAAAGAAGTGTGATTTAAAGAATAACGAAGCATTTGGAGGAAGTAAAAAGCGATGCATGTTTTTGTCGTAGTTCTACCTTTTGGAATTGTATTTAGCAATGAAAACTACCTTTATGGATTACAATTTCATAGACAAGTAATCAAGCAGAAATATTACTGATGTAAACAAGTTGCAACTGGTTTTTAGCAAAAAAGGAAAAGTTATATCTAGGCAATCGGCAGAAAAATGGCAAGTGGTGGATTGATTTTCTTGCAACTTGACAACTCCATGATTGGAAGTCTACAGTATCAGAGTAGCCTTCTTGTCCAAATTACCACTCCAGAAGCTCCTCTTCATATTGTGCATAGGACAAACAGGGACACGATATCAATGAGAGACGGAAAAAAGTGGCAACAACGTCAGAGAGAAAAATGAACAAACGACCACAGGAATCTTATTTGTTTTTAGTCTTTCAGACGCTCTAAAGAAACTTTACCCGTACTAAAAGCATAAATTGACATCCTTTCTTTTGACAGTAGGCTCAGCACCAGTTTTGTCCTTATCAAGTAAAGAAATCAATCGATTTCTTAATATGAGATATTTATCAACAGGAAAACACCCACCTATATGGCACCATTGAAGTTCCCGTAAACACTTACAGTAGCATATTGAGCATCTAAGCCCAAATCCCTACGTGGTTATTCAGAGCCCAGGCGTATCACACTCCAGTGCTATACGTTATTAAAGGAACTTGTTTAGCATTGTTTAATATTCCATTAATTGCATAATGATAGAATCTATACATCTGTTTAGACAATTAATAGTATATTACAGGGATAAATAAAGGAATTTATATATAATTTCATTGATTTAGAGAAAGTTTATAATAGAGTATCTAGAGAAGTCATAAGAAAGTTTTTAGAAACTAAAAGAGCTCTTGTTACTTATTTACGAGTTATTAAGAATTTGCATGAACGTGTTATCCCTGTAATATACTAAAAGAGTTCTAAAAAAAAAAAGAATATGCATAAATGAGTTAAGACTTAGTAGTTATGGATGAGTTTATTAAGAGTATATAAAAAGATTGTTAGGTTAATGCTACTGCTCTGTTATCTTTTCACAAACAGAAACTGATAAACACTTGATATTTTGCAAAATTGTAAATTACAGAAAGTAAGAAGACTTGATTTTACTTGGTTCGATAGTCAAGAACTATCTACATCCAAGGTTCCCACTTGATAGTAGTGTAGGAAATTTCAGTAAAGCAGAAGAAAATGAGAAGAAGATACAAAGATTGAGTGTTCTTTGAACACCTGCAACAAGAGCCTCACAAACTCTCCAGTACCCAAAACAGGTTGGCAATCTAGCACTCTTTGATCTTTTTCCCTCACACTAATTTTTGCACTCTCAAAATTGAATACAATGAAGATAGGAAATTGAAGTTTCTGTGTTGTGTTATGCCGTGTCTGTAGTTTCTGTATTGCTTTATATTTGCTGAAGATGGAGAAGATGCTTTCGGATGACTGTCTCTTGAATTAGGCATCCCTCATGTGCCTTCCACGTGAGTTGTTAATGAGCCTCATATGCTATGCGTTTTAGGTCTGTCAATTAATTGCTTCCGAAGTGCTGCTGTGTATTTGTAATATTGAGCTTGATTAATAAAGGATACGACAGTGCTTTGGTTGAGTTTCTTCTGATTTGAATAGTCAACCACGTGGGAGTGACTTAAGTTACTTAACCTTTTGACTTCAGCTGTACGGTGTCACGTGAATGAGGCATTTTGTCTCTGTCCATCGAGAAGCTCTCCATTTTCGACTCCTTCAGACACCAACAAACACATGCATTTGTTTCTGTCTTCAATTCTTTACTGTATTCTGTCGTGTTTGAGTGTTGATTGCAGGAGTATGAGTGATGTTTATCACACTTTCCCTCCAACTCCTCCAATCTATACTTGGATCCCTAATCTGTGAAAGAAAACAAAAAACCCAAAAAACCGAAACCTAGTTCTTCCAAAAATTCGTGAGATTTGCTGGTTCTGACTTTGGTATCATGGGGCTTCTTGATCTATAAGTAGTCCCTGCAAAAATTAAACTTCGTTTGTGTTAGAATTTTGTACCGAAATCAGAAGGATTTTTCTCACCTTGTATTTTTTTCCAGATTGAAGGTTCCTTTGGAGATTTGATCTCTGACGAAATGCAGACGCACATCAATGTACTTGGATCGTTCATGGAGGACTGGATCTCGACTCAGGTACCATGCACTTTGACTGTTCGTATATAGTACTGGTGTTGTGACTTCTGTGTTTATTTCCTTCAAAATTCCTGATATCCATGATATTATTACACCTTCTATTATTGCATAGTATTCTGCCTCTGTGGTAGATAGACTTACCATTGATTGTTGTTGTGATTTCCAACATATTGTGTTTGCTGATAGTGTAAATATATATGCTGAGATTGACTTTCTTGTGTCTTTGTCTGTTGCATAATCAGCATCCACATAGCCATTTAGAGCCAGATACTAGCATTTATTTAGTTCTGTTTTTGTAAAACATAAACCATAGTTCACTGTTCCAGATATATATCTAAGAACATTCTTGAGCCCTTGCCAGTGTTCTAGACCTGGATTGGCCATGAACTTAGTCAGGATACTTATAGCATAAGCTAAATCAGGCCTTGTGCATATTATAAGGTACATCAAGCTTCCAACACCTACATCATAGGGATAGTGGGTCATGGCTTTCTTTTCTTCTTCTGTCTTAGGACACTTGTCAGAAACCATCTGCAAGTGTGAGCCTAAAGGAACTGAAGTAGGTTTGGCTTGCTCCATATTAAATTGGGCTAGGATCTTTTGGATGTAGTTTCTTTAGACAAGCCATAGCTTTCCTTCCCTCCTCTTTCTGATAATCTACATTCCTAGAAACTTTTGTGCTTCTCCTATGTCCTTCATTTCAAAATGAGAGCATAATTCTGCCTTAACCTCTTGAATTTTATTCAATTCCTTCCCTGTGATGATTAGATCATCTACATAGACCAACATAAACACTGCTTTAGCCTTTCCTAGATCATTATAATATAGGCAGTAATCATATGAGCTTCGGATGAAGTTCATACTAGCAGCAACCTCATAGAACTTCTTGTTCCATTGTCTAGGGGCTAGCTTGAGCCCATATAGGGATTTTTGCAATAGGCAAACATGGTCCAGCTTATTTTTGTCCTCAAAACCGATTGGTTGCTTCATATAATGGTCTCTTTTGCTTCATATAGTGGTCTCTTCTAGATTTCCATATAGGAAAGATGTCTTAACATCTATTTGATGTATTTCCCAATCATATAAAGTTGCAAGGACTAAAATAAGCCTAATTGTCTTGAATTTAACTATTGGAGAAAATATCTCCTTGTAGTCTATCCCTTCCTTTTGCTTAAATCCCTTAGCTAAAAGCCTAGCCTTATAGATCCTAGGTTCTGCTTCTGTTACACCTTCTTTCAATTTAAACAGCCATTTATTCTCAATTAATTTGGCTTCGTAAGGTCTAGGTACTAAAGTCTAAGTGTTATTCTTCATTAATGAAGAGTATTCCTTCTCACAGGCTTCTTTCCAATTTTTAGCATCTTTACTTCTCATGGCTTCATCATAGGTTTCAGGTGCCTTATTCTCTACATTTTCAGCCATCAAACATGCAAATTCAACCATATCTAATTCAGTGTACCTTCGGTTAGGTATGCTGATTCTTGGTTGCCTATCCCTTGTGAGTTGGTAGTCTTGTAGGTTCTCTTGAATGTCATCCGTAGGTGGGTTTAAGGCTTCTCCTTCGCCCTAAACTTCTGCCTCTTCCCTCCTTTCTTCATACTGTGCTGTGCCTTCTGGAGGCTCCACAGTTTCTGGTTGTGAACCACCATTTTCTTCAGATTGTGGTGGTACATAAAAATGGGCTGAATGTCCTGCTGCCCCTAAGTTCTCCCGAATTTCACTATGAAAGTCAGAATTTTGTGAATTCTTGTTTAGCAGAGGGAATTCATCTTCTTTAAAGATGACATCTCTACTAATGATTGTTTTAAAGGCTCCCTTTTGGAGCAGTAGGAGCTTGCAACCTTTTACACATTCGGGATATCCTAGAAACACTCCCTTGACTGCTCTAGGCTCCAATTTCCCCTCTTTCTGATGTGCATAGGCTGCACATCCAAAGGTCCTTAGGTGTGTGAGTTTAGGCTTCTTTCCACTCCAAATTTCATATGGAGTCTTATAGTCATTAGCAGAAGTTGGGATCCTATTAATTAAGTAAGCTGCTGTCTTAATAGTCTCCCCCATAGGGAATGAGAGCAACCCTATGAGAGAAGCATGCACCTAGTCTTTTCTAGGAGAGTCCTATTCAATCTTTCAGCTACTCCATTTTGCTGTGGAGTAGCTCTAACATTCTTATGCCTAAGAATCCCATTTTTGCTACAGTATTCCTTAAATTCCTTATTGCAATACTCCAGCCCATTATCAGTCTTTAGGCATTTTAATTTCCTCCCAGTTTGATTCTCTATAAGAGTATGCCACCTTATGAAAGTCTCTAAAGCTTCATCCTTCTTCTTCATCGGGTAAACCCAACATTTCTTAGATTTGTCATCAATTATAGAAATAAAGTACACATTCTCTCCTACTATGGGGACTTGAGCTGGCCCCCAGAGATCACTGTGAGCATACTACATGATCTCTGTAGCTCTCTTTGCTCCCTTCTGAAATGTTGATATGTGGTGCTTTCCTAGCACATAGGATTCACAAAATTCTAACTTCTATAGATTTCCTTCAGGAATTAGTCCTTGCCTAGAGAGATGGAGCAGGCTTTTGTTGCCTGCATGACCCAACCTAGCATGTCATTGCTTGGTTGGTTCAAGGTTTCCTATTTCTGAAATCTGATTAATTTCAGCTGTGCCTATTACATAGTATAGGCCACCTCTTTCTACTCCTTTAATGATGACTCTTCCATCCCTTAGGATTTCTCTAAGTCTATCTTTAGATCTGATCTAAAAGCCCTGCTTATCAAACAAACTTTTCGAGATCAGATTTCTCCTTATTCCAGGTACAAATCTGACATTGCTTAGGATCCTTCTTTTTCCATCAAACATGTTAATGGAAACACTTCCTATGCCCTCTATCATTTGCTGCCCAAAATCTGCCAATTTAACCTTGGCAGTGACTGGTTCAAATGTAGTGAACCAGTTCCTATGAAGAGTAACATACATAGTACACCCTGAATCAAATATCCACTCTCTACTAAGGTCCTCACAGTCTTCAGTTACAGCCAGTATTTTATCTTCACTGGAATCTTCAGGTTTTTCAACATTTTCTGAAATTCCAATTTCAGCTGCCTTATCCCTCTTCTTTTTTCTGCAATCCCTTGCAAAATGTCCTTTCTTATCACAGTAGAAGCATGTCTTAGGTTTACCCTTTTTCTTCTTTTCATTTTCTCCTTCCCTTGGGTGTTTCTCTTTCCCATTTCCTTTCTTCCACTTTCCTTTCTTGCTGTTTTTCTTATGAGAATTCTTCTCATGATTATTCTCTACAAACATCACTTCAGCCTCTTTCTTAAATGGATTGACTTCAACTATTTCTTCCATAAGAGAATCTAAAACTCTTTTAACCGTAAGTGATTCTCCACTAGCATGCTTAATTACCTTCTTGAATGCATTAAATTCAGGGGGTAAAGCCTTTAGGATTACTACAGCTTGATGTTCCTCACTTATTTTCTCATCTGTAGCTTCTAAATCTTGTACTAGCTTAAAGAAATAATCTAGGTTATCATCTAAGGATACTGAAGTGTTCATTTTGTAGTTAGCAAGGTTGTGGAGAAGTGTCATCTTGTTAGCAAGACACTTCTTAGCATATAATTCATCAAATTTCATCTATAGCTTTTGTGCAGTGTTACAATTCTGCACTTTTCTTATCACTGTTGGTGATAAGCGAAGCATTAACTTGCAATGTGCAAGTCTTTGCATTTTTTGCTTTTTAATATGATCAGTTTCAAGGTCATATTCATCATCAATTGCACCATAGCAGTCATAAGATTCAAGAAGTGCTTGCATCTGGAGTTTCCAGATGGTAAAGTCTTCTTAACTAGTAAAAACATTTATTTCTTTGCCTACCATGATTTCTTTAATGTAAAGAACCTTAAAGAATGCACTTACTTACTGATCTTGAATGTATCTTAATACTTTACTTGCTGACTGATCTTGACTGATTGTTTATGCTTCTTTACTGACTGATCTTGGATGATTCTTGATGCTTCTTTGCTGCTTGAAGTGTCCAAGAATTGTCCCAAGAGGTCTTGATGCTCTGATACCACTTTCTGTTGGGTTAATGCTACTGCTCTGTTATCTTTTCACAAACAGAAACTGATAAACACTTGATATTTTGCAGAAATGTA
>JAOTAX010000006.1:32659097-32669849 GCA_025629825.1 Erythroxylum guanchezii
AAAGCCGTCTTAACATCCATTTGATGGATTTCCCAATCATATAAAGTTGCTAGGACTAAAATAAGCCTAATTGTCTTAAATTTAACTACTAGAGAGAATATCTCCTTGTAGTCTATCTCTTCCTTTTGCCTAAATCCCTTAGCTACAAGCCTAGCCTTATAAATTCTAGGTTTTGCTTCTGTTACACCTTCTTTCAATTTAAACAGCCACTTATTCTCAATTAATTTGGCCTTGTAAGGTCTAGGGACTAAAGTCCAAGTGTTATTCTTCATTAATGAAGAGCATTCCTTCTCACAAGTTTCTTTCCAATTTCTAGCATCCTTGCTTCTCATGGCTTCATCATAGGTTTCAGGAGCCTTATTCTCTACATTTTCAGCCATGAAACACGCAAATTCAACCATATCTAATTCAGTGTACCTTCTATTAGGTATGCTGATTCTTGGTTGCCTATCCCTTGTGAGTTGGTAGTCTTGAAGGTTCTTTTGAATGTCATTCGTAGGTGGGTTTAAGGCTTCTCCTTCACCCTCAACTTCTGCCTCTTCCCTCCTTTCTTTATACTATGTTGTGCCTTATGGAGGCTCCACAGTTTCAGATTGTGAACCACCATCTTCTTTAGATTCTGGTGGTACATAAAAATGGGTTGAATGTCCTACTGCCCCTAAATTCTCCTGAATTTCACTATGGAAGTCAGAATTTTGTGAATTCTTGCTCAGCAGAGGAAATTCATCTTCCTTAAAGATGACATCTCTGCTAATGATTGTTTTAAAGGCTCCCTTTTGGAGTCGTAAGAGCTTATAACCTTTTACACCTTTAGGATATCCTAAAAACACACCTTTGACAGCTCTAGGCTCTAATTTCCCCTCTTTCTGATGTACATAGACTGCACATCCAAAGGTCCTTAGGTGTGTGAGTTTAAGCTTCTTGCTACTCCAAATTTCCTGTGGAGTCTTATAGTCATTAGCAGAAGTTGGGAGCCTATTAATTAAGTAGGCTGCTGTCTTAATAGTCTCCCCCCATAGGGAATGAGAGCAACCCGATGAGAGAAGCATGTACCTAGTCTTTTCTAGGAGGGTCCTATTCAATCTTTCAGCTACTCCATTTTGCTGTGGAGTAGCTCGAACAGTCTTATGCCTAAGAATCCCATTTTTGCTACAGTATTCCTTAAATTCCTTATTGTAATACTCCAGCCCATTATCAGTCCTTAGGCATTTTAATTTCCTCTCAGTTTGATTCTCCATAAGAGTATGCCACCTTATGAAAGTCTCTAAAGCTTTATCCTTCCTCTTTATCGGGTAAACCCAACATTTTCTAGATTTGTCATCAATTATGGACATGAAATACACATTCCCTCCTGCTGTGGGGACTTCAGTTGGCCCCCAGAGATCACTGTGAGCATACTCTATGATATCTGTAGCTCTCTTTGCTCCCTTCTGAAATGTTGACCTGTGGTGCTTTCCTAACACACTTGATTCACAAAATTCCAACTTCCGTAGGTTTCCTTCAGGAATTAGTCCTTGTCTAGAGAGATGGAGTAGGCTTTTATTGCCTGCATGACCCAACCTAGCATACCATTGCTTGGTTGGTTCAAGGTTTCTTATTTCTGAAATCTGATTAATTTCAGTTGTGCCTATTACATAATATAGGCCACCTCTTTCTACTTCTCGAATAATGACTCTTCCATTCCTTAGGATTTCTCTAAGTCCATCTTTAGATCTGATCTGAAAGCCATGCTTATCAAACAAACTTTTCGAGATCAGATTTCTCCTTATTCCAGGCACAAATCTGACATTGCTTAGAATCCTTCTTTTTCCATCAAACATGTTGATGGAAACACTTCCTATGCCTTCTATCTTTTGCTGCCCAGAATTTGCCATTTTAACCTTGGCAGTGACTGGTTCAAATGTAGTGAACCAGTTCCTATAAGGAGTAACATGCATAGTATACCCTGAATCAAATATCCATTCTCTACTAAGATCCTCACAGTCCTCAATTACAGCCAGTATTTCATCTTCACTGGAATCTTCAGGTTTTTCAACATTTCCTGAAATTCCACTTTCAGCTGCCTTATCCCTCTTCTTTTTCCTACAATCCCTTGCAAAATGTCCTTTCTTATCACAGTAGAAGCATGTCTTAGCTTTACCCTTTTTCTTCTTTTCATTTTCCCCTTCCTTAGGGTGTTTCTCTTTCCCACTTCCTTTCTTCCACTTTCCTTTCTTGCTGTTTTTCTTATGAGAATTCTTCTCATGATTATTCTCTACAGACATCACTTCAACCTCTTTCTTAAATGGATTGACTTCAACTATTTCTTCCATAAGAGAATCTAAAACTCTTTTAACCGTGAGTGATTCTCCACTAGCATGCTTAATTACCTTCTTGAATGCATTGAATTCAGGGGGTAAAGCCTTTAGGATTACTACATCTTGATGTTCCTCACTTATTTTCTCATCTGTAGCTTCTAAATCTTGTATTGGCTTGAAGAAATAATCTAGGTTATCATTTAAGGATACTGAAGTGTTCATTTTGTAGTTAGTAAGGTTGTGGAGAAGTGTCATCTTGTTAGGAAGACACTTCTTGGCATATAATTCATCAAGTTTCATCCATAGCTTCTGTGCAGTATTACAATTCTGCACTTTTCCTATCACTATTGATGATAAGTGAAACGTTAACTTGCAATGTGCAAGTCTTTGCATTTTCTGCTTCTTAATAGGATCAGTTTCAAGGTCATATTTATCATCAATTACACTATAGCAGTCATAGGATTCAAGAAGTGCTTGCATCTGGAGTTTCCAGATGGTAAAGTCTTCTTTACCAGTAAAAACATCCATTTCTTTGCCTACCATGATTTCTTTAATGTAAAGAACTTTAAAGAATGCACTTACTTACTGATCTTGAATGTATTTTGATGGTTTTCTTACTGACTGATCTTGGCTGATTGTTTATGCTTCTTTACTGACTGATTTTGGATGATTATTGATGCTTCTTCGCTTCTTGAAGTGTCCAAGAATTGTCCGAGGAAGTCTTGATGCTCTGATACCACTTTCTATTGCGTTAATGCTACTGCTCTGTTATCTTTTCACAAACAGAAACTGATAAACACTTGATATTTTGCAGAAATGTAAATTGCAGAAAGTAAGAAGACTTGATTTTACTTGGTTCGATAGTCAAGAACTATCTACATCCAAGGTTCCCATTTGATAGTGGTGTAGGAAATTTCACTAAAATAGAAGAAAAATGAGAAGAAGATACAAAGATTGAGTGTTCTTTGAACACCTGCAACAAGAGCCTCACAAAATCTCCAGTACCCAAAGTAGGTTGGCACTCTAGCACTCTTTGATCTTTTTCCCTCACACTGATTTTTGCACTCTCAAAATTGAATACAATGAAGATAGGAAATTGAAGTTTCTATGTTGAGTTATGTCGTGTTTGTAGCTTCTGTATTACTTTTATATTTGCTGAAGATGGAGAAGATGCTTTCGGATGACTGTCTCTTGAATTAGGCATCCCTCATGTGCCTTCCACGTGAGTTGTTAATGAGCCTCATATGCTATGCGTTTTAGGTCTGTCAATTAATTGCTTCCGAAGTGCTGCTGTGTATTTGTAATATTGAGCTTGATTAATAAAGGATACGACAGTGCTTTGGTTGAGTTTCTTCTGATTTGAATAGTCAACCACGTGGGAGTGACTTAAGTTACTTAACCTTTTGACTTCAACTGTAAGGTGTCACGTGAATGAGGCATTTTGTCTCTGTCTATCGAGAAGCTCTCCATTTTCAACTCCTTCAGACACCAACAAACACATGCATTTGTTTCTGTCTTCGATTCTTTACTGTATTCTGTCGTATTTGAGTGTTGATTGCAGGAGTATGAGTGATGTTTATCACAAAGATGTACAATTTTGTTTGCTGATAAGATTGTATTAGATGATAAAATAAAAGGGGTGTTAATTTCAAGTTAAAACTTTAAATGGTTAGAGGACGACATGTAAGTAACCATATAAGTCTGCAAAATATACAGCCACGTACACGATCCCATATACACCCATGTAATTGACCATATAAATTTGTGAAAACATCTTTGCTAAAGACAACAATCTTATAAATGCTATTATTTCACAGAATATAGTGTTTTACCTTGGTGGTGGGAGGGTGGGGAAAATAAGCCAAAAAACATGACGGACTGGCGACGACGATATGGAGGCAAGGGCAGTTGCATCTAGAGGGGGAAAGGATGGGTGGTGGCAACTAGTGATTGACGCCGTAAATGAGTGACGATTGTTGAGAGCTGACGGTGTCAGTGATGGTGACTAGTAAGATAAGAGAGAAAGAGAACAGTAAGAGAAGTAGAAGTGAGAGAAGTGACGAGAAAGAAATAAATCTAAAGCAACAACATGACGTCATGTAATTTTGTGAGAAACGTAAACATAAGTATAAAATAACGTTGTTTTACTTCATTTGTATAATTGGTTACGGATTAAAACGACATTGTTTTATTCATCAAATCAGTTAGGCTTTAGGTCAGGCTCAAACTTGAGTTCTAACCTCCGAGCCTGAGGCCAAGTTCAAGGCTTAGCCAACTCATTTTGTTCATCAAGTCAGTTGGGCTTCAGGTCAGGCTCAAACTTGGATTCTAACCTCAGAGCCCAGGCCAGGTTCAAGGCTTAGTCAACCCAAATCTTGCCCATTGACCATTATCTGGGTCCATTTTGCCATCTCTCTCTTTTTTTGTTTTGGAAAACATATCTATCTCTTTTCATATGTCATTTGAAGACTTGTTTCTTTTAGTTATTTAATTTATTTATTTCATATTTTTTAATTTTTTAATTATTTTTGCCCATTTATTTATTTACTTATTTTTTTTCTTTATTTTTTTGAATTTTTATTTCAATTTTGATTTTATTTTTTATTTATGTAATTATTTGTATATACATTTGACTAAATTTTTTTTAATTTATCAAAAACAACCTTTTTATTAATTAAGAATAAACTTTTTGCACTTTTATATTTTGTTAAACTCCGCATCTGATGCAAAGGTTATTACTAAAATGCTCTTGTTGTTATTATTTTAGTGGATACAATGGTAAGTGGATTTCGCAAAGAAAAATTAACTCTTAGGATGCGTGGTTAATTAGTATTAGAATAAAGGAATGAGTAAAGAATAAAAAAAGATAATTGAAACTGTATTATGATTGAATGGATGGTATTTTTATATCCCTTTTTAGAGTGATATTCCATACTTGCAATATAAAGAGGAATAAAAGTCATATCTATTTTTATTCCTCACTATATTCATTATAATTTTTATTACCATTCTCCCAATAAATCAAGCAGACAAGAAACTATGCTTCTAGGACTGCGTTCCATTTTCTCATAACAGGAAATATAGCAGCAGGAAAGGATGACCTCCAGATATTCGTACATGTATATCCACTATACAAAAGTCAGTTTCATGAACTCTTCATACTGCTGTTTGCATAGCCAGTTAAAAAAGCTCCAAATTAATGAAGTTATAGTGGATGAATGCTTCTGACCTTTGCATATTCCACAAGGTCAATCTTATTCAGAGAGAAGGAGATGGCAACTAGCTAAGGTATCCAAGGCACTGGCACCAGTAATTGACAGTAACAATCACTGTTTACTTGAATTTATGAACATTGTCACAACAACAATGACCTTTGCTGGACGATAGAAATTGTCCATTCCTGCATAAACAAGCTTTTTAGAGCAACGGAAACAGGGAGACTTACAAGATGAATTTCACATATAAGTTACATAATTGAATTTGGTAAAGCAAACAGCAAAAGTTCTGGAATACAGCCAGAAGTTCCACAATCCAGCCTATGAAGATGCCTCACATGCTCAATTTATTCTCGGTAACTCCATGTAGTTGCAAAAATGCAACCAAATCTGATGACTAGAGCAATGTAATCTAACAATTACTCAAAAATCCAGAAGCAACTGAGGAAGGATCCTCTCCAAGTGAGTGGCTTCAATCTTAGTACCTCCCTCAGCTTCAGCAATCAATGCAGCACGCTGCACTGCCTCTGCATCCATATAAAAAGCTCCATCCCAATTTAACAACAATATTCCACCGCTTCCAAGTTAAAAGAGTTGATCTTTACTATGTCTCCAATTAAAGAAGAGCAAATACTAAAAGGGTCAGAGCAATTAACCTGAGATGAAAGTCTTCAGGAGCTCACAACTCAGCTTTAGCGCAATTGAGTTAGCTACAACAGTAACATGTAAATTTTCTAATTAATTTTTAAGAACCTCAACCAAAATTGCAGTCACATAAGCGAACGTAACAGAAGAATTTGGGAGAAAAAACAGCAAATTTGAAAAAGGATCTGAAAGTACCTAAGGTGGGGCGATTCTTCTTAGATGTCCCAACACCTACCTGCAAAAAATAAGCAATAATCAAGTTAATGAGAGGAAACGAAAAGGCTAAAATGAAAGTTAGAAAGCATATTGCAAACCTCGCAGCTCATAGCATTAGTGACCTCGTTTCTCTCACGCTCTGCATCAGTGTGGACAATTTGAGGATAGAGACATGGAAATAAGAAATGAAAGATCAATGGTCGGAAGATAAGAACAGAGACGTGAGCGAGTACAAACCCACAGCTGTTTTGGACCAAACGTGTTTGAAGATGGCATGGATCAAATCCTGTGAACAAGAATTGAATTCTCAAAGTTCATCAAAAAGGATTTAAGTGAAAAACCCAAAAAAAAAACAGAAAAAGAAGAACAAAAGGCAAACGTAATCATACAGGATCGAAAGTGTATGTGTTTTCGTCGTCCATGTGAAGCCGTTTTCCCTCGCCACTTCGACTCTTTAGAATTTAGGAAGCGCGTCATGCAGTGGACACGTGATGTATTAGTTGAGATAAGTAGTCAATTCTTCCCAGTAAGGAGGAGCCCTTATAGCTCAGTGGTAGAGCGTCAGTCTTGTAAACTGAAGGTCCGTAGTTCGATCCTGCGTGAGGGCAAGTCAGTTTTAACTACTTATTGCAGGCTTTCCTTATCTTCTTCCTGAAAAAACACAGCTAAACGACGACCTCTTGATACGCATCTTTTTAGTAGAACAGAACCTCGTGGTTTGCTTGGTTCTAAAATGTTACGGTTATCGAACCAAAATTGGTATACAATTTTAGGATGGGTAATTTCGAAAAAAATTCAGGTTATCCAATTATCTGAATTAAGTTTAAAAGAATTATGAAAATATATTTTATTATTTTTTTTAGAATTAACAGATTAATTATACTAGTTAATTGAAATATTTGATTATATTATTAGTGAATTCAACTATTTGTTTTGTTTTATGTCTCTCAAATGAGATATGAGAATATAATTCAAGTATTTAGTTATTTTGTATAATTTTTGAAAGAGAACTAAACAAAATTTCGGGTAACCCAAAATTACCCGATTTACCCGAATTACTCGATCGGGCGGGTTAGTTCGGATAATGAAATTTTGGGTTCGGGTCGGGTAAGATGGAAATTTTTTTGGGTAATTCAGGCTTTATCCGAACAGTGAAAATTTGGCCCGATTAGCCCGAATGCTCACCTCTAGTATACCGGTATCGGTTAATACTAGGTATTATTTAAGGTAATTTTTTAAATTTATGAAATAGTTCCTGATTTTTTAAAAAATTACAAAATAGTTCATTGTCATATTGCACAGTTGTTCTGTATATTTTTAATCATGTCTCCAAAAATCATAATAATAAATAATAATCACAATTTTAATTTAATTTTTAAAATTAATTTAATAATTATTAATAAATATAATTAAATTTAAAATAAAATTTTAAAATATATAAATTTAAAATAAATTTTGATTTAATAATTAAAAATATATATAATACAAATATTAGTTTATAAATAATAATTTTCAATTATTTATTTTTAAAACTAAAATATTTTTATTAATAAATAATATATAAAATATTAAAACAAATTTAAATAAAAATAATGTATTTTTAAGTTTTATTTAATTAATAATTAATAATAATAATAATATTTATTATTATTTTTTAAAAAATTAAAAATTCACAATAATTATAAAAGTTGAAATAAATAAAATAACTAATTAAAAAACTTTGAAAAAAAAGAGGGGAATGTGGGGTAGGTAGGAAGGAGGAAGGAAGATTTAAAAAATTTTTAAAAATTGTGCAAAAAAGTCATTCTATTTTTTAAAACTTTCGATATCGGGCGGTATTTACTAACTGGTATCATCGAAAACGGGCCGGTATCAATCGATATTTAAACCCGATACGACCGACCCTTTATTTCATACCAGTTTTGGTCTGGTACAGTATGTACCAGCCGATACGAAACTGTATTCAAAATACTTGACTAAACCCCACACCGAAGCGAGGATGGCAAATCCAATCCTGCATTTCATCAAAAGAGCAACTTCTTCCTCTTTTCAATCTCTTAGAATCATTGGAACAGCCCATAGGTCGCTGCAACTGCAGCCACATTCGATGCAATTAAATCTGAACCCAATAATACCCCAATGCCCCTCTTAACCCCTGCTATCATCCAACGCCACATTCCCACCAAAAAATTCCAGATTTGAAAAATCGAAAGGGGTAATAGTTTCGCAAATTTTCCGATTCGCTTCTAGCAAACAAAAAAAATCAGAAAAATTAAGAGAACCAAAAATAAATCAACACCAGAAATTTGGTAATGTAGTTCGACACACCTTGCCTACGTCTGCAATGTCCTCTCCCAGCTTAATCACTTTCACCGAAGTACAATAGATTTACCCAAGGATTTATTGAACTGATACCACTCAACCCTTGACATTATCTCTCAACCTCACTTCTCGTGAAAGAATTTCACACTCAATAATACGACCGCCTCGTACTAACCTCAACAGAGGATTTACACTCATTGTTTAATAATAAAGATAATTAAACAAACAACTCAAGTGATTAAAATAACTAGAAACAAAGATGAATACACTTAAGATAAAAAAAGAACGACTTCCCGATGAGTTCCACTCCTCTAAAATGGATTTGAAAATTGTTGATGAAAATTGGCAAAATCACGCAATACTCTGAATTACCGTTCATTGATTTAATGACAAACAACCTGCATTTAATCTATATTTATATAGCTCTTGAAGGTGGAGAGATCAATCAAGTAACAAGTCCACCAGCCTTTTATGCACACAATACACAACAGCCAACTTGAAGGAATCATCATCCTTCAAAGGAAAGCACTGAAGCAACACGCACTGACAAGTAGTGAGCAGAGAAGCAACATGCACACAGAGAAGCAACACTCACAGAGAAGTAGTGCGCAGAGTAGGTCACACTCACCAGGAGCACATCAACGACGTAGTATATATATGTCTTCCAAATCAATTAATTCCTCTTCACTATAGCTGCCAATTAGACAATCACACTGCCGCAATGTTTATTTAAAATGACAATTAGCGTACACTACACCCCTCTATTCCATACTCAATTATAATAGACTTCGATTGTTAATTCGTGCAAAATCCACACACACAAAATAGAATCCCACTACACTGTTGATTCCAAGACTCCCACACACGAAGTACATCTTCTATGGATAATATTCACCAGCACATCTTACCAAGATAAGCATCAATTAGAGATAGAACTCTATCACAACTAGAAGATTATCCCCAATAGTTTTTTGAATCCCAGTCAAACAATTAATATATTATATGTTCAATTAATAAATAATGTCAAAACTAATTATTTAGATATATAACATAAATCCTAACAATCTCCTCTTTTTTGACATTATTTGTCACAAATATGAAACTCCTCCTAAATAACATAATTGTACATATAACCATCAAATGCACAAATCCATTCTCCTCCTTGGGACAAAATGATGCCAAAAAGTACGACGAGTAGTCATGCTTATACCTTAAAATCTCCCCCTGAATAGAACATTCACCATAAACAATCTGATGTCTCCCCCTTGGGACAAAACAACAACAAAACACATAATCATAATAATCACAACGGAAGAATCATAAGCATTCCAAGATGACAATTTATCACCAGTCAATACACATGCCAACATATCATTACTTACTTCAATTCCATCTTCATAAGACTGATCAATTTCATAAACACAAGCAAATAAAAATGAGTATTGCCAGTGTAGTGAGAGAGAGATACCTAAGAGAGAGACCCACTTTGATGAGAGAGCTGAAGAGTCTTCGATGGAGCCAAATAGGAGTTACAATGCAAACTACTAAAAAGATGAGACGACAATAACAACATAAAAACTAAAGAACTAAAAAAAGACAAATCTTTTTTTTTTGTTTTGTTTTTTTAACAACGCAAAAAAATACTTCAAAAATGTAAAGTACATAGTCCCTGCGCCCCTCAAAAAAATTCAAACCTTGCCTTATTCATCGTCATATTATCTTTGTCATTGGTTTCTTCTTCTAAAGTAACTGACTTGTCCTCTATCTGATCAGTTTCTTTAAAAGCATTAACTAACTGTGAATATGTACAATTTCTTATTTTTCCTTCACTACGTTTTTGTGCTTGTACTTGACCTTTTTTAATCTAAGTTGGCTTTGATACCATGGGTTGTCGCTGGAAATTTAATAGAGAGTGTCTAAATTTTCGATTCTGACCCCTTTAAAACATCATTTGTAACATCTTGTAGCATCTCGGCCTTATGTGTTGGACCCCGAACTTTGATTGGACGTTAGAATTATTAGATGAGGAATTGGCAGTGAATGTAGTACGTTGTGTT
>JAOTAX010000006.1:32669949-32683545 GCA_025629825.1 Erythroxylum guanchezii
TAATAATAATAAATTTGAATAATAATAAATACAAATTATATAATAATAATAATAATAATAATAATAATAATAATAAAATTTGAATAATAATAAATACAAATTATATACTAATAATAATAATAATAATAACATAATAATAATAATAGTAAACAATAGTGGTTAGAGACAGGGACGATTTGTCCCTTTTTGGGGAGGACAGAAATTTGTGTCCTTGTTCTCCGGAGATAGGGGATTGAGACACAGAGACAAGAAGCAAACATCCACAGAAACAGAAATTTCTCTATCTTATCCACTATCCCTAAAAACGAGGACACTGTCCAAACACAACATAAGTGACCACGGCCTGTAAGTTCGATAGCAAAGGTTTAGTGGTTGGTGGTAGAGTGCAAGAAAGGATAACTTAATTGGAAAGTTGGACCCACCGTACCGTAAGCAGGGAGGAAGCAGATACAAATTTCTTAAAATAAATGAAGTTGGCGAAGGGCCTAAACTCTTGAATCTTTTGCATTTACTATTATAGTGCGTTCTAAACAAATTTAATACAATTACTCAATTTTTAATCATAAGATAGAATACATGGAGCTTCCATAAATTTTATTTTTTAATTATAAAATTCTTTTTAAAAATTCTTGTGATTTTTAATTTTATAAAAAATTCTCTCTCTCATACTTAAGTTAAAAATAGCAACAAAATTTATGTAGCATGAACATTACATAAAGATCAATCAAATATTGCTTCCATATTATTTTAATTTAATTTTTAAACTTGAAACTATTTAATTAAATTCGAATCAAATTAATAATATATTATATTTTTTAAAATTATTAATGTAAGTGAAGTTTAATTGTTACGAGTCAGTTTTAATAGTTGAGTTAGATAATATATGTTTTTCATCGTAATTTATTAATTGAAGTTCTGAAAATTGAAAATAAGGAGGAGTTTCTTTCATGAATTTAAATTATAATTTTTTAAAATCTTTTTAACTTACAAGGAAAAGGTACTTTCCTTTATCCTTAATTATTAATTAAGTAATGTATTAATCAATAACCATTACCACATGGTCACATGGCTTTGAGTGTTATTTGTTGTATATTACTATGTAGAAATGTTGTAGTTTGTTGTATATTATTGAATTAATAGACAAAAATGGTTTATTACAATGGTAGCAAATGAGAACCAATTAATAATCAAAGAATATGCGTTACAGATCCTTAATAGCTAGTCTTATAACGCAGATGAGTTCATTGATGTTGATGAATCTATTACCCGTTCTCTAAGAAAACAGCGTCGAGAATAAATTTTTCTTACGGTTCAGACGGAAGTTGAGATTATTAAAGTCAGGATAAAGGGTTACCATTTCTCTAAATGCTACTTCTATATTAGTACATAACGCAATCCGTTTGACCTCATAATCATAAACCCTATAAATTAATACACAGTACACATGGATAGATTGCGAACTCAGTATATTTTTGAGAACAGATATCAAAGCCAGCTTCAAACATGTCAAAGGCTAGCATGTACCCGTCGCTTCTCATCGGAATTATTGTCATAACTTGGATCACCCAAGCTTCCTCGGCAGAAACAGAACCCTTTCTTGAGAAAACAGAAATCAACTTTGAGGAGTGTCTCAGGAAACTCCTGTTTCCTGGAAGCCCCATAGGTTATAACCCCGTCATCATCAAGCATGACCATCGGGAAACTGAGCTTAAGAAGAAAATTGTAAAACCTGAAGTATGTCAAGAAATCAGTCGTACCATTTTCATTCAGATACGAAAAACTGGTAGGCTGCCAGATTTCTACTTGGATGCCCTGTGCAAGGTGCTTGGAAACGATGGCAAGGTATTAGAGTACATCAAGAAGACGTTTCCGAGGTACAATCTTCAACGGCTTATTGACGGTCGGACCTGTTTAGACGGAACAGCAGCCTTAAACCTATATCATAATTTATAATAATATAAAACCCTAATGTCCTATAATTTTGAATAATATACGGTATGATTTCAATCTTGGTTCTCTTTTTGTTCATTTCTTTAAAGCTTTCATTTTGTTCTAGCTTTTATCTTGGTTCTACGTATATGGACATGTAAGGGCTCTCGCTCATTCTTAAAATAAGGACTCGATTTTCGCAGTATCTTTGTGTCAAGTTACAATTGATCATGTTGCCGAAAATCTTTATGGGTTGGAGTTTCTATTAGGGCTAGTAAGTTTGCAAGAAAATAATGAAAAGATGTCGGATATATTTTTATATAAAGGACAATAGGATAATTCTTTTTCTAAAGTCTTTTTGAATTGTGATAAATATATAATCCAGATAAAAAGATTCTTATTAATGTTTATTTGATTAGAGTGAGGTTTCTACTTTATTTTAATTCCTCTCACGTTTTGAAGTGTCTTGTGGTAAACTGTTTTTTTTTTCTAAATAGAGATACTAAAAAGTCCAATCTCACTCTAATCAAATTTAAATCTAACAAATATTATTCAAATTGTATATCGACTTGAACTTCTTTTTAAAAATTCAAAATTTAAATTCTTTCTCTTAATTTCATGATTTGATAGTTCTTGATAAAACCACAAGCTAGCCAACATTTGCTATTAATTTGTCTCCACCAAATGACATTTTCTTCCATGGTCATTTGGTTCCTCTCCACCTCATCCCTCAACTTCTTACATCTTCCCCCTCATTGACCAATCCTATGGATAGCTTTATGCTTCCCATCATGGACTTACTAGAAGATATCAAAATCCTAAAATAAAAAATATTTGTAATTGTTGAGAATTAATTCAAAATTATAGAGTTGTTAAAATTCCTTTTGAATAGATCTTTAATTTGTTTTTAATATTATCTTATAAGCCAAATTTATTAGCTGAAATTTCTATTTAAGTTTTTGTGTTTTGTCTATATAAAGCAACCAAGTTTATTAATAAATCCGTTTCAGTGTTACGTATTCTTTTATCTTATCTTATACATGTTCTTTTCTTTAAAATTTCAACATGGTATCAAAGCTCTCAAAGTTCTTGAAAGACCTATAAGTGATCAAGAGAGAATCTAACAAAAACTTCCTTGCTTTCCATGGCTTCCTTTAACACATTATCTCTTTCACCCCCGATTTTCAACGGTGAAAATTATCAAATATAGGTTGTCAAAATGAAAGCTCACTTGAGAGGTCTTAGTTTGTAGCAGTGTGTTGAAGGTGAAAGAGAAGTACCTGCTATAGGTAATAATCCTACACTCAATTAAATTTGAGCATATGAAGATGAAGAAGCTAAAGCCCTAAGAGCTTTATCTCAAATACATACTGCTATGTCTGAGTCGATTTTCACAAGAATTATGACTTATGAAATAACTAAGGAAGCATGGGATGTATTGAAGAAGCTATATCAAGCGAATGTTATGACAAGTCGAATGCAAATCTTAAATCTCAAAAGATATTTTGAAATTCTTAGAATGAATGAAAAGGTGACAATTCGAGAATTCTCAGATAAGCTCATGGTGGTAGTAAATAAAATCAGACTTATGGGAGATAAGTTACTCGATAGCAAGATCATAGAGAAAGTCTTGATAAGTTTACATGAAAGGTTTGAGGCGAAAATTTCATCTCTTAAGACTTAAGGGATATCAGCTAAATGATATTGTCAAAATTGATTAATGCTTTATAAGCTCAAGAGCAAAGAAGGGCAATGAGAAACCAAGAAAGTGAAAAGATGGTGGAGGGAGCCTATCTAGAAAAGGTTCTGTCATCAAAGAAGAAAAGAAACATTCCTCAATATGGCCATTGTGATAAATTTGATCATGAAGAGAAAGATTGCTAGCATAAAGAGAAGTCTTAATGCTTTAAGTGCAAATGATTTACACAGTTGAAAAAGGATTGCAAGTTTAACAATGAAGAACAAGTAAATACAATGCAAGTGATTGAAGAAGATAACCTCTTCAAGTTAGTGAGAAATGACCCAAGACGTATCATAGAGAGAAGTGCTCTCTGGAGATAAGTGATGAGAGAAATGCTTTGATTGAAGAATAGAGAGAAGTATTCTAAAAAAAGAATTGTGGAGAGATGTGTTCCATGCCCGTGAAAGTTTTTTTTTTTCAATTTTGAATTAAGGGGGAACATTGGGAATTAATTCAAAATTGTAGAGTTGTTAAAATTCCTTTTAAATAGATCTTTAGTTTGTTTTTAATCTTATCTTATAAGCCATATTATTGGATGAAATCTCTATTTATTTATTTTTTGTATTTTGCCTATATAAGGCAATCAAGTTTATTAATAAAACCACTTCAATGTTACGTATTCTTTTATCTTATCTTATACATGTTCTTTTCTTTAAATTTCAATAGTAGTTGGTTCATAAACGATAACAATATAAAAATATAAATGGTAGTTACCTAAAAAGGTTGGTACTTTCAAATAATCGACATCCAAACAAAATGAAGAAGCACTTATTGATTGTTACTAAGGACAACTATTCAAAAAATATACTCAAAATCTAACTCCATCCATGTTGAGAAAAGGTACTTGAAGAATAAGCAAAAACTTATATTATCTATGTTAATAATGGAAGTAAGGTAGATGATAGAACTTCCCAAATATGCGATTAGGTATTCTAACTTTGAAAATTAGATTTTTAATTAAATTTATGATATTATTTAGATTAACTTATACTTGTTAGTTTTATTTATGGTTTACAAAACATAGTTTAAGTTTAAAAGGAATTTAAATTTAAATTAATATTATTTCTTAAAAAAGTAAGTCCCATTATTCTATATATATGCCAAGTAAGAAAGCGAAACTCACATTGTAAATAAAAATGTTAAATTTTTGTTTAGATAATTAAATCTCTATCTATTATATGTGGTGAAAACTTTAAGATAAAAAATACACTTTTTATAACTAGAGATTAATTCTTTAATTTTCCCCATTTCACCACCATCATCCATTTTATTCTCATTTTGTACATACTGAACTTTTAGTTGCGTCTTCTATGAGTCATTCAAATAGTGCACACAAATGACTATTTTCACCTACCTTATCAAGATCTATTACTTTATCTACCACTAAATTAGCTTATCTAGATGGGATGACATCTTAATACCCATAATTTTCCGTGCCACGAATATCCAATACCATAGTTGGGACTCTTACTCTCCTTTCCATTTATGGAACAATCAGATAAGTATAACATCTTCTATTTCTTCTTTTACATTAAGATCATCCTTTCTTCCTTTATTTGTACTTTTAAATAGACATAAAGAGAAATTTGGTCTCCATCTTTTATTACTAAGATGAAAGCGGATGATAATGCTCTATGATGAAATGGCCATCACTATAATATTGCCTAAACTTGAGCCTTAGTTTAGGCTGAGCCTAAGTTTGAGCCTGGGTGCAAATGCCTAAGGAGCTTATAGGGTCAAAGAGGGGCCGATGACAATGTGAAAAGTTTAAAGCTTTGATAGATTAGTTTAGGCAAAGATAGAAGTGATTCATCCTTTGGATGGGCTTCAAAAAGCTTAAAACTCAATATGGCTCAAGCTTGAGTTTGAGCGTTATGACATAGGCCCGATTAGTCTTCAGATCAGGTTCAAGCCACCTATAAGGGGCTTCCTATCAGGCTTGGGTAACCTTAGTCTATACAATACCTGACACATTGTTAACCTTATTTTTGATAAATCTTTCCCTACATGAGGAAAAAGATACAAGTTTGCAACATAAGACTAGTATATGAGATTATTCCAACCATAACAAAAACCTTCAAATTATTTTATATATATAGGTTTTCCTTTTTAAAGGTATATTCTAAGTTATTCAAGCTTTATCACCTAGGTTGAATATTTAGTTTGTATCATTTTCTACCTAACTATATTTCTTCATTTATTAAGGGATTACAGTTTAATCATATAATGAGTCTTATGTAATATAACTTCAACCAACCCTTAGCAATCACCCCTACAACCTGCTTATATGTGTAGGCCATAACTTCGACAATATAAGGAGACCTAATCCCTACTTTTACTTTTTATTTAGGCTAAAAATTGCCAAAGAAAGGGTGATGGCGCCATAAATCTTTGAATCTTGGAACATTCCAAGAATACTCTTAGTAGAATGAATATGTCTTAGGATAGGGCAAATACCTTTTAATTTGAAAAGGAAAAAAAGGGAAAAATAGCTCTAACATTACATTTAAATATAAATTAAGCCCTAACATTTTCCAGTGTTTAAATTAAATTGTAATATTTGTAAAAGTTCAAAATTGACCTTATGTAGATGGAAATTATAACAAATATTCGATGACATCAATCATGCTGACGTGGCAAAATGGAGTACTCTATATACACCACGTAGCACTATAGGACCTAGTCATATATTTTAAATTTTTTAAATATTAATATTGATATTATTGTTATCTTAATTAATAAAATTATTATCTCAATTAATAATGTTCTAAATTAATAAAATATTATAACTAACTAAAATTGTTTTACCTAATAAATCCCTAACTTTAATTTCATAATCCTCAAAATTTACCCCCAACACTAACCTTAATTTATCCATTTCTAAATCAAGAATGTTTCTCCTTTTTTTAGGCCTCGCATTTCCCTAAAATTATAATATTATCTTTATTTAAATATTCCAGCATTCAATGATGCTCATCACTAAAGCTCAAAAGTCATTTGACATAAAGAAATTGAGTTCTTGTTTTTATATGATTGCAAAAACATACTATACAGGTTGGGAGAGACTGAGAAGGGAACATAGAGGAGAAAGGTAATAATTTTAATAGGTAACTACATGTTCAAATCATTAGATATTATGCGTAATGCTTGGTTTTACGAGATCAAGGACATAGGTAATGGTAGAACTAAAAACCAAAGTGTACCAACAAGAAACAACACACTTCATAGCCATTGAAACCAAAATAACCCCACCACTTTTGCCCTAAACAATCATACCACACCATTTATTACTACACTAGTGAGCTTATCCTTAGTAAACCTAAAAAATCACAACGCAAAAGCCCCTAACCCGCTAACAAAATCATCTAAAAGAAGAATCAAGAAACAATCATTATGGTCTCCAAACCTTGTCTTCTCCTCTATTTTTGTAGGTTGTACTTGTCAGGCTAGTCTCTAATTAAAACCAAAATTTCTTCCTCACTACTTTTTTAATAGCTTAGTAAAAGTTAACCAAACTCAAGGCTTGGGACTAACTTGAGGCACACCCTAAAAGACCTAATCCCCTCCCAAAAATGATGTCGTTTGGGTTAGGCTTGGTTAAGTGTTAAAGGACATTTTGTATTAATTTTAGATATATAATTTGCTAAATTCTTGTTCATTTAATGTTTAATTGAACTAATTAAGAGTTATTTGTTGTAATTTCAGGCACACATTTAAAGAAAAAAAAAAGAAAAAAGTGGCCAAAAACGCTAACGTTTTGACCAAGAGAAGAATGAGAAATGTGCATAAAAAATAGCATCAGTTGGCATGGAGACAAAAGAAGATGGTTGCGTCAAGAGAGTTGACAAATTGGAAGTTAGGCGTGAATGAGAGGGCTGGAATCATTCAATGGATAGAAAACAAAAGAGGAGTGAAGCTGGTGGCACAAGAGTGTTATGCGTAACCTGATGGCATTCAATAGAGATAAATAACAAAGTAGCTGTTGGCGTGGAAGAGAAGGAACGTGTGGAAGAGAAGGAACATGCATGAGTTTTACAAGGCAGCGTGGATAGAAGAACAAGAAGACAAGAGCTGTGCGTAAAAGGTGGAAAAAATCTCCTAAAATCACGTAGAAAACTGGCAGCAAAAGGAGAAAAAAATGTAAGCAGGAGGTGGCTAGAAAACAAAGAATTAGCTGGTAGCAACTTCACGTTGAAGTTGGTAGCTAACCTCCACAAAAACAACATCCCTCACACACATGCTCTGGACACACCAAGACAGCTCTCACTTTTGCACACAAGACACCAAGCACGCCAGCATATCCTTCCATTAAAGCAGCCTCCATACTTGACTCACGCAAAAACACTCCCAACGCTGCCTCCATCAAACACACATACACCACCAGCCAAAAGCTTCCACATTACAGACCACCCATAAAACATACACTTTAAAACTCACATACAGGAGCTGGACAACATACACGTTAGTTAGAGATTACTCACATTTCATACCATTCAAGACTCTCCATCCACTCACGTTGATGAACCAGCTGGGGGCATGAACATGTTGATGAAGACATTGAAGCAGCTACGTTGAACCTTCCATTGGACACACAACGTTGAAGACAACTGGTGGTGATCAACACACCAAAATGTTGGCAGCTTTTGGCATTACCAAAAAAAAACAACGTGAAGCACCTAGTGGAAGGGAGAGACCAGGAAACATATTGCAGCTGGGGGCTAAAGTTGAAGCAGCTAGTGGCGTTAACAAGTTGAAGCAACTAAGACCAAAGGAGACACACAAATAAAGCATGAGTTGGCAAACAACGAAGGAAGGAGTTGGTGGAGAAAGAAAAGGCTAAAAGAAACGTTGAGCTGGGGGAGCAAAAAGTGAGCTGGTGGAAATTAAATGTGCCGAAGCTAGTGGCGCGAGAAAATACAACTGCGAAAAAAGAGGTGTTTTTAATTTGTTTTTTAATTCCTTATTTATTTTAATTGTGCGGATTTAATCAATGCAAATATATATTATGACCATGATTTATGTTACATTGATGAATATGTGTTAGTAATTTTTTTTTCGGTTAAGGTTAAGATTGATATTGGATTAGGATGATTTTTGTGGTACTGATTTTTGCTTGGTTGAATGCATATTTAGTCCTAATTTAGCTTGATCACCTAGATTAAGACCTTAGATGATTGAATGCCACAACCAATGGGATTTAATTTGTTGGAAAATTAATCAAGCGACATACTTGAGACTAAAGTGTAGAACAACCTTAGGATCTTGTGTGAGGATACCTAGGATTAACGAACTTAGTTTTAGGCTTTTTGGATTGAACGCCTTGTATTTCAAATTATTTATGAACCAAGTGAGTGACTCGGATTTAGAAGAGAAGGGAACATTCATGAACAATGGGTTCGACTTGCTTAAGTGAATTATTTCCTAGATCAATCCACCGTTACGCTTTTATTTTTAGTGTCCAATCCAATTGAAATCTAATACCTTAACCGATTTTTGTCATTTGATTAAATTTAGTCGTTTTAATTCATAACATGCATTTTGCATATTTCCTTGATTTGCTTACTTTAATTTATTTTATTTTCAAATCAATCAATTCTTGATTGTTCGAGTAATTTTTCATCGTTTAATTTAATTGTCTTGCGTGTTGAAATTCCCTTGGGTACAATATCCGGTTCTTATTGTTTTATATTACTTGTCGACGGGGTGCACTTGCCTCTAATTGGTCTAGATAGAATTCAATTTATATTATCTTGTTTAGACTGCAACAAGTTTTTGGCGCTGTTGCCGAGGAATATATTCCTTATTGTGAGTCATTAGGTTAAACGATATTAATTGTCTCAGATTTAATTCTTACTTCGTTGTTTATTTGTGTATTTTAGTTGTTTGATTGATTGCTATATTTCGGTGTGTTTTATTTTCCATTCTTATCTATGTTATTATTTGTTCCATTTTGTTTATGCTCATTCATGGTCAAAAGCTCGAGAATTTGCTACTAAATACTAAGATTGAAAAAAATGCTCGCAGATTGTGTAAGGAAACCAGATTGGCTCGGAATAGTAACACAGAAGAAATGATTAGAGAAGAGCAGTTTGTAGAGATGGAATAGCACGAGGAGAGGTTGATTCCACATACTGAAGAGAGAAGGGAGTTAACTATGATGGATTGACTATGGGACACAACAATAGACTCATGCCTCCCATTATAAGGCTGACGATCACAGCTGCCAGTTTTGAGATTCCTCACAGCATTACATCCATGGTGAGAGCATCTCAATTTGGAGGATTGCCTTTAGAGGATCCGAACACCCATTTAGAGACATTTCTGGATATTTGTGAAGTGTTCAAGCAGAATGAGGTATCGGAAGATGCGGTGAGATTAAGGTTATTCCCATTTTCTTTAAAGGATAAGGCTAGAGCATGGTTGGCTAGTTTGCAGTCAGGATCGATTACTGCATGGGATGAGATGATGAGATTATTTTTGGTGAAATTTTTCCCTCCTACCAAGGTCGTAAAGATGAAGAATGAGATCACTTCCTTCACTCAATATGAAAATGAAAGTTTATATGAAGCGTGGGAGCAATTTCGAGATATGTTGGTACAGTGTCCTAGTCATGGGTTCTCTACATAGTAGCAGGTCAATACTTTTTATACAGGAATGACCCCATCAACCAAAAGTACCATAGACGCTGCAACAGGAGGTAGTTTAATGAGGAAGACGCCAGATCAGGCTTATAGGTTGATTGATGAGATGGCCAGTAGTAGTTTTCAGTATCATACAAAAAGGCATCCCAGACGACCTACGGGAGCTTATGTAGTAGACAATACAGTAGCTTTATCTGCTCAGATGGATATTTTGACAAAGAAGCTGGATAATCTAGTGCACACTATGAGAGGAGGAGCTAGTTCTTCATTAAGGAGTTGTGCTGTTTGCGAGCATTGTGGTAGAGATTCCCATGCATCTTCTAAGTGTCAAGTCAGGAATCCTTTTGCTCAAGAGACAGAAGAGGCCTATTATGTAGGCAATTATAACAGACAGTGAGGGGACCCATATTCTAATACCTACAATCCAGGGTGGAGGACTCATCCAAATTTCTCTTGGCGAAACGATCAAGTGGCACAACCACAGTCATCCAATATTCAGAGACAGACACCTCCAGGTTTCAAGGCTCCTAATCCTACACCACCAGAGAAATCTAATCTCAAAGAGCTACTCTTAAAGTATATCTCCACTACCGAGGTTAGGATGCAGAACCAAGAATCTAATATCAGACATTTGGAGAATCAGATGAGCCAGATTGTAAGTTTGTTGAAGGAAAGACCTTCAGGTTCATTGCCTAGCACTACTGAGGCTACCAAGAGAACATGCAAAGGCAATCTTATTGAGGAGTGGCAGACAACTTGAAGAAGTTACGGAGAAGCAGAAGAATAAAGAAGTGGAAAAAAGTGAACAAGAAGAGAGTCGGGAGAGTGACAAGGAGGCCAAGGAAGCACCAGCTGAAAAGGAGGATCATCCAAGGTTATTTGCTGACCCTATCACACATCCAGTAAGACCTCGAATTCCTTATCCTCAAAGGTTGAAAGGTATGCAATTAGATAAACAATTTGGTCATTTTCTTGAGATATTTAAAAAGTTGCATGTAAACATTCCTTTTGTTGAGGCCATAACGCAGATGCCTTCTTATGCTAAGTTTTTGAAAGAAATTTTGTCTAATAAGAAGAGGCTTGAGGAGTATGCTACGGTGAAGCTGAATGAGGAGTGTTCGGCCATATTGTCGAGAAAGCTACCACCAAAGTTTAAGGATCCAGGGAGTTTTATTATTCCTTATGTTATTGGTGATTTACATATAGATAGGGCTTTAATAGATTTGGGTGCGAGCATTAACTTAATGCATCTTTCTGTTTTCAGGAAGTTAGGATTGGCAGAGCCCAAATCCACTACTATTTCGCTTCAGCTGCCAGATAGGTCCATCAGTTATCCGAGGGGAATTATTGAGAATGTATTGGTCAAAGTCGAGAAGTTCATGTTCTCGATGAATTTCTTAGTCCTTGATATGGAGAAAGATATAGACATCCCCATCATTCTTGGGAGACTTTTCATGGCCACTGCATGGACCATCATCAATGTTCAACGTGGAAAGCTCATCTTAAGACTTCAAGATGAGGAACTAGCGTTTGATGTGTTCAATGCTATGAAGCATCCTTCTACTCTTGACTCTTGCCATTTTATTTTAAAGATTCTTCTATTATTTGTGCATATTTGTTGGAAGGGGAAGCACAAGGAATGATCGAAGAGTTAGAGGAAGAATTGCAAGAAGAGTTGGAGGATATTGCAGTTGAGTTGGAGCAAGCATATTGGACACATTATAGAGCATATGAGCCTTTCCAACATCAAACCAAGCTATTTCCGAAGCCTTCAATTAAAGAGCCCCCCTCTCTTAACCTTAAACCTCTTCCAAGTCATTTGAAGTACGTTTATCTTAACCCACCTGAGCATTTACTAGTTATTATTTCCTCTTATTTGTTAGGTGCCATAGAGGAGTAGTTGTTGAAGGTACTGCGGGACCACAAGAAGGCCATTGAGTGGTCCATTACAGATATCAAGGGAAATATAACAATATGCTTGTGACTGCACCTATTGTTATATCTCCTGACTGGTTCCTTTTGAATTAATGTATGATGCAAGTGATTATGTAGTGGTTGCTGTTTTAGGCCAAAGATGAGGTAAGATCTTTCATCCCATTTTTTATGCAAGTAGGACACTAAATAGCGCACAACGCCATTACACCACCACGAAAAAAGAGATGTTGGCGGTTGTGCTTGCTTTTGACAAGTTTCGCTCATATTTGGTATTTTCTAAAGTGATTGTGTATACTGACCATGTAGCCTTGAAATACTTGATGAAAAAATCAGATGCTAAACCAAGACTAATTCGTTGGGTGTTACTTTTGCAAGAATTTGACACTGAGTTGAGGGATAAGAAGGGAGCCGAGAATTTTGTAGTTGATCACTTGTCAAGGTTAGATGAAGTTGCCATGGAGAGTGTAACAAAGAAGAACATTCAGGAGACTTTTCCTAATGAGCATCTGATGGTTATGACAGTCACTCCTTAGTTTGCAAACTATGTAAACTACCTTGTTGATAATATCTATCACCCTGGTCTTTCTTATGCTCAAAAGAAAAAAAAATTTGTCTGAGGTAAGATATTATTTTTGGGATGATCCTTTGCTTTACAAGATTTATGTGGATGGTATTATTAGGCGCTGCATTCCTGAAGAGAAAATGTCATCTGTATTACATCATTGTCATTCTAGAGAACCTGAGGGACATTATGGTGCATCTAGGACAACTCATAAAGTTTTATAGTGTAGTTTCTATTGGCCCACCTTATTTAGCGATGCATATGCATTTGTCAAATCTTGTGATAGGTGTCAAATGGTCGGGAACATTAGTAGGAGACATGACATGCCATTGACTAACATTTTTGTTTGTGAGGTTTTTGATGTTTGGGGCATAGACTTCATGAGACCATTCCCTAAGTCTTTCTCCAACCAATATATATTGGTTGCTGTTGATTATGTTATCAAGTGGGTGGAAGCAGAGGCATTGCCCACAAATGAGTCTATACGTGTTGTTAAGTTTTTGAAGAAGAATATTTTTACACGTTTTGGCACACCTAGGGCTATCATTAGTGATGGGGGTCGTATTTTTGCAACAAACTTTTTGATTCATTATTAGCTACGTATGGGGTGACCCACAAGGTTGCTACTCCATACCACCCTCAAACCAGTGGACAAGTTGAAGTCTCAAATGGGGAATTAAAGAAAATATGAGAGAAAACTATTAATTCCTCTAGGCGGGACTGGTCTTTAAAGCTAGATGATGCACTTTGGGCATATAGGACTGCATTTAAGACACCCATAGGCATGT
>JAOTAX010000006.1:32745691-32759478 GCA_025629825.1 Erythroxylum guanchezii
GTTCTGTTAATGTTGGTTAGTACATTCTCTTCTGATCCTAGCCTAATAGCATTTGCGCAAGTTTCCTGTGACTCTTCTTGGAGTGGCAAGTAAGCATCTTGATCTTGAATCAATTAGTAATGTTCTCTTGAAATTGATCCATAACGTCTAATACCTATTGGAATTTGTTTGATTCTTGGTAGAGCCTATTTCTCAATTTGGTTGTGTGATACATCTCATCTTGTATTATGTCCGTTTGGTTAAATGCTTTTTTTTTTCTTTTTATAGGTTTTAGTCTAATAAGTGCATAGGAGGTGGAGACCCGTAGGTATCCTTTTGATTCTCTAATTTATTGGTTTCATAGGGGATTATGTTATTATTGTTAGACTTGATTTGTATGTGATTCTCCTGCAATGTGCATCTGGTTGATCAATTGGGTATCTACTTGATCAGCTTGGCAGACTTTTCTTCTTTTATTATTATTATTATCCTTATTGTGCTTATTATCATTATCATTAGTATTATTATTATTATTATTAATATTTGTATTCCTATTTGTCTTATTATTATTATTACTATTATTATTCTTATTTTGTCTTCTAAACTTGCATCGCATACTTGAAGTTTTTTTTTAACTCTTCATGTCACATTGGTTTGTGCGTCTACCGAAAACAGCCTCTCTATTTTGTAAGAGTAAGGCTGCGTGCTATCAGACCTCCCCAGATATTGTATTGGTGTGGGATGAACTGAGTATGATGATAATGATGAACTATAGTGACCTCGATATTTATAATTATCAAGTTTAGTATAGTCTAAAATACTATATTCATAAAAATTAAAACATATAAAAATATTTTTAATTTTAATAATTATGAAAGACAATAAAATAATAGTTATGCAACCTTTTTCATTAATAGTGCTAAAACAATGAGAGCATAAATAAAAATTTGCATGTCACTGGATTGTCCCATTCCATGCCAAAATATAACGTTATGATTAAGATCGTGGTTGAGAAAGTTCCATAAATAGAAAAGTTACGAATGAAAAATATTTTGGTAGAAATGTTATAGTTAAAAGTATTCGATTATACGATATTCACATGACAAATATTTGTGACATTATTTAACAATAAGGCTGGTATGTTTCATAAAATAATTTCCAAATAATCATTAAATGCCTACAAGTAAATTACACTTATAAAGAATATGCCATCATTGAACATGATAAATTATATTAAAATAATAAGTTTATCTTAATTTAGGTCCAAAGTAACAGAAACATATTAATAATTTTTTAATAACATAACTTTGATAAGGATGCTCTTTCAAAATTATTAACTAGAAATTTTTGATTGAATATTTTAAAACATATTTTTCACCATCCGCCAAATTATTTTTTGAAGTAAAAATTTTAAATTGAATAATTTTTTAACATAAAATAGAATATTAATTTTGATGAATAAATGATATGAGATTCTCCTGTAATTTAAGTAATTTGTAAAAAAAATATCTTTAAAAAAGATTATTAACGTAATTCAAGTATAAAAGTAACATTTAATTAATTCACATGTAATGATAGTGATACTCGTTTTTATTCGTTTTTATTGTTGTTGTTGTTGTTGTTGTTATTATTATTATTTTTTAATAAAAATTTAAGAAAAAATATATAAAAATTAAAATTGTTTAAACCATATGAAAACCTCAAATCTTCTACCTTAATAATGGTTCTATTATACAAAAACAAAAATTCTTAACGACGATAATTGCAGTCGATTTGAATTGCTCAAGGTAATAGGCCAAGGCCTAAAGGGAAAGCCTGCGTAGCAGGTTCAGATTGTCTTAGGTATTTCCAACGCTATATTGATTACCTTCCTTTTTATCTCGTAAGAGAAAGCTAGATAAATTACTATTGTTTTGAACATTCTAAGCTCTGATCAAATCCCTTTTGTGCGACGCAATATCTCATCGCCGTGTGCTACTCCTTCTCATGGCCTTTCTTTTTAAGGCTAATCTAGAGTGGGACTCGCAAATTTTAAACCCGAAGGAGGAGCTTTCCGTGCGGAAAGCGAGCATATGATGCTGCAGGGCCTTTTTCATAGCAGTGCTCTACTCGACTACTCCTGACATTAAAGAAGGTGGCGGAAGCACTTCGTCCAAAACCTGGAAAAAGCAATTGCGACGAAACGAAATGATAGAGCAAGTTGGGCCATGCGTTCCCTTTGCTTTGCTATTGGATGTGCTCCCGGTTTGCCACTTGCCAAGAAAGTTTCAGAAATTTCTGAAAAGGGTGTCTTAACCTCAAAGATTTCAGGGATTTGTGTTCTAATTCTTGACCAATTCACAGTTATCCATGGATTTTCCTGTTCCTGAGGGTAGATGCAACTATTCAATTAAAGCAGAGACGCATTCTCCGCTGGAGTGCAAGTGACTACTACAACTTCCTGTGCAAGTCTATAATAATACCCAATAAATAAAGATTCCAATATATAGGCCGCATTTGTTGACTTTTTCATTCAGAGATTAAAACATCAAACGTTTCTTTTCATCGAGGGAGATATATAAGGAATTTGACACGAATGAGAATGCAAAGCTACAAGCGAGCCAATTACTTTCAGTCATGTAGAAATTTAGACTTGCAAGCAACCGATCCATCTATAAACTCTCACACTTAAATTCCATCCATTAACAGATGCTCTACGCATTTACAGCACCCTAAAGAAATGAAAAGCTAAGGACTAAATGGGCCACCAGAAAAACCAATCTTCTATGGCACAATAAAAGGAATAATTACATTAATAAACCAATTACAAACTGAAGTTTCTCAGCCTCCGATCGTGAATTGTCTCTCTTAGTTCCTCTTCTCTTTTTCTCTTGGGGAGGGCTAGAGAGCGCATAGCTCTTGCTGATGCTACCTTCCTCACCAATAACCTCCACAGGTCATCATCACTCTTTTTATCTTGCTTCATTCCCAATTTAAATTGCCTGCACCAGCCGAAACAGAATATCACTTGAAACCATGGAATGAATAGTCTTTGAGATTGACTAGAATTTCAACCTTCCCCTAAAAATCTAGAAAAATCAACTTTCTCCTGTAATCATGAATATTCAGGAATCTTAAGATCTTTGATAAAGATAATTACTATTGCTAAATGGAATCAAGATGAAGAAAACAACTACAAACGATACGTCTTCCAAGTTGAGGCAAACATGAAGTTAAAAGTTATTAGCTCGGTACAATGTTTGTACTATTCACTTGATAGCTCTACATTTGGACATAGTGCATCAAGGAAAAAATCAAGACGACATTAGGACAGAAAATGGGGTTGATGGAAACAGACCAAGTGACTGTGACAAAACAACCCAACTAGTTAAGAAGACGACAAAAGAGGATTTTGAATCGCTGACGACCACTCACCTACACCCACTCAAAAGGGTCTTGACCGCATACGCCAATCAGTCGACCAAAAACAATTTTTGTTCATCAAATGGAAAGCATTTTCCAGGTTTTAATATAGAGAAACAATTGCAGGGTCCTTTTGCAAACCAGAACCTAATAATCTCTTTCTTTGTTAACCTTCCATCACTTCCACTTTAGATTTTCTATTCTATGTAAATAGTGAAAGGAACTCACCAACATGATACAGGAAGCATTAACGTAATTGATGACCGCACATCACTTTTCATCCCCAACACTGACATATCAAGATTGACATCTATGAATTAGCTGGAAAGTTCTTTAAGGCTCAAATAAAAATATCTAGTGATCCAGTGATGAAACAGGACTAGGAGGCATCTCTTCCAAACAAAGACCGTTAAGACTTTAGAACAAAAGTTAAAGAGCCTCTATCATCACTATGGCCTAATTCAATAATCAACAAACTTCCGATTTACCTGCATAGTGGAACTCTACAAGAGTCGTACTGGTCACAGATTGAAGAATGAAGTCTAAGAAGCTGCCACATGCTCTTACAACGAGAACACCCTCCATTGACACGCTTTTTACACGAGGCCAAGTGTTTGATCAGAAGCTGAACGCCCTGACACGTACGGAACTTGTTGCAAGGTCCCCTTTTCATGGCAGGCACAAGATCATGAGGCCCAACACTCGTGCACCCTTCCGTGCATATATGCTCTAAGCATTCCATTGCCTCGCTAAGCTCCATATACAAGCTCTGCTCTTCTCTGTGCCGTCTTGTTCTCTTCTTCCTCTGCAAAAGTTTCCCATTCCAATTGTTATTCTGACCCAGTATAAAAATACAATCTTCTTAATTTTGTAACCAAAGAAATCTAGCGATGGTTTACCGATTCTGATTCATCAATGAATTGGAGGATCTCGAGCTCGAGCCAGGGGTCGTGATCTTGCAAAAACTTCCAGCCTTCTGTTTTCTCGACGGACTTGAAGTTGTTGGAAACCAACTTCATGCACTTGAGGTAAAGATCAGGGGCGTCGCAGAGCCTTGCCAATTGAAGCACATCCACCACATTCTCCATCGTCAGCCGTTGACCAATGTCCTTAGCGCATCTATGCTTCAGCTGCGGGACCAAGTACACGTGGGACAATGCCAGTAAATGGATCCCAAACTTCTCCAACTCTTCTTCGGTGCACCTGCATCAATTTTGGGGATGAATTTCGTTATTTAATATTTACTCGAAAATTAACCAACCAAAACTATCCCTGTAGTTTCGGAGAAAATCTCCTTAGATTACGTGACCAACATGAATAAACCGCCGTCAAAATGGACAAGAAAATAACGAATGTCTGATCTATCGACACGATGAATGGCTGAGATCAAGCCCCATAGCGTACAGTACTAACCTTGACGAATAGAGGAATCGGACAAAAGACAGAACAGCGTCGCAAGGGACGCCGAACATGTTAATGGTTCTCTCGGAGCTTCGGTGTTTGAGAGGCCTATCAATGATATTTTCAAGTACAGGTGACACTGAAGCCTGCAATTAAATCATCAGAAGATGAAAATATTAACACAAAAATGAGCTTGAAAGTGAAAACTAAGAGGAGGGCTAAACGGAAAATTGCGTACCAGTATGCTACTGTGTGCAGGGATGCGTAGGCCACTGGATGTGAGGATATGGACGTCAGGATCAGGGAGTTCAAGAGAACTCTGGTAGCGGAACTGAAATTTGGCGGAGAGATGACCGGAGTCGGCGATTGTTGTCGCAGTCGCGATTTCTGTTGTTTCCATGAGAGTCGTGTGAGAGCAGACACGAGGTTTTTGTGGAGAGGAAATGGGATGTCGCTGGCTTTTATAGGCAACAGATACGAAATCTCACGCGCTGTTAGATGAGCGTGTATGAGAATCGGAGTTGGAATTAAAAATCTGGCAGTTAACTGTGATTGGAGGGAGACACAGGTAATTTGTGGAAATTTGGAAAAGTAAACCTAATTTACACGTGGAGACAGTGATTGCACCCAAAACCAAAAGTGTTCCAAGTTGGAATTTGTTATTCAACTGGCAGTATTTGTGGTATAATATTAAATTTGATGACTTCACCACGTATGTCATTCCAAATTTCTACTCTGTTCTTTTTACGTTGGCGAGATTATAAATTGTCACTTATCATTAGAAAGTTCCGTATATATTATAGGAAAACTAATGTTATAAATACCGTATCGAATTTAGTATCAGATCGAGTTTTAGAACGGAAGTGTATCAGTATCGGTCGGTACCGGATACCATTTTAGATAATTTTATAAATTTATAAAATAATACCTAAAATTTTTAAAAATTACAAAATAATTCATATTAGTATACTATACTTAAGCATAATTGCTGAAATTCTTGAGCATTAGTACTACCATTGGCCCCAACACAAATTAGTACTAGTAGTAGACAACAAAATTTCTTTGAGAAAATTACTACTGTGGTTCAGTTCAACATAATAATTAACTCATGGAAGAGCACGAAAAAACAAAAAAGTTTAGCATTCATTTCAATATTTCCAAGATTAACATGTTTAAATCCACGAAACAAGTATCAATCGGCAAAAGCTGAAGCAAAAAACGTGGACGAGGACCCTCACAGCCTTCTTCCCCTCCTCCTGTCTTTAGTGGCTTACTGGCTTCCTTGCGGTGGCGTCGGGTTTGCTTGGACTTGGAGAAATGACAAAGCTTCGACCAAAGGGAGATCGACCAACGGAGGAAGAAGACCTGGAACTTGGAAGAGCTTGCGAAGGAGGAGGGCGATGGCGATGACGACGGTGACGGCGGCAGTGAGAAGAACAGAGGCTGCCGATGACGATGACGAGGAGGCGACGTGACATAGAGACGACAGATAAGAGAAGAGGGGGAGGAGGAGTCGCGTGGTAACTGATGAGTCCGGTGACGGTGAAAGTCAGGGGGGGAGGGGGGTTAGGGATGTTTAGGTTTAAAATTTTTCAATTTTGCATTTAAATCCTTAGTTTTTTAATTTTTTACAATATTGACCGGTACTGCCGTTACCGGCCGATACGAACCGAAAATCACCGGTACCAGCCGATATTTTTGGCCGGTATTGTTGGTTATACGTACCGTTCCGGTCACCGATCGATACCGGCCGGAACGGTACGATATCCATAATACTGGGAAAAACTGGAAGGGCTAATTAAAAAAATTAATTTTGCTACAAAATTAAAAAAAGTGATAATAAAGTTTTTAATTTTTAATTTTTTTAATTTTAACCCAACGTTAATATCTTCGTTAAATTTGTTGACATGATTTACAACGTGTTCTAGAAATTCTAACTATTAATATACATTTGTCAAATTAACATATCAAATGAAAATTAATAAAATAACGTCGTTGTTAAAAATAGAATCCCTAAATTAGTTTACGCAGCCTCAATCATTTCTTATCCATTTGTTTTTTTGACACTCTCAGTCTTTTATTTTTTGTTTATTCTTCTGACGCTTCAAACTATTCTCGCATTGTAACGTACTGCATCAACAAGCTTTTTGTTTTTAGTTCATTCTCTCGATGCTCTCAACGTGAGGGCATCGAGATTACGTAATATGGAAATCGAAATGTGAGATCGGCAGAAAACAAACTGAAAACGAAGAAAAAATTTAAAATCAAAGCGTGAGGTCATTATGATTGTATAATGTGATTTATGTCATTTTTAAATAACAACGTCGTTTAAAATATGTAAATAAACGATGTCATTTCAATAATTTTGATTTGTGATATTAATTTTAGCCTATGTTTATTAATAGTTTAGGTTTTTAAAATATATAGTAAATTATATCAGTAAACTAAACTGAAATACTAATATAGAGCTAAAATTTAAAAAAATTGAAAGTTTGAATTATAGAAATTATCTTGCAAAGGATTTACACTCACTTTTGGATAAGCATACGAACTGAAGTTTGTTTAATTATACATGTAAATCAAACCATTTCCATTAAACAAGTTTAAGGGATGAACTTTTCAGGCGGATTGACCAATCCTACACCACAATGTCACAAACTGTGATAAAATTGCAAGACGTATAGTAAGGCGCGTGGGTTACCAAGTTCATAAAATCGAAGATATTTTAAGCTTTTTATTACTTTTCCATTTTCGAAAAATATGACGTGGAATGGATAAACCAGCGGCTTAGAGTCGAGGGGTAAAGAATAAACGGCTTTTGGCCTTTGGGGAACAGAAGAGTCCAAACTTGGGCTGATATGGCACTCCTTATCATCCTCTACAGTGTTGCCCGGAACAAGTGTCGCAGTACATCAGCATGTTATATTCGTCGTTTAACAGCATGTGTACCTAAAGCTGCCGGTCCCATTTCAGTCATTGGGTCCAATATATTTTATGAAATTATATTACTGTTAATAAATTATGTTGCATCTAACATTTTCTTTTTAACATAAGAATGTGCACAATGGATTAAATTAAATAGCACGCTATTCTTTTTTGGTCAAGTCATCTGGTATCTGATGCCACATGACAACCAACTAGTCCGAATTCGAACAGGGTAGGACCCTTATGAAGCGACGAAGCTCTCCCTCACGAGTTTTAAAGCAGCTCCATTCCTTTAAGTAGTCTTTGAATAAACTAATATAATAAAGAACAATTGAATCATATGTTTTGGAAAATTAAATTCTATCAAATATAAAATTTGTAATGTACTGATTTTAAAATAAAATGAGACGACTTTTCTTCTTAAACATGCGGTCCTGGTCCATGGTGGTGCCACATAAAGTCTTATCTATATGTTGCTTTAGCAATCAATTGATTACGTCAAAGAAAATTCTCATTTATTAAGTTTCTAGTTACTTCTTGGAACTTTCTTGATAGACTGATTAAAAACTTGAACAAGTTGGTGACTTTGATCTGATTTGTTTTTTGAATACCACTTGCTTCATTGGTTGCGTTCTGTCATAGGAGGGTCGAACCAAGGTAGTGTTTATCTGCTTGCAATATATCCAATTTAAATATATGGTATCAGCGAGAGTTTTATTACATTGTTAATTAATAGTGATTGAAGTGGTTAAGATATTACTTTAAAAGTTTTTTTAAGTAAGAAGTTGAAGGTTTAAATTGGTGTAGGAAAATTTAAATATCTTAATTTAGAGATGATATAAGTTATTTGTATTTTAAAAATCATAATTGATGAAAAGTGAATATATATTAAAATTTGTCAATATTATTTTAATAGATTATTATTTAAATTTTAAATTATTAATTTATCAAAAACTTCATCTAAAATGAACGGTTTATATATTATTGTGTGCACATGATAATTCATTCAAAGATAATTTTACTAATATAAAAATATGTAAATAAATAGGACATAGGAGAGAGTACACAGTAATAATGAGTGTTTAATTCGATTTACCAATTAATATTGTTGGTTAAAACTTCAAAGGGAGCAGTCATGATTGGATCGTGCCAAGAAAGAAGAAACCAGTCAAGAGTTGAGTCAATTAATGACTTGGATGCATTCATGTGTGTGATGATAAAAAAGTAGACATCAGCATCGGCCTCACTCCAATTTTCCAACCTTACTTTTTGCAAGCAGAAAAGTTAAGGTTATGGTCCATGCATGTCGTGTCGGTCACTCCCGGAGCCATTTTTGTCTCACTTTACAAGTTCTTCAGTTATACACTTTATCTTCGCCTAAATTTTACCAACGATCCATCTGCTTACCAGAAAGGCGGAGGTAAGTTGACCATTTTGATGAAAGAACATTAAAATTAAGTTATTGTTTTAATATGATTTTGAGGTTGTAACTCTTCTAACTTGTTCAAAGCTGCATGGAGTTTCTTCAGGGAGAGTATATAAAAAACCTCCATCGGTCTAATGACGTGTGGATTTTTCAAGTTATGGCTCCTGTTATTTTATGTCAATCACAAATACTTGATTGAAGTGCGAATTGCATGCAATAAGAAAATTAATGCTGTTTTTTCCAAGAAAATAAACTACAGTCTCTTTCTTTCATTCATGTTATGCTTGAGCATTTTTAGTTGCTGAGTACTGTAGGGAGCAGCAAAGAGTGTTAAAGTATGCGTGATCATGAATTCAAAGTAGGCCGCTGAGGCTGAGGGCATTCCTTGTTGCCTTAGTGCTGTCTCTGATGATACCATTCGAGCATATCTGCTTCTTTTGTGTCACCCATTAACAAAAAACCATTTCATGTCAAACCAAGCAGGCTTATTCTTAAATGTCATTTACCTTTTCAAACTATCTTATAGATGAATATGAACACCTAGATTAACTTCAGTACGTGTATATGAATACCAAACTTAGTTGCCACTTTACATTTTCATATAATCTATGTGAACATGATCACACCCGGTATTCAATTCATGCCACAGTAGATCTGCTATTTGTTGAAGAATGTTTACACCTACGATACTTGAGATGCAAAATCACAGTGTTGTCAGATCGTTTGCGAGACTTCTAACAATTTACTGGGAATTAGACCTTACGGACCTTGATGGAACACTTCCTTGCTATTAGAAAAGTTCTTAAAGCACATCGGATGCCTGCTAGACACGAATTCAATATCCTGTCAAGTGGCATCGCACCAACGCTTTTTAATCCTACTAAAGCTAACTTTGGACCAAATATTATACTTTGTGTAAACCATTTTACAATAAGAAATAAAAAGTTAGAAGAAAGAAAAGATTTTGAAGTATACAATAATAATATAAATATATTTTCCAAGTTAGTATATGAATATGAAATTATAAAAATATGAGTATGTACTTTAAGTGCATGTTATTTTATATGAATGAATGATAACATATAGGTAACAAAGTAACAAGATAACTAACTTTGAATAGTTTATCCTTATCAAATTAAGTTTGGATAATTTATACTTATCAAACTAAGTTGATGTGTGTTATCCTTATTACCCTCCCATAAGTTAATCACCATATGGTTTGATGGTCAACTTGAACTGTACATTTTGGAACCGAGTTCTTTGCAAAGGTTTTATCAATATGTTGGCCAGCGGATCATGAGAAGAAATATGTCGAACTTTTAATATTATATCACCTCATTTTCTGCTGTTGGAGTTTCTGTAGAAAATTAGAAAAGGTCAATCAGTTACAAAAGTTCAGACCAAATACAAATCACTGAAGAATCAGGAATTGAGAGAGTTGCGGAGGTTACTCATCAGATTGAGATTGTCGATGCAGTGCTAAAACAGACAACTACGGACAACTTTAGACAATATGGAGCATCTATATAATGGTGTAGAACAGTTCAACTCACAATATTTAGAGTAATGTCACATAGATTAGGTTAACATGCTGACTCCAGTAGTAACTATTTGGTAACTTATCCCCGGCGCTTATCCAAGAGCAACTTCGCCACGACCAGCAAGACGTCTTGTACCGTCGAGGCCTCCGTGATTCTAGGCCTCTTTTGTTTGTGTAGTTCTTGTTTTTTCCCCTTTGTAGCCAAAAAAAAAAATATTTAGAGTAATGTCACATAGATTAGGCTAACATGCTGCCTCCAGTAGTAACTATTTGGTAACATGAGACCTCTAAGGCTAAGTTGGAGTATAAAGATCAGGCAATAATGGTAAAATGTAGTGATAATTGTGTGGCAAGTTAGGAGATTGGGGTTATCGTCTCTCACATTGCAGACCATACTAGGGCAAAGCACGTCTTGACATTGAATTGTAATTCTTCTGCTTATGTGATGATAGTTTCTCCTCAAGAAAGCAGTTCAAATTTGGCAATAGAGGACTATGATTCTCCATCAACTACAGCCTAAGTCCTTGACATTCTAAGAGATTTTTGTGTGCAATCCAAAATTGTAAAAAAAAAAGTCAATAAGGAAGAAAAAAGAAAAATTCTAAATACCAACACTAGGGGTTAACAAAGCACCGTATCTTGCAATATAACGTTTCAATCCACTCTTTCCGTGACCATGAAGTATAAATGGTGTCTTTAGTGGTTCTTTTTGTGAGCCATCTTCCAGGCAAATATATTAACTTATTTAGGGAGTTGTTTTGATCATATTGTAAATATGATAGTAGGCTTAATGCCTTCAACTCTTTGTTCTCTTTGTAATGTAGATATGGATTTAACTATAGTAAAAATTCCTTTATTTTTTCCAAAAAAAACTGAAGAGGGGAGAGAGATGAAGAGAGCTTTTCATTAATCGCCAAACTGAATAGTGTCTCACCAGTTTGCATGGATACAACACGTTATTTACATTGCAGCAGGCAACAACTTAATTTGTGACACGATCAGCACTTTTTACGTACGTAGCAGAAAATGTGTCTGAATCATAAATATTCAGACATAGATCGGTACAAAACATTATATATTCAGGAGTTGTCCTCTTGTGTCTTACTCTTGACGAGGGACAGAGAAGACATGGCTTTTGCAGAAACCACCTTCTTCACCAAAGTTGTCCACAAAGTATTATCACCCCTTTTCTTTTTGTTCCATTTTCATTTTCAGTTGCCTGCACAATCACAAAGTTCAAAACAGGATCAGCCAAATGTGTGGCAATGGTCACCTCATACAAAGCAGTTGAATAGAGTAAACCATGAATACACTCGGAATGGATTCGAAGACAGGTTTGATGGATATAATATTGCCTAATGTTATAATTTTTGCTTTGCAAAGATTTATTTCTCAATTAAACTGATTAATTATGGATTAAAGAGCAATTAAAGTTTACTAGATTAGCATACGCAATATTTATAGCTTATGGTACTCGAGGTTTACCTGCAAAGAGGAACTTTACAGGATTCAACTTTGTCACAGATCGAGGAATGAAGTCTTAGAAGCTGCCACATTCTCTTGCAACGTGTACAAGCCCCATTAACCCTCTTTTTACAAGTGGCGAAATGCTTGATCAGAAGCTGAACACCTTCACAAGCGGAGAATTTGAGGCAAGGGGTCCTTCCACCGTTAAACGGTTTGTCGTGTGGGCCGACGCCCGTGCACCCTTCAGTCCATACATGCTCCAGACATTCCATTGCCTCACTTAGCACTATGTACGTTGTCTCTGCTTCTCTTTGTTTTCTTGCCTTTTTTCTTCTCTGCGTAGAGTACCATACCATAGAACACATTAATTGGACAATTATAGGCTTGTGGAAGACATTGTCAAGAACTTTATCAAGAAACTTACTGATTCAACATCGTCCATGAATTGGAGGATGTCGAGCTCAAGCCAAGGATCATGACCTTGCATGATTTTCCAACCTTCGGTTGTTTCTACAGCCTTGAAATGGTTGGAGATATATTTCACACATTTAAGGTAAAGATCAGGTGCATCACATAGCTTTGCCAATTGAAGCACGTCGACCACATTCTCGATCACCAAGAATTGACCAACGGTGTCGACCGCCATCTGCTTCAGCTGTGGGACTAAAGTAAACATGGGACAATGCCAATAGATGGATTCCAAACTTGTTCAACTCTTCATACGTGCAGCTGCACCAAGAGCGCCGTGGTTATTCACCGAATTGTAATGTAGAATAAACGTCTATCTATCTTTGAGTTCAAGTCCTTCAGTTATAACGAAAACAAACCTTGAGGAGTAGAGGAATCGGAGAAAAGCTTCGACGGCATCACATGGTACGCCGAAAATGGGAATTATTGCCCTGGAGCTGCGGTGCTTGTGTAAGGCCTCGATCGTGCTTTTGAGTACCGGAGACGTTGATTTCTACGACACAAAATGGAAGCAAACGAGAATGTTAAATTTTCTACAAAACAGTTTGTGTAACACAAACCTTTATGAAAAATAAAAAAAGACAGAACATGAAGAACATTATTGTTGGTCGAGGAAGTACCAGGATCGAACTGTGAGCCGGGATTAGGCCTCCGGAAGTGAGGATTTGAACGTCTGGTTTCGACAATTCATGACAAGAATCCAGAACAGCCATATGGAAACAACCTTGGAGATTGCCGGAGAGGGTTGCCGTTGGAATTCTATTGCACCTATTCCTTGTCTTCTTGGTCCAAGACCAAGACGAAGCGGCAGGACACTTATGTTGTGTTTGGTTACTGTTCCCGAAGCGATGACAGATAATTAGGACACAAAAGTTCTATTCTTTAGTCTGTTTGCTTATTGAGGGTAGAAATTTTTGTTTCGTCCTCAGAGGATGAAAACAGAAATTTTTGTTCCTCTCAAAATTGAAGTACGGAAATTCTTATCATATGGACAAGAATTGAAAATGTCAAAAATAGCCTCAACTTTCCAAACCTAACACCAATGATAATATTAATTAATATTTTTATTTTTTAATTAATATTAATAATTACTATTATTAATTAATAATAATATTATTATTATTAATTAATAATAAGTAATAATAATATTATTATATATTATATATTATTATTATATTA
>JAOTAX010000006.1:32759578-32770517 GCA_025629825.1 Erythroxylum guanchezii
AATAATAATAATAATAATAATAATAACATAATTCAAAATTGTAAAATAAATATTGCAACAATTATCAAATAATCAATAAATTATATATACTATTCTTATTATACTATAGAGGCATTTCCGCCATTAACACTATTTTCTGTTCTGTCCTCGGCAATCAAACACATTTTTGCACTCAGGGCGAAGACAATTATCTCTGTTCTGTCCACCACAACCAAACATCTCATTACCAAATATCTCACTGTCTTCAATTCTTGTTCTGTTCCGTCTTGTTCTATTCCGTCTCGTCCCATCCTTATCTGTTGAACACGCTAACCAAACACAGCATTAGTGATTTGGTTTCTTTTACTACCTCAATTTATACACCTTATTTAAAAGGCAGCAAATTAAATAATCGGAATAACAATTATAAGCACGTTTCTATATACGTGATTGGCCGAGATAAAGAAAAGCAAAACTTGACAAGATATTACAAATGATTTTGTTTGTAAGTACAAGGAATTTTCCTTTGTAGCTGGAATTTGAGTTATTTTATGTGAAGTCGTGCGTATAATTGGACTAGAAGATAAATAATTACTGTATAAATTAATCAATCTGACCAATAATCGACTCAAAAGTTGGTTCTCCGTCGAATACTCACCAAATCCTGTCAAGAACAGGCGGACACAACTCGTTATAACATTAACAAGATCACAAAAATTGGCCATATGTCACTGCATCTGCAGACTGCGGGACCCTAATCCCGACTGGTCAACAGTCATGCTCATCATTAATAGCTACGTCGCTCTACTTTAAAAAAATGTCTTAAATAAGACATTTTCCACGTTTCTTATCATTTTAGGAAGGCGGGTTGGTAGGATCTGACCACCTACATCTATTATTGAAGTTGTGAAAATGAATTCAATGCTAAGATTCGTCTGTTATGTTCGTTCCTCGGACCCTGAACAATGCTTTTGCATTAGCTTATTTTAAATTCTGAAACTCGTGCTTTGCCCCGTTAAGTTAATTAAGCTCTCGAAGAGGCCTTTTAACATGCTGTAGACGTATTGTTAAGTGCATCTGTCCGACTAATTATAAAGAGATTGGTTTAATAGGTGGTTTACACCTTCCATTAACTTTATGTGTATGAGTGAAGAGTTTTATCCCGAAAGTCAATGTCAGGAGTTCAAATCTTATAAAAAGAAGAAAATCGGTGAGTCCAAAGTTTACTTAGATCTCTGTAATTGTTTGTCTCTAACCATTATCAATGTGCTATATATGGAAATTTAATCTGAAATATTAGTAGTCCATTGGAAGTACATTGTAACTTGTTCGATGCCACACTAGCATGTATACTCAGACGAAAAGGAATATAAATTAGTATACAAGTATCCTACGTTATTGTGTTGACTGATGAGCACGTAAATATGGTTCATGTAATGAAATAAACGTTCAAAGTTTATTGATATTTTGACTACAAAGCCAATTATCTAGAGTTTAATTTTATATATTATATAGATGATTCAATCAGCAAGTACTATAATTGAGAATTGTTCGATCCTTTTTTTTTAGAGGTAAAAATATATATATGTTAATCTAGTTCGAATATGTTATATTTAAATTTTATAATATTAACAATAATAATAAATAAAAGGAAAAATGTCATTTTATTTCACAAAAGACAAATACCCAAGCTCCATAACTTTAAGTCCACCGCTATCCCAATCATGAATTTTCTATCTTTGAAAGAAATGAGTCTTTTATTTTTAAAACTAACCGGTTGTGGGCGAAGGGGGATTTAAACTCCCTAATGCTAAAATTCATAGTAACATGTGTTGTTTTATGTCCTACAGCTAATCGCTTTGGTTGTAGTTTAGTGATAAATTATTTAAAGGCATTCTTTATCATGTACATATTTAGATGTATATGATAAAGTCTATAAAATAATTGTACATTGCAAATGAATTTATAATGAAATTATAATTAAGATATTCATATTGCACTTATATATTATTCCTAAATGTTTCTAGTCATTGTTCTATTAATATTGGACATTAACAGAACGTAAAAAAATTAACACATGTTTTGTTTTTCCTTATGAAGGAAGTAGTCAATCTCATAAACTAAAGTATAGGTATACTTAAACAAACGAGTGGGTGCTTGCTAGTGAACAAGTTCATTGAAGAGACTCGATATGAGAAATTTATTTGAAACATTACCTGTATGTCTATGAAATTCTCATTGTAATGATTGTATAAGTGATCCTTTGACTTGAGGTCATCAAAGTTGTCTTGTATGAGGATTGATATATTTTTATACTACTTATAATCTATTTAATCATAGGTTATTTAATTGGTAGTCATTGGATGTAGCATGAACTCTATGGAGATAGTTGAGTGATCAAAATAAGATTCATCACCTTAAAGTAATTAGGGAGAATGTTTCGTTATTCTCGATTAGTATTAATTCAAGAAATCCTTAGCCAAGGTAAAATGATGCTTTGTAAATAGTTTACAAATGTCATTAATTGAATCAATAGTTAATGACGGATAACTAATATGATTAGACTCAAAATAAAGTAGATATTAATTTCATGCTCTATATCTAATTGGAACATTGTATGATGAAATGATTGAATTGTACGGAAAAATTATGTATGAAAAGGTTAGTCAAAATAACTTTGACATTTCTAAATATTTAGGCGGTCATGATACATTGCTAGACGACAATTTTAATCTATGATTATACATTGTTTAATTGAAGAATTAAAGATAAATTAAAATGAGTTGTAATTTATCTAATTTTAATTATGAATTAAAATTAGATTTTATAACCATTGCTAATATATTTAGGAACCTAATGGATCTCACATATAAAATGAGTTGAAGAGAGTAAAGTTAATTTAATCAAGTTGAACTTGATTGTAAAGTTTGAGAAACTTTATGATTAAATATGAGATACTTAATAAATAAGGATCAATATGAGATATTAAATCTTATATGGACATAATTGGTATTTAATTAGAATTATTTGTAATTCTAATTAATGTTTAATTGAAATTAGAATTTAATTTTAATTAAATTACTAAAATATCTAAAGCTTATTATAAATAGGCTTCAGTTCTATGGAGCTAGCACTTCTTGCTTAACCCTCTCTGTGAGAGTTACAAAGTTATCTCAACGCATTTTGTGAATACCGTTAGAAATCGAACGTTTATGCGGCTATGGTGGTTGAGACTGGTCAATTTCGGAAACGAATCGAGGGATGCAACAAAATAAAGATCAAGCTTCGGAATAAAGTACGAATTAAGTTTTCGCTTCATTATGATTTGTGCTAACCATTTTATAAAAATTAAAGAGATCTTTATTTTTGGGAAATCAAAAGTTAAGAAAAAGTTTCATAAATATTCCGCTATGGTCGGGATCGAATCTCAACTCGGTTTCCCAACAACATGCTCTAATCCTCTAAACTATTAAAAAAAACTTATTCTTTCTCTTTTTTCACTACTATAAAATTTGTATCAAATTTGGAAATCAACAAGATTGTTGGATATAACACAAGATTTCTTTGCAATACTTTTTACGTTAGCTTCTCAGTTTGTATAGATTGGAAAGGCTTATTTATGTGCTTAATCTATTTTTGTTTTCATTGTATGTTACTTTGGTTAGTTTAATAATACCACTTTTCTAGTGAATTTTACAGTTTAATAAGCATACCTTTCACATTTAGCTAAATCAAAATTGGATCAATTTTGAATGATCTATTGCTTTAGTTTTTAGATTATATGCTTAGGATATAATAGAATCAAGGTAGATATTAGATTAAACAAGTTTCTCTTTTAAAATTGATTTCTAATAATAAGGTGAATTATTTATTTTTTGTGTGTGTCATTTTATTATTTTTGAGGGTAACTAAATTGGTCCAATTCCCTCCTCATTTATGAATTACATCATACTGTGGTCTATTAAACTTTTATAAATTTTTACATAATTAGAATACCTAGCTAATCACTACAAGAAAAATGAAGTTTAGCAACGGAAATTATTGACGAAAAACCTACACATTCTGTCAACAAGCTAAGTTAGTGACAGAATTTACCGACAGACTAAGGCGTCGGAGAAATGGCAATAAGTAATAATTTGTAACGAATCACAGAATGTTCGTCGTAAATTTACCGACGGACATTTTGTGTAACCGTTGGTGAATATACCGACGGCTATTTTGTGCTATCTTCGGATGGTAAAGTTACCGAAGAATAAGATTTGTCCGTCGGTGATTGATGATATAAAGTAAATTTTATCTTAATTGATAATAAAAAAAATTATTTTGTACATAATAAGCATTTGTAATTTATACGAAATCACTACAAGTACACTATTCATTTGGTGATTGTGGATACTCTGATTACTGTGATGGGGTGCTACTCCTCCCATTCAACTCATCAACCTCATTACGGAGCTGAGCTATGTATTCCATCGACTGTTGCAACTGAGTTGCCAATGTCTGTACTGTGCTTCAAAGCTCATGGACTTCATTGGGTGTAAACTGCCTACTAGATATTGTTGTACTAGACGTGGAGGGTTGTGAATAACATGTGTTCACAAATGAATCTAAGTCAAATATCCTTCCACGATGATCCCTACGACCCACTGCATGAAGATAGGTTTGAGTCTAATCAACATCTTCAGACTACTAAGACTGTCGTTGAATATTTTCTTATATTTAGTCTTATCAGAAGGCGATGTTTATGTTAGTAAGTGATAATTATTAAGTATTAATAATAAAACACAAAATTTTACATACATTTAGTTCTCTACATCGGGTGTTGACGAAGGTCACACCATCATGCTTATTAGTGTGAGTGCGTAAAAAAAGCTGACAGGGTGTAGGCTAGACTTTTCCTGCATCAGAATAAAATGTTATAAGTGAAATACAATTTATAAAAATTTTGACAAAATTTTCTCTATTTTTATGATATTTACCCCTATTGAACAAAGAAAATAACTCAACAATATATATAATACCAGACATTTATAACATTATCATTCTTCATAATACACATATTTTTATTCCAAAATTCACACATCAAATTAAATTGAAATACACCAAAGTAAAAAAAAAATCAGAATATAAATGTAAAGTGTAGATACTTATAAGTCTCTTTGCATACTCTTGATGGGTAATAAATCCTCTAGTATGTACAGGAAGGCACTCTCCCCCTGGTCCTTTACGTCTGTCGGTAGAATTACGCTCTGAAATGGATATTGTCTCGGGTGATGTCCAACACTGCTGCCAACGATTCCATATTTGTTCAAAAATATAAGGCAGTCGTACAACAGTCTTGTATATTGCACCAAGAAAGTCCCGATAACGTGTACATGCTCGTCTTCCATACTTTATAAATAACTGCGTCAAATTCAGAACCTCAAAAAAATTCTTTCTAAAACAAAAGGAAAAACATACGATAAGTACTTATAATGTAATAATATTTATTTAATTAATGTATAAAAATAAAATAAAATTTTTTTTGTACCTCAAACTCCTGATAGTAAAATTCCTTTATCACCTGAGAGATATTCTTCCATATATAACCCTCAAGATCAATCTTCTCCTTGAATTTGGATGTCATGTTTCTTGAAAACAATCCAGACGGAATCAACCTAATATAAAAATAATTAATTTTATACCATTTTTAAAATTTAAACCTATTACTTAATTATAAATATATGGTGTTTCATGTATTTTCTCTTACAGATTGTTGACAATTATGATGTAAGTTCTTCCATCAGCTCCCTCAGCTCCAGGATGGAGGTCTCCTCCTTCATTCGTATCGTTTACCCCTGATATCTCTATCGGTATAGAGATGGTGGATGGTGTAGCAACAAATACGGAAGGTGATGCCTAATCAGTAAGTGTAGTAGCTAGAGGTACAACATCTTATTTGGTTTCAGCTATAGAATGCAATGCTTCATCTGGACAGTAACTAGCTCCAAATTGTGGTTTGAACCTTAGTCGCATCATATCTTCTTTTCTCTTTGGTAGCATATTTCAACCTAAAATTCATATTTGATTGAATATTCCAGAAATATAACAATTTCAATTCAATATTTCATACAATATATTGAAAGGAAATAATTTATTTTTTGAAAATAATATTCTATTACAAAGACAAATTAATCACTATCAGCACTTAATTGTAAATCAAAATTATAATCATCTTCTGTTTCTGAAGAATTAGAATCAAACTCGGGCTTCTCTTGAGATCTCTCGCCCTCCTCATCCTCTCCATATGAAATTTCAACATATTCATTATTTGGATCGTTCAAAGGTTCATTCTTGTCATATGTAACAGATGCATTTATTTTATAAACGTCTTCCTAAAACACTTCGCTTTCAATTCTATATTCTCCTTTTCCATATGATTCAAAAACAACTCTAGGTTTAACTTTGCAAACGACCAACCAATCTGACTTATCTTGTTGTAAGCTGAGAAAATGGACATAATACACCTGGATCGCTTGCATTGCCAACACAAAAGGTTCAAATTGTCTAAATCTTCTTCACTTGTTGATTTCAACTAGATTGTATCGGCTATGCACTCTTATACCAACATTTGGAGTTGGATCAAACCAGTTACACTTAAATATCACACTTCGCTTTATTGGCAATGCAGGGTACTCAATTTCAAGTGTCTCAATAATTTTACCATAGTAATCTATCAATTCTCTCTGTATGTAAACTCCACTACTTACTGTTGCCATGTTATGACCATGATATTCTGTATGATGTTTTTTCATAGACATCTGATCTTTGGGCCATCTATATATGTAGATTTAGAACATACATAATGAATAAAAGCTTCAACTCTCTCAACAAACTCAGGATTAATGAAACCATCAAGTGTTAATCGTCTATACATCCAAGATCTATCAACATTACTCATTTCTGCAAAACTGTTAACTTAAAAGAGTGATTTCATAGTTATTATCCTTCATGTCCCCCAAGTTTACAAAACATCTAAACTGTACACAAATCCCCCAAGTATTAATCAATCTAATTAATCACCTACAATTGATTTCAATACTATGGTACGTGTCATTGTTTATACCTGTGAATCAAGAAAGCAAATTCTTGCTGTGATTCCTAGGCTCATGAAATTTTTCACCGATAAGCCTCATGAGAGCTGCATCACGAGTTTCCAGCCTATATACTGTCCTAGGGTTTTATTATGCAAAGAACTGTCTTGTTTATCAAACGTATGAATTTCTTGTGTTAATACTAAGTTTGCATTAATCACATTGAAGTTCAAGTATTTATGTTTGAATTAATCACCTACAATTGATTTCAATACTATGGTACGTGACATTGTTTACACCTGTGAATCAAAAAAGCAAGTTCTTGCTATGACTCCCAGGCTCATGAAATTTTTCACCGATAAGTCTCACGGGAGCTACATCATGGGTTTCTAGCTTATATACCGTCTTAGGGTTTTTTATGTGAATAACTGTCTTGTCTATAAAACGTATGAATTTCTTGTGTTAATACTAAGTTTGCATTAATTACATCGAAGTTGAAGTATTAATCAATTGAATTAATCACCTACAATTGATTTCAAAACTATAGTACGTGACATTGTTTACACCTATGAATCAAGATAACAAGTTCTCGCTATGACTCGTAAGCTAGTGGAATTTTTCACCGATAAGCCTCATGGGAGCTGCATCATGGGTTTCTAACATATATACCATCCTAGAGGTTTATTATGCATCAAATCATCCATAAGATCTCAAGCTCATTTCACATACAATAAATGCTTATGTAATCATACATCTACTCATCAATGATTCAAACATAAATATTTAGACTATTAAAGAAGAACATAAAAACTCATCAATAATTATAAGAATATTCTAAACAACAACACAAAATCAAGACCTCCTTTGTATTCACACAAAACTCAAACGCATCTAATTTATGTATTATTAAAGCAACACATACGGTAGATATTAGTTGTACGGCTTACCTGGATGGACGAACAACTATAGACTACAAAGAAGAAGGATGAGCGGCGCTCTTCAACACAAAATAGGGCCTGCGAAAAAAATATTTTGTATTAGTTAACTGGTGGGAATGCACCGCTATTTGAAAAGGACTACAGCAGGCATAAAAATCTGCTTCATATTTAAAAGTATGCAAGATAAAACAAAGACAACGTGAACATCAATTTAAGAATTTCTTTTTTAATATCTCTTTTTTTATAGACATCATACATCTTCTTTAATTAACTTTTGCTGTAAGTTCTTTTCTATATAGATTATTTGGAAACAGCTTCTCTAATAATTAGGGGTAAGGTTGCAAAATATTAAACTTTCTTAAATCTCATGTATCAACAAAATTCATAATGAGTGTCGTGTTATTGTTGTTCTTTTTTAGAGAGATTATCTATGTTCATACTTTCATAGAAATATTCGTTTAAAAGATCAGGAAATAAAATTATTGATTGGAAAATTCTTACATTAGTTTTACTTAAAATATATAAATTATTGAGTGTTCGATTATCACATTAACTCAATAAAAATTAACAACAATCAATATATCAATGTATAATAAAGAGTTAATAAATTAATGTTTACAAAAAATCATATATGAATTATTCTTCCTTTGAAATAAAAGTTTAAATATTTTTTAAAGAAATCAATTTTAAACACAATGTAGTATCATAGAATCCACTGAAGCACCATTTTGCACTTTCTATGGATAATGATTCAAGAGAGACTAAAGGTTAGGCCATTAGGCATGTAGGATTCCTGTTAAGTTCTGCAATCTTGACACCATAAATATTCTCTCTACACATTCTACTCACTATTTGTTTTTTCTCAAACCAGTCGCCAGAAATCATCTTTGTTATTAGTGAACGTAGGTTGAGTCCTCATAATGCGAGTGAGAGTTCATAATGAAGAAAAACACATCTAGTATGTGCGGAAGTGGAGAAGGTGGATTATTTCTGAAAAAATCGAAGGGGGTTAATTATTTTGCAAACTTTTCGCAAACTTATTTCGCACCAACAAAATAAAAACAAGCAAAACCAAAATAATAAAAACACCAGAAATTTTGTAACGCAGTTCGACACACCTTGCCTACGTATGCGGGGCCCTCACCCAGTTTATTCACTTTCACCGAAGTACAATAATTTTACCCAAGGCTTTACTAAGCCGACACCACTCAACCCTTAGCACTGTCACTCAACCTCACTTTTCGTGAAAGAATTTCACACCCAATAACACGATCGACTCGTGTTAATCTCAACAGAGGATTTTCTCAATCAACCCAATAGTACGACCGCCTCGTACTAACCTCAACAGAGAATTTTCTCAACAATATTTGATACTAAAGATAAGAAATAAACAACTCAAGTAATCAATCAACTAGGAACAAAATAATAATATACTTGAGAAAAAGAAAATAACTTCCCGAAAGGTTAAGCTCCAATGAAATAGATTTAGAAGTTGTCGCAACACCAATAAGCTGGTTCATATAAACATCAACAATAAAGACAACAACAAAGGAACGAGAACTTCTTCTAACGCCCAATCATCTTTTCTTTAACACCCACGTCCACAACACTTTTATTTCAAGACACCCACATCCATGTATCATAAACTTGCTCACTGCTATCAACCATAAAACAATACTCAGTCCAAAAGTACCATGCGCAACCAATCAATCTACTTTTAATTTACAACCGATGTCACTTTATCTTCTAACACCAAAAATCACGTAAGCCACTTCTCACTCAAAAATACTCACACATGAGATCCGCTTCTACTTTATGTGAAGACCCACCTACGAACCCACCTATGAAGACATACTCAATGATAATGTGTTAGTTTTGTCTCTCTCACACACATATTCAGCTCACTTTCATTGACAATTAACGCAGCACATACTCCACTCACTGCCGCACACCAACGTCTTCCTCAATGCCACAGTGTTTTATTTAAATAAAAAAAACCCTTAGTAGGTTTTCTTTCAATCGCGTGTGTAGTCTTAGACTTCTTTTCTAAATCAAATAAGTGAGCAATATACATGTAACGTGAACTCAACTCAACCAAAGATGTCCATCTTGTCAAAAGTCCAATAAACAAAGAACAACAGTCCATTGACGATTTGGACTTCTATTAAAACACAATCTATACCCATCTTTATCAATCCAATTAATAATTGTAATTTTCTTATATGTCCAATTTAAAATGCCAAAACTAAATAAGGAATATATAAATTATATTCTAACAACCTCCCCCTTTTTGGCATTGTTTGTTACAAATATGAAACTTCCCCTAAACAACATAATTGGACGTATAAATCAAATGCACAATCCATAGGACAAATACTCCCCTTTAATCAACATCAAGTTCTCCAATTATCCAAATTTCTTCCTCTTGGGACAAAAAGATGCCAAAAAGCAAGACGAATAGTCACACATATACCTTGAAATCTCCCCTAAATGAAACATTCACCATAAACAATCTGATGTCTCCCCTTTGGGAACAAGATAATGTCAAAATTATAATCATACGGCGGAAGAGTTATAAGCACGCCAAGAAGACAAATTACCACCAATCAAAACACTGAGAGATATGCTCGAAAGAGAGAGAAATACCCGAGAGAGACCCATACCGATGAGAGAGCTGAAGAGTCTTCGGTAGAGCCAAAGTCACTAAATAAACTACTAAAAGATGAGACGTCAATAGCAACATAAAACTAAGAAACAAAAAGTCTTTTTTTGTCTTTTTTGTTTTTTTAACTTAAAAAATACTTCAAAAATGTAAAGCACGTTGTCCCTGTGCTCTTCGAAGAATCTCAAACCTGGGCTTACTCTTTGGTTAGAATGAAGATGTATAACATGAGTAGCCTGCAAGTTCTCGATAATCAACCCTTTTTCTTTCTCTTGTTTTTCTTCTTT
>JAOTAX010000006.1:32796583-32808043 GCA_025629825.1 Erythroxylum guanchezii
TAGAAATATATACAAACAAGAATAATTTTTTAATATATTTTTTATTAATGAAAATAGAAAATATATTAAAAATTTCATTAATTGTTTGTATATATTTCTATATAAATAAATATAAATAAATTATTTTAAATATAATTTTTATTTTATTATTAAAGATATATAATTTATTATTAATAATATAAAAATATTATTATTAATTATTTAATAAAATTTATTATACTAAATATTATTATATTCTATTTAATATATTAATATTATAAATTGGTCACAGTTGGTATTAAGAAGAATTATTAAGGGTATATTAGATAGTATGTATTTATTAGTTTACGTTTCATCCTGAACTTCTCGAATTGGAGGTTTCTCATTTTCACTGTTTAGGATTGAATGGATCATAACATAAAACCCTCCGCTTCCGTCTCATTTCATTCCATTCTATTATGAAACCCTCAACCAAACAATAAATGTGCGTTATATTTCATTTCATTGCATTACTAACTCCTTGACCAAACAGTAGATTATGGCTTTTCCTGGTACTTGGGAATGATTCAACAATAATATGATTTATATGATACCATAATCTAAGTTTTCTAAAAGAATAATATATGAAATAACTGAGTTGTTAATAAATTCGCAGGCTATCCTCAAAATTTCTTCGCGCAGGTAAATAAAAATCACAACACCAGAATAATGAAAAACATCGACGTTTGGTAACGCAGTTCGGCACACCTTGCTTACGTCTATGGGGCCCTCACCCAGAATAAATTCTTTCACTGTAGTTCACAAAAAATTACACAAGATTGATCTATCCCGTAAGACCCAACCTATGTAACCGACCTACAGCCTAACTACCCGTGAAAGAATTCACACCCAATAGTATGACCGTCTCGTACTAACCTCAACAGAGAATTTGTCAATCAACCCAATAGTACGACCGCCTCGTACTAACCTCGCCAGAGGATTTGTCTAACTATTTGTATTCAAAAGCAAAGACAAATAAAACAAGAAATACAACAACTTCTGATTTGAAAATTTTCACCCAAAATAACTGAAAGGCAGCACCAACAATATATGCATTGATCTATGACAAAGCCATCAAAGTGCTGCATACATCAATTAACTTAAATCAGCTAGCAAAAATATCAACTCCCATCATGCTTGGACTGCTTACTGGAGATGAAGATAACGTCACTGTGCTGCTGCAAAAACACTCCACAAAAATTAACTCAATCAAGTGAATAATGCTCATCAGTGCAGCAGCCAAAAAATTGCCAACATCCTCTATCGTTCACACCAAAAAACCAGAGAGCATACACAGATCAACATAAGATGCCCTACACCATATATTCCACGTCAACTTCTCAAAAAAATCAAAATCAAATTGACAACTCCACAAATCATACCAGCCAACAAAACCAAAACCCCTTCTTTTATTTTGTGACCCACAGAACCCTTGAAAACTAATATTCACGCTTGTGTTTTTAAAAACTAAAAAGGAAACTTGCTGCAGATTTTTTTAAACCACCGTCTATAGCAAGGCACCTCCCATATTTAGGAGATATACATATATATTAAAAGATTTCAAAGAATCCACTAAATATTTCATCCTTATCAACATGGATTTTTAATAAAAGACAAACTTCATCTTTTATATGTTCAATTTAAAAATGCCAAAACAAAAAAAAATATATAAAAAATATATTCTAACAATATAGATAAAAGAAAATCACCATTTAAATTTAATAATTTTCTTGTTAATGTTGCAGATTCTTAAGCAACAACCACTAAAGGTACAAACATGGAGATTCCCTCTGTAATTGTGTCATGGAAATCTCAGTTAAAAAGATGAATGCTTCGAAATTTTCGAATATTGAGGCAACAATTGAAAGCTCCATATAAGATTCGAGTAACATACAAAATTTTCTTCGAGTGTGCTCTCAGGATGACAAGTAAAAAGCAAGATAGGAAAAATTTCCTAAACCATATATGAAAGCTTTTGGTATTTTTGACTTCCTGATTAAGTAGAGTCAAGCATAAATTAGCTAGAAGGAGGCATGAACATTTTTCAAATCTAACGAGGCTTCAATCTCATGTTTCACTGAAGCTCTTGAAGAATTCAAGGGCCTATAGGTAAGAAATCTATCATAGTTATAATGCAGAACCTCAACTTATAGTTAAGAATTTAAGAAACTATAAGTACTAGTTTAAATACATGAAGCTTTTAAAGAATTTATAATGCAGATCCTCAAGCAAAAGGACACAATGAGAAGTAGAAAGAAACTCAATATATAGATAACGGTAAGAAGTCTTTTCTTAAGTATGCCAACTAGCTACCATCCTCTTAGTCCCTTTTAAAACTACATGTCCTTTAGTATTATTACTGAAGTTTGAGACTAAGGTTGTGACCATAATTCATAACAATCGTTGGCAGCGGTTGATGAAGATGTCCACACAACTTAACAACATTAGGAGCAATCTTTCTATACCAACCGAAATTGACGGAGGGTCGCATAAGTTGCAACCTGCACCCTTTGGGCTAGTTCACTACCAAATCATGTTTTCAATTAATCTGTAGAACTTATTAAACAATTCAATAGTGGAGAATACTAGGTAGAGATGACAATAGGTCACATCAAGCTAAATTCAAATCCTGCTCAAGTTCAAGTCACACGGTTTAATTTCCGATATCTCAAAATGACATTATTTTAATTTAATCTCTTTAAAGGACATTATTTTAGTCTCAAGTTCATAAATTTATATATATAAAAAATGAAAAGTTGAATCAAAATAATGTTATTTTAAGAAAACTATAGATCAACTTCCTTCCATTTCAACTATTAATAGAAGATGCTGCGTGTGTGCTTATTATACCTTGGACCATCATATTTTACTTCTTCTTCAAGTGTTCATTTTTCTAGCAATATGGACGTGTGTTCTCTTGAAATTCAATATCAGCAGAGCATACATGAATTAAAATAGTAAAATAATAATAAATGAAAAAGTAAACTATGATAAGGAGGTGGTAACGTGATCGATCACAGGAAAAGCAGCTTGTGATATACGTATGTCAGGGCTTTATTAGGCGAACGGCGTGCCACAGGCTACATAACAGCCCAATAAATAGGCAATTTACTTTCCCTACAGGGTCAAGCCTACATCCCTATTAGGGTGGATGGAGCTCGACGTTCCCTGCCCTGCCTACGCTAACGCTACCCCATTCAATTGTTAGCTTATGCTTCCCAAAAGCATCTCATCTCGATAGTACCCTCCTCAAATTTAGTTTTAAAAGTTCATTTATTAAAATGTACTTAATTATTTATGTTAATGTGTTTTTCAGCACTTCGCTCACTTCAAGTATCGTTAATACATAGTTAAATACCAGTATTCAAGGCCTATATAGCAATCTAAACTTAGCATCAAAGGATTGGTCTATGATTGGTACACTTCAAATTAATGTTGTAGGCACCTTTCTAATTTTAGAGTACAACGTATACATTTTTTTAAATTTTGGACCAAGCAGCATGGGTTGATATGTAAGGACAGGTCGTTGTTGGTATCATTCTGTGTGCGAAATCATCACCTGCCACGAAAGGAAAAGAAGAGACAGCCTTGGCTCCAGTCACCATCCCAAGTTATATTTATTTATCGCATGTGATGAAGAAGAAAGAACCAGCAAAGATTGGGGTCGCAGGCTCACCAGAGAGAAAGGGTGAAGTTGCGCAGTGCAAAGAGTAAAAGAACAGAATCGGCATTTAAAAAGCTTTGACGAATCATTCAAAAGATGTTTACCCAAAGTGTGTCCCTCTTCCCGTATTCTGCTCTTTTTCCTTTCCTTCCCTTCTAGTTATAACTTATGCATTCCCACGCGCCTTTTTTTATTTCACGTTGCTTGAAACAGCTAATCTCTCAAATATTGACCTTGCACAGTAATGAGTAATCTGTCCGTACAATCATCTAATTGAGCCGTGTGCTTACGCGCCAGGAACTGGACTGAGTGAGCGGACTCTCGAACAAGACCAAACTTGCCAGTCTGCTGTCCAAAAACTACTCAAACTAACTGAAACCACGTAGAACGCGAATTTACCAAAGCGACCTCGGTCTAGGCTCTCTTTCCGATAACGCTGCAACACTCTGCCACAAGGAACAAGAATTCTGCGAAAAATATTTCTATAACTTCTGTACACGTTGTCGCTCTCCAGCCATGGTTTTTAGATTATTGTAGACCCCTTATCTTAATGGCATTTACTGCATTGCCACTTACCTTCTCTCTATCTCTGTACCTCACCTATCTGTATCAGTGTTATCTTCTGTTCTCTATGTAACTGTTGTTTTTACGTGCTTAAACTATTTTCAGAGCTCGTTCACCAAGGCATCGATCGTATTTAGGCTCAAGGGTCTCCCTTGTTTTTGTTTTTTATCGTCTGTATTTTCTGGGTATCCCGTTTTTTACGCGGCTCATTTTCAAAATTTCGTCAACTTCGATGTTGGAATAGGGTGGTCTCCATTTCCAGGTTTGGTTTCCAACTTTGACGTTTGATACTTGACGTTGTTCTTACTCCCCTGCAATTTTTTTTTACATTTCTTACGTTTTGAATTCTAAGATTCTTCTTAACCTGTTCTCCTCCTGTTTTTTGATTTCATTTTTCTCTCTCTTCCCTCAAGTTCCGTTATTCTCTGACTGGATGATGTGAGTAGTTTAAGGATAATGCTGTGTATACGTCTTGGTTATATGCAACTATCGGTGACTTGTTTATAGAGAAAGGACAACTGGCTCTCTGTTTTCAACCCTGTAAGGCAAAACAAAGCATTTTGTATAGTGTTCTTGTAGTGGGATGCATTTAAAGGTGCTAACTCTGTGTTACTGTTCTTCAGTTTTGGTGCATTTTGGTCAAGCTCATTGTCTTCAAGAAAAGTGTGGATATCTATTCCTTTCGCATTGTGCGCAAACTTGCATGTTTTTACTCGGCGGATACAGTTTGTAGTTTATCTTGTACTGTCGTTTTGGATGGTTCTTGCGGTGCATTGCATTTTCATATTCTCTGTGTCTTCAGTGATATTTTCATTGCAACAGGAACTTGTACGGTAGAATTCTTCTGTTTTCGTCTTGAAGATTTTTAGGTTTTCACCAAGTTTCTCAGTTCTATGGAATAATTTACTACGTGGGAAGATTTCGTTCTAATAGCAGAATGTTTGAATTATTTTTCGTTCAGGTAGGGATTGTTGCCTTTTTATGTGGTTCCTGAAATTTGACTTTGTGGTGCGCAAGAGGGCTTCATTTGATGCTTGTTAGTGACATTGAAAAATGGCTGATGGGCGGCGGCATTCAGTTGATGTTCCTATCTCAAGGACTCTCATAGCACTGAGGAGAGTGAGGTCACTGAGGGATCCATCAACTAATTCTATGAGCAAATTTTCTGCTTTACTTGAAAATGTAAATTGGGAAACCAACTCCACAAATGGAATCTCACTCCGTTTCACTCATGGTTGCCAATGTGATGGTTCTGATCATAACTGTCTGTCAGCAACGAAAAACTTTCAAGCTAATGGATTACACGATGATCAAATTGATGATTTAGAATTTCCTTGCAATTTGGGAAAATCCAAGTTAATCTCACGCGAAAACCATAGTGAAGTAGATAATGTAGGTGGTCCAACAGGGACCAAACTTGTTGAAGTACTGGATAATTGTCGACTAGGTACTTGTGGAAACAAATCACTGAGCCAAAGATACAATGGCAATCATATGGAAGGTAAGGAGGGGTCTGCATGCATGACACCTATCAAGAACTGCATGGAGAAGGTAGATACCGCTAGCGAACCAATTACAGAATCACTAGACAACATTGACCTCTGTGTTTCAAGTCGGAAAGCCAGCTATTCAAACAAAATTGTGTCAAGCGCGTTGATGGGTAACGCCTTGAGTTGTACTGCCAGTCCGTGTCTTTCTACAAGTGACGCTTTGTCGAGCTGTAGCATATCGTTATTTGCAAAGGAAGAGAATGATTTCATGTTTCAGGATGACGGTGGATGTGCAGTAAGCTGCTGTTGGGCAAGAACCCCAAAATTCCGAGTGTCGAGTTCATATTGTAACATAGAAGGACATCCTTTGTTGTCCAGGGAAGTAGATGACTCGACTCAATATGGGCGGAGGAACTTGAAGCTTGTTGCAAAGGAACCTCCTAGGACTCTCAGTCAGAAATTCCGGCCAAAATCCTTTCATGAATTGGTAGGACAAACTGTGGTGACGGAGTCTCTTTTATGTGCTATTTCCAGAGGAAGGATAGCCTCTCTGTACCTCTTCCACGGTCCTCGTGGAACTGGGAAGACCTCTGCCTCCAGGATATTTGCAGCTGCATTAAATTGCCTATCACTCAGGGAGAATAAGCCATGTGGTCTGTGTCGGGAATGTGTTATGTTCTTTTCTGGAAGGAGCAAGGATGTGAAAGAAGTGGACTCTGTGAGAATCAACCGAGCTGAGAGGATAAGATCCCTTCTTAAGAATGCAGCAATTCCTCCACTCTCGTCACGTTTCAAGGTTTTCATAGTTGATGAGTGTCAATTGTTGCACGCGGATACATGGGCCACCTTTTTAAATAGCTTAGACAACCTTTCTCAACATGTTGTCTTTCTGCTGATAACTCCTGATCTGGATAAGTTGCCGAGAAGTGCAGTCACTAGATCTCAGAGGTATCATTTTCCGAAGATAAAGGATGATGAAATAGCAAGCAAACTGGGTAGCATCTGTGTCGAAGAGAGTCTTGAATTCGATCAACTTGCTTTAAACTTCATTGCAGCTAAATCTAATGGTTCTCTTAGAGATGCAGAAACAATGCTCGATCAACTTAGTTTGCTTGGTAAAAGGATCACACTTTCATTAGCCCATGAACTTGTAAGTAAATTTTTTGGTTCCTAAAATATTCTTCCTGCACTTCTCAATCCCTAACTTTTTGAAGTTCCATTTGTCGTGCAGATTGGAGTTGCTTCTGATGATGAATTGCTTGATTTGCTCGATCTGGCCTTATCATCTGATACGTCAAAAACAGTTACGAGGGCCAGAGACTTGATGAGATCCAGGATTGATCCTATGCAACTTGTTTCACAGTTGGCCAATCTTATTATGGACATACTTGCTGGAAAATGTCAAGAAGAAAGCTCTGAAGTCCGAAGGAAATTCTCTCAAAGACATGCTTGTAAGCACTATATGATCAAAATATGTTAAAGTTTCATTCGCTGCCAGTAATTGTTGTATTGATGTCCACATTTTTGTTTTATGCTGGACTGCACTAGTATTCCATTGAAGTTTGTGCTATAGCTGTCATCTTATAGTCTCTTACCCTACTGCAGTGAAAATGGGATATTAAAATCAGTCTACTAAAGAAGTCTTTGTGATCGTTACTCAATTTTGATCCACCTCTAATGTATAAAGTTTGACATTTCTGTGCCTTTCATCTTTTTCCCCCTATTTTGGTCAGAGCTTCTCATTTTTATCGTTATATCAGTCCCATCTCCGTCTTTGCAGCTTTTCTGCTAACATTTAGTTTTCAGGTTCCTGTTTTCTTCAATTGAAAAGACATTATATATATTTTAACCTTTTTGTACTTCCATCATGTAGTTTCTCTCTCATTTTGTAACATATATTTGTCATGGGGTTATATTTATGGTTCCAAGTGTCTATTTGATAGCCGAAGCAGATATGCACAGATTGAGTCTAGCCTTGAAATTACTTTCTGAAACTGAGAAACAACTGAGGATGTCAAAAAACCAAAGCACATGGCTCATTGTAGCTCTTCTACAGCTAAGCTCAGTTGAGTCTTCTTCCTTGGATGCAAGTGATTCCAAGTCTTCCCTGAGAAATGTTGATGATAGAGGTAAGGATGTACGCTTCAGTTGCTTTTAAATAGTGTAATGTTGTCTTCGTCCATTAAACTTGGAACTTTTGATAATAAACACCCGATTACGAAATGGATTAGATTTTAACATGCACAACAATGTGGACACAGATGGCAATCTTTGCAGAAGCTCATCTACAGGGGAGAGCTTGAAGCGTCTTATTCCTGGTTCATATGATGCACTAGGGTTTCAAGGGGATCCAAAATCAACTCTGGAATCAATATGGAAAAGAGCTACAGAATTCTGCCAGTCAAATTCACTTAAGAAGTTTCTCAGAAAACGAGGGAAACTTTCCTCTGTCCAAGTTGATAAAGGTACATGCAGAACTCTTTAATGGGGCTTACTTCAATTGATCCAAGACAACATAACTATAAAAATTGAGTAAGATTTCATTAATGCAGTGGTTTTAATTGGCAACTGAAAGTCTTGTTGACACCAAAAGTTTTGTACTAGATTAATTCTAGTTTATTTCATCTATGTGATTCGTTTCTTTTCAATCAATCAATTTAAAAGTGTCATATCTATACAGCAAAAATCTGTCTTGTCTATCATTTTCAGCTTTGTTAGGAATATTTTGACATTTAGAAGGAAGCTATATCTTGCAAGAGATGACTAAGTTGCCACTAAAATTTCAGATTTGGCAATCGCTGAGTTGGAGTTCGACCATCCTGACTACGTGTCCAAGGCTGAAAAGTCGTGGAAGCTGATTGCAAGTTCTCTGCAGGCTGTTTTGGGTTGTAATATAGAAATTCGAATGAATCTTGTGCTTTGTGCACCTGCATCTAAGTGTGCCAAACTAAGGAAGCTATCTTTGAGTTTGTTCAGTTGTCCTCGTAGAATGTGCCAAAAGTCCCAACCGCAAATGGAATCTGGCAGTGGTTCTGAGTGTTCTGACCATTTCTCTGAAAAGCCTATGATAAGGAATGATGCTATTGTTGCTTGTACATCCGATTGTGGCTCTAACATGTCGGGTAATATATATCACAGTACGGAAATGGTGAAGGCTTTGAGAAATAGTGAAGGAAACATTCTTCGCGTTAAAGATGATGCTTCAAAAACTCCCTCTTATGGACTTGATTTTGCTAAGGGAAGCAATCCTAGACATGAGATGTTCCGTGCTCAAGAGAAAGAGTACCAGCCACACTGCTTTCCAGGGACTCTGGGACTTCAAAAGAAGTGGCATTCTATAGCTAATGAAGGAGAGAAAAGGCTTGCTCTATCAGATTCAAGACAAAACTCTCTTGAGACATCCATCAGTTTGCATGATTCTGTACCTGTCAGCAATGACAACTGCACTAACTCGAAAAGCGAGCACGGGTGAGATTTTCTAGTAAACTTCTATGTTCCTTTCCAGCCTTCTTCATTTCTATGAATTTTGCATTGAGAAATACATGTTAAGACCACGATTATTGTTCTTTCATGACGTGTAATCCTATTTCACACAGATTAGAAAATTTTATGAGGACTTCTCCTCGTTGCCATGTCATATTTACTCCTAACATTTGACTATGTTATGAGGACGTGATTCCGTATATGTTCTGCTTTATCACATACATTTTGCTTTCACTATCAAGGCGCTTATTGGTCTTTTCTGCAGGTTAAGGGAGACTTCCGGTGCGCTGTGTTGGAAAAGCGACGCAATTCCTGCAAGCAAGGTAACAAGAAGTAACTAAGTGGAAAGTTCAGAAGAATAAGACATCATTAACTGATAGCCTGATAACTTTCCCTTTCACGTTGTAAAAGTTACTAAAGTTTTTCTATCAACTGTATATTGGATACTGAGAACACAATCAAACTATGCAAAAGTTGCTTGAATTTTACATTTTTTACCATTCAAATGTTGTATCCAATATAATGAAGGTCAATCAACTTGCAGGATTGGGAGGTCATGCACCAAAAGAGATCACCATTAGTTAGATGGGCTCTTCCCTGTGCCACCGCAAATTAGTTCCCATGGATCACAACCATCGTGTGTGAACTGAAGCTACAAATTTGGTGGCTTCTTCACAATTTTGTACGTGTACATATTAAGTTTGCATGTGTGATCATGATTGCTCCATTTGAGCCCTCAAAGGACAGTGTAATCAGTAGTTTAAAGCAGATAATTGATTCAATTTTTGAGAAGATTAGTAAGTTAAAGTTTGTGTAAAGAAAATACAAATCATCAATTATAGTATTAAATCATATATGCGTATTTTTTCTTAAAATGTTTAAGTTGATTCTTGCCATTATTTATAGTATTTCTAATCATTTAGAAAATGGAACTTAAAAAGAGTATCAATTTTTTGTTAGTTATACGTGATGTCTTCATTATTTGTGATCATGTGACCTATCGGATCAACAAATAGGTCAGTTGACACCAATTATCATGTAATTTAAAAACATTATTAATAATTTGATTAAACCTAAAACACCCATATTTAAAAATCCTTAATCTCCATTGTTTATGTCATCTTTGTTATACTTCTTGCCTAATCTATTCTTGATGTTGGTAGATTTTTTTTGCATATGTATTACTGAGCTTGCCTTCCTAATATTATGCATTGCATTTAATGGCAGTTCTTAATGTTAGCATAATGCCTCCCCAATGTTGTGTATTGCGTTTAGTGGGAATTACGAGTAAATAACGACAGTTGCTTGTGTATGGATTAATGCTTTACTGAATATTTCTAGTATGTTTATCTTTCTTGCAAGAAGTTGATGATTATTTCTTGTTGATTGATGGTTATTCCATGTTGTTAAGTGATGGTTATATATAGCAAATGAAGCATGAACTTAAACTTGCTATGAATGAGAACAAAGAGCTGGATAAGATATTGAAGACACATCTCATTGTTTCGATGTTGATGTGTATTTTTTCCACTATTGAATTCATAGGAGCTAAAGTGAGAAGAACTTGTTTATAATATAAGGTTAATATACTGAGAATGCTAGAATATTATTTCTAAGAATTCATATTTGTTGTATATAAAAATTGTTTAATATATTGAGAATGTTCATATCAATATTGAGCCATTGTATTTATTAATTCATGTATAATTACATTCAAATTGAGCAATAAAGAAGATTATGATGAATGAAATTCTACTTGCAATGATACAAGCTGTTCAAGAAAATGTTCCTGAGGCAATTATAAAATCTGTTATATGCAAAGTTGATTTGAGTCATCCATATAAAAAGGATCCAATCAGGTACATTCTCCTACATCAATTTTACAATTAACCACCTAAAAGATTATAGATCTAACTAGAACTCATTACAAACCGACTAATGCACAACTAATTAACATTCACACAATGTTGACTTTTAATTTTAAGTATTAGTTGCTTGTTGGTTTGAATTTTTAACAACCCAATGTTTAGATGCTCACTCTTGTAATTAGTATGTATGTGATACTTGAGATGCCTTTCCACCTTAACTCTCTTGGTTAGAATGATAATTGGAAAGTGTTTGAATTAACTAAACTAATTGTTCTCTTCATCTTTAATGATGGAGCTTGTTGGACCCCAAACCTGTTTCTTTATTTTGTTGAGTTTATTTATTAAGCATGATTAAATTGTTTTGAGGTCTTGG
>JAOTAX010000006.1:32820060-32838436 GCA_025629825.1 Erythroxylum guanchezii
TCTTGGTATTGAAGCTACCCACACATCAAATGGCCTTTTACTCACACAAACTAAATACACCAATGAACTACTACATCATACTGGCCTAGATCACTCCAAACTTGTACCCACACTAATCACACCTACTCTTCCTCTTTCCAAAAATCATGGTATTCCTCTTCCTAATCCTACTGAATATCGGAGTACTGTTGGTGCCCTGCAATACCTTTGCCTCACTCGCCCTAACATTCAATTTGCTGTCAACAAAGTTTCTCAATTTCTACAATGTCCTACTGACATTCACTAGACCGCGATGAAACGGATTCTTTGCTACCTCCGATCTACACCCTCTTTAGGTATAAATTTAACACAAAATTCTTCTCTTACCTTATAGGCTTATTGTGATGCAAATTGGGCTGGCTATCCTGATGATCGTCGTTCTACCTCCAGCTATTGCATTTTTCTTGGCTCCAACCTCATCTCTTGGAGTGTTAAGAAACAACTCACTATTGTCAAATCAAGCACTGAAGCTGAATATAGAAGTATTGCACTTGCTGCTGCTGAAATCTGTTGGCTTAAATCCATTTTAAGTGAAATTGGCTTCTCTGACGGTACACCTACACTCTGGTGTGATAATCTTGGTGCCACCTTCCTTGCTGCTGATCCAATTGCTCAGGCCCGTACAAAACATATCGAGATTAACATCCACTTTGTTCATGATCTAGTGGCCAACAAAGCTCTTTATATTCGCCATATTTCTTCATCCGATCAAATTGTTGACATCATGACTAAAGCCTTAGCTTCATCTGCATTTCATCGCCTTCGAAGCAAGCTCACCGTTTCTACCCACAGTGAGCTTGAGGGGGGCTGATAAACATTTACAGATCTTCATATCAGAAATGATCTTTTTCATTTATTATGTATCTCATTTGATTTTATTTTGTGTATCTTATTTATCTTCATATCTTATTTGTTATTATTATCAGACACCAAAACACATGTATAAATACTTGTAAAAGCTATTCAGCAATACACAATCAATACAATACAATTTCATATTATTTGCTTCTTTCTATTCTCTCAAAAAGCGTTTCATAATTGATAAACCTTGGTTTTGTTATTACGAGGGAAATCTCAAATCACATGACCTATATTTGGACCACCAGCAGAGTAGGATTTGGCATCGGCTCCTTGCCGTTGAAGAATAAAATCACGATGACTCGGTGATGACGCTGAAGGGGTAATTTTCTTTTCCTACATGTGAATTGATGACTTTTTATCCGGAATCCCTATTACAGAAACATTCGCGTTTGTTGGATATCACTTGATTTAGCTTCTATTCATATTGCTTTCTCAGGAAAACAGTTCAGGGTTACAGTTACTGTTTCTTGTTGGGACGGTTCCAAATCTTGGATGCTATGAACTCTGAAAGTGATAAAATGACGAGCACCATAAGAGATGCTTATATCTGTTTGTCTATTCATCGAACAGTGTCTCAATCCAATTCCCACATGACTTCCGCTGTCTAGAACCTCCTGATTCCTGAAGCTCACAATATTGAGAAGAAAAGAGACTTCTGTTTCTGATATTTTCAGGGATCTTACTGTTTTAATATGTTTCATTTTAATCTCTTTCGTTGTAAATGTCGACAGACATAATTGCGTAATTTCTTTGAAAATCTTCCAAGTTCTCCCATCACTTCCATTCCCTGGCTATTGTTCTAGTGATCAAGCTGTACTTACCGAAGGAAGAAATCCCACATCAGCCACTCATTAAGGAATCCATATCCACAAGATTGTTGCCAACTGAAATTCATGTCACATTATGGCTGAAGTTTGAGGCAGCCAGGCTAGGGAACTAAAACAAGCACCGAAACATTTACCAGTTGTTGAATACGCTCAAACACACCAGTACCAAGATTGATTAGGAACTATCCAACTTGTAAGATACGTCTGACCTAAAGCTTTCTTCAGTCTTCACCAATATCGCCAACTCCAAGTAAACGGCCAACGGGACCCCAGGTGATTATATTAAAAAAATCCTAACATAATTAACCTCTGTGTTTAATATGATCCAATCCACGAGACAAGTTCTTGATTAACTACCATATTTACGTATTAACTTACTAAATCAAACACCTTCGCTTGTTGTGCAAGAGGCTTCATTAATCATCTCATAGATCAGTAGGGGACAGGACCCTTAATGTTTTGAGCACTTGAAATGAAACGGTGATAGTCATTATAAAGTGAGAAGAAATAGGGGAGGAAGTTATGATAACCTCGGCAACTCCCCATTACTTTCTCGAGAGACGTGTCGGAACCTGAAACGTTTCATGAATAACATGTTTAAGAAATTGAGTTATCTTGCATTAACCACTGAAGTCTTATCCAAATTTTTGTTTTTCTTTGTGAAGTATCATCACCCATGTTTACTTTTAAAATGCTCTTTTTATTCCTTGGCTTTCTAGCTTCGACAAGCACCGCGGACGAAAATGTCAATCATATGACGAACAGCACATCACCGTTTGTCATAAACTTGATAATTCGACAATGAAAGGAACAAAAAAGAAACCGACCATGTTCGAATAGACAACAAATGGACGGTATGAATTGTTTAAAGTCTTCCCGATTCAATCATCTTCAAGAACAAAATTCCATTTATTGACCCTGATCTTGGCTTTTGCTAATTCTAGCAATTCAACCGTAGATATACCCTGATTTTTATGAGATCAAATTGGTGTTACTTATAACATGGTTTGAATAACAAGAATTTTATTTATTTAGATGGGTATTATAAATAAAATAAAAAGATATTAGAAAATCTCTTCTAGATCCATCTAATTTGAATTAAATTAATCAAATTTTAACTATGACTTAGGAATCCCATAATCTTAAAGATATTCTTGATGTTTTTAAAACCGACCGGAGGTTAAACCTGTAAGATAAGAAATTTAAAGTTTAAAAAGTTCAAACAGTATTAGACTATCATAAAATTTATTAAAGATTGAATAAAATTAAAGAATTTGAAAATTTATTGAAGAAAACTATCTTTACCTTTCAAAAAATTTAAAGTTTAATTGAAAAGAAAATTGTTAAATAAAAATTAATCAGTTTATTTTAATTTATAAAAACTAATTAATTTACGAAAATTAGACTATTAATTAAAAAACTAATTGGTTTTTAACAATATTATTAAATTAAATCAAACCCAAAAGTTAAAAATTAAATCGAAAAATTAGTAGGTTCAAAGTTCTCACTATTAAGCAGTGTTGACGAAGAAGAACAAGATAGGAAGAAAATAAGAAGGGATACAATCAGAACCTCACTTAAGGCTACAACAGACATTTTCCCGATAACAAATGCTAGCTGGAATGTACAATTCTGTTGTAACAGAATTAATCTTAACCCTCCAATTTATTCTGTACTTACTAATACATATGTGGTCAATATTGAACCATCAATTATATAAATGTATAGATGAATGAATAACGAAATAATATACGTATTCTCCATACATATTTTCTTTACAAACATATTGAATTGATTCAGTTTTTAAAACATTGGATATTATAATTAATTACTTATATGGATAGTTATTAAAAGAAATTGGTAAAGAATGGCAAAACTTCCTTAAATTATAGTTCTTATGTCTTAAGAATCAAATATAAGACATTCTTAACCTATTAAATATATATCAAAAAGTCAATTTTTAAAATAAAATTCATTGAACATAATATATTACATTAAATCAAAAGTTAAAAAGAATAAGAGATTTTTATGCAATAATAATAAGATATTTATCAAAAAATTTGTAAAAAGATTATAAATTAATTCATAAAAAATTGTAAGGGATAAGGATATTTTATGAGCATTTATATATTGTAATAAATTACATGTCGCTATTAATAAATGCTCATAAAATATGACAATAGCGACATGTAATTTATTACAATATTTACATAAAAGTTGCAACCAGTAATTAATTAATCTAATCATTAATAAATGCTCATAAAATAAGACAAAAAGAACAATTACAAGGCTATTTCCGCAATTCAATCAATAAAGACGAAGAAATGGGGGAGTAGTGGTGAGTGGTGACCCGCGTAAACCCTAAACCGGCTCACACGGCGCCGGGTTGCAGCAAACGACCGGCAACACGGCCTGTGGACTGGATGCCACGTGGCATCCTAACTGATATTATAGCCGAAACCCCCAGCTGACGTGTACTCGTAACCGCAGCCTCCATGCTATATAAATTACACTCCCTCTCCCCCCGTTCCCTCTCTCTCCTTTCTTCTATTTCGTTCTCATCCATTTCTCTCTCTCGCTTTAACCGGTAAAATTACTTGAATTCGGATCTGCAACCGAACAGGCGCTTCATTTTTGTGGTCGCTGAATCGTCTCTATCGTCCGTTTTGTTCGCCCCCTCGGTTCGGATCTCCATAGTCCGATTGGAGATCCGTTGCTCTTTTACCTGTCTTGGCTCGGATCCGGGCCAAGCACAGAAGTTTCGATATCGGAATTTTTAGATTCAGCCTACAGGTTTTTTATTTCTCGAATCTTCTGGTGTGTGTTATGTTTGATTTCTAGATGATGGTGAACTTTTTGACATTGTTTGACGATTCTAGAGAATTTGGAATGGAACTTTCTTTTTCCATTGCCTTCATAAATTTACTGACTGCATGTTTATATGTTTAAATTTGAAGAGAAATGGAAGTTATACTTGGCTCCGTGTAGCGTTTTCTTTTTAAATTTGTTATCTTGTTAAGATAAGTCTAATGATTCAATGATTGGTGTCTAGAATTTAGTGATTAAGATTGGAACAAAGTGTAAATGGCGTCGAGTGAGGGATTTCTGAACGATGAGCAGAGGGAAATGTTGAAAATAGCAAGCTTGAATGTGGAGAACTTGTCTTCTTCTCCGAAGAGTTTATCATCATCACCCAAAACCCCATCGGCATTGCTCTCTGCGAGGGCACCTACCGCAGGGATTACCTCACCGAGGCATATGCGTCGGTCACATTCTGGAAAGTTTGTGCGTGTCAAAAAGGGTGAGTCTGCTTTAATGCCCACCATGATTTTATAGATAGATTTGTGAAGATTTTGTTTTAGAAGGTTGTCTGTGGTGGGTTTATATCTTGCATTTTGAAATGAGATTCATTGCTGCTGTATGATGATAGATAGGCTTCTGTCAACTTGGTTTACATGGTTTGTGTGATTGGCTCACACGTTTATGCTTGAAGAGCTAGTGGCGAGATTTTACTTCTCTTGAAATTGTTTGAATATAGGGTTTCCGTCTGAGCATGCTACATCCTATGAAGGAAAAAAAAAAGTAAATTATCTTTTTCTCTATAAATGAGCTGATAATTCTGTTTGATCTAGGGACTTGCTTTCTTATAAATTCATAACCAGATATTGGTGACTGTATGACACAATCGAAAGCAAAAATGTGCATTTTCATTCAAATTTCTGCCGGTTGTGTGGCCGATCATTGATTCCTGTTTTCTTTTCCTCTTGCATGCATTGTGTAATTTGTAAAGGACTGATAGTGATATGTGTAAAAGCATTTCCATTTTCTTTATGCTAATTAGTTGTCGTATTTATTAACGTGGCAGATGGTGCTGGTGGTAAGGGCACATGGGGGAAACTACTGGATACTGATGGTGGTTCCCATATTGATAGGAATGATCCTAACTACGACAGTGGAGAGGTAATTTCACTTTTTGACTATTTTCCTTCTGAGTCGTGTCTCTTAGGCTGTTCATAATGGTTATTGAGGATTTGGATCATGTTTTGTTTTCTTCTATTGCCACCCTTTTCGGTTTACACATGGTATTTGATCTTACTTTCATTTATTTCTTCTTAGCCTTTCTCTTTCTCACTTGTTAGGAACCGTATCAGCTTGTTGGGGCAACCATCTCAGACCCCCTAGATGAGTACAAAAAGGCTATTGTTTCCATAATAGAGGAGTACTTCAGTAATGGTGATGTGGAAGTTGCAGCATCAGACCTTAGAGAACTTGGTTCTAGTGCGTATCAGCCTTACCTTATTAAGCGCCTTGTTTCCATGGCTATGGACAGGCATGATAAGGAGAAGGAAATGGCTTCCGTATTATTATCTGCACTTTATGCAGACGTTATAAGCCCATCCCAGATTAGGGATGGGTTTGTCATGCTTCTAAAGTCTGCTGATGATCTAGCAGTAGACATACTGGACGCAGTTGACATCCTTGCTTTATTTATAGCCCGTGCTGTGGTTGATGAGATCCTACCTCCTGCTTTTCTCACCAGAGCAAAGAAGGCCATTCCAGAATCATCTAAAGGATTTGAGGTCCTCCAAACTGCTGAGAAGAGCTATCTTTCAGCCCCACATCATGCAGAACTTGTTGAAAGGAAGTGGGGTGGTAGCACTCACATCACTGTTGAGGAAGTAAAGAAAAAAATTGCTGATTTATTGAGGGAGTATGTGGAGAATGGTGATGCTTTTGAGGCTTGCAGGTGTATCAGGGAATTAGGAGTTTCATTCTTTCATCATGAGGTTGTCAAAAGAGCTCTGGTTCTTGCCATGGAGATTCAAACCGCTGAACCACTTGTGCTGAAGCTGCTGAAGGAAGCTTCTGAGGAAGGCCTGATCAGCTCCAGTCAGATGGTGAAGGGTTTTGCTAGATTCGCTGAGAGCCTGGACGACCTTGCTCTTGACGTTCCATCTGCAAAAGCTTTGTTCCAGTCAATAGTTCCCAGGGCTGTCGCGGATGGTTGGCTTGATCAGTCATTCTTGAAATCCTCTGGTGAGGATGTACAAAGTCTAGGTGACGATGAAAAGTTGAGGAAGTATAAGGAGGAGTCTGTTGCAATAATCCATGAGTACTTTCACTCCGATGACATTCCAGAACTAATTCGGAACCTTGAAGATCTTGGCATGGCAGAGTTTAACCCAGTTTTCCTGAAAAAGCTCATCACTCTGGCAATGGACAGGAAGAACCGGGAGAAAGAAATGGCATCTGTTCTGCTATCAGCTCTTCATATTGAGATTTTCTCCACCGAAGATATAATTAATGGCTTTGTCATGCTTCTACAATCTGCAGAAGATACAGTACTGGACATTTTGGATGTTTCCAATGAACTTTCTCTCTTTCTAGCTAGGGCTGTGATTGATGATGTATTGGCTCCCTTGAATCTAGCGGAGATAAACAGCAAGCTGCCATCAGATTGCACTGGGATTGAGACTGTACATGTGGCTCGATCTCTAATTGCGGCCCGTCATGCTGGTGAGAGGCTGTTGAGGTGTTGGGGAGGCTGTAGTGGGTGGGCTGTGGAGGATGCAAAGGACAAGATATCGAAGCTCCTGGAAGAGTATGAAAGTGGAGGTGTTGTAGGTGAAGCTTGCCAATGCATTCGAGATCTTGGAATGCCCTTTTTTAACCATGAGGTGGTAAAAAAGGCGCTGGTTATGGCTATGGAGAAGAAGAATGATAGGATGCTGGCTCTCCTCCAAGAATGCTTCAATGAAGGTCTGATTACAATCAATCAGATGACCAGAGGTTTCAATCGGATCAGGGATGGGCTCGATGATCTTGCTCTTGACATTCCGGATGCGAAAGAGAAATTTAGCAGTTACTTGGAGTATGCTCAGGAAAAGGGATGGCTTCTAGCATGCTTTGGGTCTTCTGTGGCAGATGCCTGAGCTACTTGAGAAACAACTAGTATTTGGGTTTCTCGCATCGCATGTATGTTAATTACCCGCTACCTTCTTATAGCTTATGTACTGCTTACCGGTCTCACTTTAAAGGTGGGTTTGGGTAGATAGATAATGGGGTATTTGGACTCCATGTGATGTTTTCAACTTCATCGGAGATCCCATTCCCAGCCAATGTATAAAGTTGGTTCTTTGTTTTATTGACATAGATTTAGGGACAAGAAATGATTATGCTTCTAAATTATCATCTCTTTCTCTTCCTGCCCTCTGTTCCCTTTCTCACATTTATCTTCCATTTACGTGATTTGTCTAGTGATGTTGAGTTCAGAACAGAAGGGGTGATGCTAAATCGAATTCAGAGCACAAGATTTCTCATTTTGCGGAGGCATGATATATACTAAAATTATAATTTTATAGTAAAAAAAAAAAGCAACTTTACGTACAATCTGTATTAATTACTAATTGAAAATCTGCACTAACATAATATTTTTAAAATTCAAAGCAAAAGCAAAAGTAGGCATTCGAGCCTTCACACCGCTAGAGATTGTTCCACTCATGTTTGCCCAGGCCCAGTTAAGCTAATCCCCCCATGTCCAAACAGCTACTATTAGAAACCTATATCTACCAAACAAAGCCTCTCGCCATCCATCATTTACTCGTGCACCTCGTAAACGAAAATGTCTGAACCGCCGGTAGTGTCCATATCTGTAAAATCAGAACCGGTCACCGGAGGAAACATAACCGACGAGTGCTCGAAGACGGCTCAACCTGTTGTTCTCGCTGATCTCAACGCGAATCCTCCCGAAACCGACGGCAACCAACTCGGAGATAAAAACAGCTTAAAGTGCAAGGATGGTGACATGATGGTAGTTGAAGTGAAAAAATCGAACAAATCGGGAAAGTGCCGGGCGAGAAACAGCAAAGTGGAGGGTTTTCTTGATTATGGAGCTGACGGTGACGATCAGAGCGGACTTGGCCCTAGCTCTTCGCGCGAGGAGAAAGTTAGCAGTCTCAAAACTGTAAGTCGCCGCTTTATAGTTTACTGATTACTTTCTTGTATGTGTTAGTGCGTTGCTTGATTAGTTATTTTGTTGTTTGCTAGGGTTTGGTTCAGGTTGCGAGGAAGATGCCTAAAAATGCTCATGTTCATTTTATGCTTGGCCTCATGTACCAGAGAATGGGCCAACCGCAGAAGGTGACGTTCGAATCTTGGCCTTAATTGGTTAAAGTTTGGATAATCTTCTGTGCGTCGCGTTGATCATTTGTTTGATGCGAGTCTTTCTTCAGGCAGTTTGGGCTTATGAGAAGGCGGAAGAGATATTGCTCCGCTGTGAGGCGGAGGTCTCTAGACCCGAGTTGCTTTCTTTGGTTCAAATTCACCACGCACAGGTGCTTAATCTTCTTCTTTTTTTGTTTGGGTAAGGTTACTTTGAATTGTGAGAAGAGCTCGAATTTTTCATGGTTTCTGATTATGGTAGATTATGTTGTGAATGAAATGGTGTAGTGTATTCTACTGGAGAATTCTGCTGATAACGTTAAGGACAAAGAACTTGATGCCGAAGAGGTTGAGGATATTCTTTCTAAGCTAAAAGAGTCTATGCAATTGGATGTTAGACGGGCATCTGTTTGGAACACACTGGGTTTATTACTTGTTAAAACTGGGCGTCTACAGGTATGGCGATCTAGTCTTTTCGCCGCTGTTTCATAGATAGTGAGTTCCGCTCTTTTATGTTTTGACATGGGGGATTATCTCTAGTAGAGTGCTATCTCAGTTCTGTCAGCTGTGTTGTCGTTTGATCCCAACAACTACGACTGCCTGGCAAATCTTGGTATTGCCTACCTTCTAAGGTAGGTGATTGGTATTCTTTTTGTGTGCTCAACTACTCATCAATTTAGGTCTTTACTTAATGTTCCTTAAGGTTTCCTGTTGTTCTTTATCTTTAAACTGCTAGTTACTACTTAATCTTGCAGGGGGGATTCAGACTTACCAGGAAAATGCTTTCAAAATGTGATTCTGAAGGATCAAAATCATCCTACTGCCTTAATCAATTATGCTGCCCTTCTTTTGTCTAAATCTGGTTCAGTGGTTGCAGGTGAGAGTTTTGTGATGATTTTGGATCCCATATTCTTTGGAATTCATACGTTTAATGTAAATTCTTCAGCCTAATGAATTCTGTGGTTGATGTGAATATATCCTCTTTCTCGACAAATACTTCTGGATTAAAAGCCTTCCTCTTATAAAATACTCAGGTGCTGGGGCACATGCTGGTCAAGGTGCTTCAACAGATCAGTTTGAAGCTGTTAATGTTGCCAAGGAATGTCTGCTAGCTGCATTAAAAGTTGATCCTAGAGCACCACACACCTGGGCAAATCTCGCCTATGCATATTACATGACTGGGGACCACAAAAGTTCCGGAAAGTGCTTGGAGAAGGTATTCATGATTCGTTATCATTGTCATTTATTACTTATTTGTTGATTATTTTTCATGCCTGCTTCACCTTTATTAGAAGAAAAAATGTAGAAAAAAGGATAAAAGGAGCTATTTGGTGATTCCAATGATTATCAATAATTACCTTAGAATGTTGACTCCTATTTTTTATTCTCGGGGAATTCTTGCCAAGTGTTGAATGCAAGCACTTGTCTGGTCGTCTTTTGAGGCTATAATGGTCCTATATTGGTTCTATCATTTTTCAGGCTGTGAAATTGGAGCCTAACTGCATGTCTACACGATATGCTGTGGCAGTTCATAGAATCAAGGATGCAGAAAGGTCTCAGGATCCCAGTGAACAGCTTTTTTGGGCTGGAAATGAAATGGCTTCAATATTAAGAGAAGGAGACTCTGTTCCAATCGATCTTCCAATTGCTTGGGCAGGACTAGCTATGGTTCACAAGGCTCAACATGAGATTGCAGCAGCCTTTGACACAGAGCAGAAAAAGTTGATGGAGGTGGAAGAACATGCTCACCTAAGTTTAAAACAGGTAAATTTGTCCCGTTTGTTTTTCCAGAAATACTGGTACGTTTTATTTTATTCCTCATGTTGGAAATATCAAAATAGGCATTTAATCCAGTAATACAAAAACTAGTATGGTTATTTCAGTTTTCTGAGGTAATTATGTTTCAATTAAAAAGCAAAATACCATGCTGTTTTTGGTGTTGGAATTGATGGTACGTTTACTTATCCATTTCTCTTGGTATGGCTCTTCAGTCTTTCTCCACCGACCCCGTCTGATGAAGGAAAACATATTTGTACTAGCTTGACTTCCCTGCTAATTGGACTCATTCTTAAAGAACTTCCTACAGCTTTATATTTTCAGAAAAAAGTTCACATACTTCGTTAAATGGACATACACACCCTTTCTGTTGATTTTTTTGGTCAACTTTTTATGTGGAATTGATACGTGGTTTATCTATTAAATTTTTTTTAACTGAAAACAGAAGGGTTGTATATGTCTATTTTATAAAGTACGAGGGCTTTTTTGAGCATAAAAAATCATAAGGAATTTTTATGAATCAAACAAATCACAAGGAGTGTCCGAGTCTTTTGCCCTACTTCACACCAAAACACTTCATGAGTCATGTATATGAAATAGGCAATTGCTGAAGATCCAGATGATGGGGTGCAATGGCACCAGCTTGGCTTGCATTATCTCTGCTCCCGACAATTTAAAACAGCACAGAAGTATCTCAAAATTTCAGTTGCCCAGATGAAAGACTGCAGCTATGCATGGTCAAACCTTGGTTTGTGCTGATTCATGCTCTTGAACTTCTTTATATTTATTCTTTTATGTGGCACCCTTATGCATATGATGGGTAGGTATCTCACTGCAATTGTCGGAGGAATCTTCTCAAGCCGAAGATGTCTACAAGCGGGCTTTGGCATGTGCAACTACTGAACAAGCACATGCCATATTTTCCAACCTTGGAAATTTATACAGACAACAAAAGCAATATGATCGAGCTAAGGCAATGTTTGCAAAGTCACTTGAACTGCAGCCTGGCTATGCTCCGGCCTTCAACAATCTTGGTCTTGTATTCATAGCAGAGCACAAATGGGAGGAGGCAAAGTTCTGCTTTGAGAAGGCCCTCCAAGCTGACCCGTTACTGGATGCAGCAAAGTCCAACATGATTAAAGCAGTGGCTATGTCTAAACTGTCTTGTGGTCTTTCTTGTATTCCTCACAGTTAGCATCCACACAAGCTGAACGAAGGTAGGTAGCTTATTTAATCAGATAAGTATGAATGTACAAGGGATTGATCTTCCTACTAATTTCTCACTTCAAGTGCATACAATTTTTCATTTTTCAACAGAGAATTTCTGTTTCAGTTAAGCCAGTTATTCAGTTGATGAGCTTGAAGCTACGTACTTTGTTCCCTGAATGCTGTGGAGCTATTAGGGGTACCTGATAAAAACTGAGCAATCACTCTTATGGCATGAGTTTTCACAGGATTGATGGGCGGATAACATCACATACATGGTAGCACTACAAAGTAGCTGAAATTGGTGAAGGTTATAAATTGATCTAGCAGTCTTTATGATTGATCTAACAGTCTTGATGATTCCGGCTGCACTGCTGGGTGATCCGTGGCTCAGCTTGAAACCAAATGTCAGAGTACCGGAGTCTTAAAAATCAAACGCGGTCTCAGTGGTCTTCTAGCATAAGGTTATACTCGAACTGGCATAAGCAAGTGCAAGTTTCTTTGACAATGATGCTTCAGGTCACCACCGGATTTATTTGAAGGCTCTATTCTTCAACCAGCTCTGAATCAATCCTAGGGAACGAGGTCTGGCCAAAAAAAATAGGATACACCTCATTAGGCTACTTTTTAAGGAATCACATAACCATGTTTTTTAAGGTCGATTTCTTTATGATTGAGAGAACGCGTTTACTGTAATTTTTCCGATGCTGAAAGTACCATTCTAGCGTATAGATCTTTCGATGAATTGCTATATGATCGATGGAAGAGCTTGTCGCGTCGACGTGATACGAAAAGGCAATTAAGGTCAATCAAAATTCTTGTGCAGGAAATCGTTAAAATGAATTCAAGTTTGAAGTTTAATATTTGATTATAAGTGAATATAAACACAATTATCAGCTTTTGACATATGAAAGATTTGCTTATTCATCATCATCATTATTATTATCACTCAGTCCGAAATCTTGTAATGAAGTAGAGTTTGGGAAGGTTCGATAGTATGCAGTCTTACCTTTACATAGTAGAGAGGCTGTTTCCGGTAGACCTACATGTAAATGAGACAATATAAAAATGATACAGGTAACAGAAACAATTCAGAAAATAGAAAATAAATAAAAATATAAGGAACGAGAATTAAAAGCACTAAATAAAAAATAATAATAATATCCAAATCTCAAAATTTATCTAAAATAAATGCAAATAATACTAATCACAAATAATAATAATAATAATATATAGTAATAATAATAGTAATAAATAAAACAAATACAAGAGGTGCGATTGTAAAGGGAAAAGGCTTGTTGGTAAAAGAGTGAAACACTCATTTTAGAAAAGAAGAATAATGAGCTTGTCAAGTTTAAAACGCCAGACAAAGAAGCGGGGTAGCAACGGAGCCGCAACAGGAAAAAAAAACTAATAGTTTCTTGTAGACAATGTCAAAAGTTGTCAGGATGCTCGAGAAAAGCTGCGGATATAACTCGAACTTTCACCCAAAGTTTCTCGCTCACACCCTTTGCACGGCAATCTCACTTAGATTCGTTAAAGTAAGACTCAGCCTTTCCCAACCCTCGAAGTGTTTACCTCGCACACACTCGAAGAAACAATGCAGAAGCAACAATAATATAGGCAACAAGGAAACATACATAGAGATACGGTCAAAAGACCAACTTTATAAACTTTCCCTCAAAAGAATACAAAGAATGCTCTCTCTGAAAACTCACTCCCTCTGAATGAATTCCCAAGAGCAAAGCTCGAATGAGCTATATATAGGCATCCTAACTTGGAGTCACAGATTCCCACTAAATCTGAACTACTTAAGATCACGTCTATCTCTATCAGATAAGATCTCACAAACCAATTGGATGACACCCCCATCCAAATAGCACTCTAACTGATAAGATAGAATCTAACAAGATAATATAAAGATAGAGTTTACAATTATCTAGAACACTAACATCCTTATCCGCGAAGATTTCCACTATCTTCAGATGTTGAGTTTTAATGCAACTCTAACTCCCAGTCATTGCCACATCATCCAAGATCTTCTCGCAATCTCTATCCGCTGATGATGCAGTGTGATCTCGCTGAAGCCCACTAGTACACTGGTCTGATTCAATGCTTCCTACAACAAGTCCGTTAGTCATGGTCCATCTATCCGAGCGTGGCTAAGTCCTTTGTTCGTCAGGTCCTAACCTGGGTCGAGTCAATCTCCACAAGGTTCGAGACTCTACCAAAATTCGCACCAAGTCTGATCTCACTCGGCCATCAATGCCTTAGTGTTTTCGCATGCCTCCCTCATGCGTGTAGTCTCGTCGCTACAATTCACAAACCGAGTTAGCATAAAACCTCGCAGGTTCACATACCTTCGACCTGCCTCGCCGAAGTCAAGTGATAAAGCGCCTCGTCGCGCTCGTATGCCTTCGCGCATCCTCGCGGGGTCTTACATGCCTTTGCACCTTCTCGCACACTCCCTGGTCTCATAAGACTTTACCTTGTTTCCTCGTCAACACACCTTCCTCGTGCCGACTTGCATGCCAAGCATTGGCCAAGGCTCGCCAACACTCGCACGATCCTGCAATCTGGACTTAGGGATCTAACACTAGGATACCCTACGCAACGCAGATGCACGTTCTTCGTTTGCCGTGCATGTAGTCGTGCATCGATCGTCGGGCTACGACCCTCCTCGGCGAGTACGTGAACAAAGAAACGTGTAGAAGCAACTGCACTGAAAATCCCTTACAACAAGAAAAGAGCACCCGACGGCAAAAAGTCGTCTTCTAAAAACGTTAAATTTTTTTTTCCAAACACAAGCACGTCCAGACCGACTCTGAGGGAACCAGCCTTGACACTTCATGATCTAGGTCCCATTACCCAGGTTATCAAAAAGGCCATGAAGACAAGGCCATTACAACCGAGAAACAGGGAAACACGAACTCGTACGAACATAGCAACCAACCTCGCCTAAGAATGGCGAACTACGAGATTCAACCCACACAAGAGGACAGGAAAAAAATGCATAAATAACAACTTACATGCACAAAACAAAGATCACACTGACATAAACTGCAAACACAGAAACAACGAGAAGGATGGCTGGCACTGGCCACCCCTTACCTCCAAAAACGGCTAGTGCCACGCATGTAGAATGGCCAAGGCATATGTCATGTACCAATAGTCAGCAAGCTCGCCCAAAAAGATATAAAGCTAGTGGTAAAAACGTATTTTAGATACCTGATGATGCGGATTCCCCGTTGTTGCCCATGTCTTCCTCCCAAGTGAGTGTGAAGAGGAAAGCCACCAACCGAATAGCAAAATAGTATCAGTATAGCATATACAGAGAAAGTACCTTAGCGCAGGGGTCGTTTCTCTGATGAAGACGAAGCACCGATGATTGACAGGATTCATGGAGGGCCCGGTGTACTCAGCACCCGCAACAGCCACCAAATCCTTGGCAACAGCAATAAGCCATGGCTGAACCAGGCAAATCCTCGGGATCCCACTTGTAAACCACAAGCTCGCGGACAAATTCCTCGTCCTAGGAAACAACCACTCTGCCTTGATGGGTGACTAAGCAAGAACTGTTGTTGATCTCTGACGAATCTACAGCTAAGGGCATTCCATCGGTGTTGAGTGTAGAATGGATGAGGGGAAAGAAACATCCTCCAATATGTACAAAAGTGTGCCTCCTCTTCTTTCTGGACATTACCTTAAGATAGAAAGGCAGACACTCAAGGAGTATAGTATAAGCCTACCTCATCAAACATGTGGTAGCATGTTCTCTCATTTATGATACACCATTGGTATGATGCGTTTAAGAACCTTAAAAGGTATAAAGAATAACGATGCTAATTTTTTAAAAAGATCGATATTGCATATTATACTATCGGTAACCCTGCGATTGGTTAGTGTCTTTAGGGGTGAGGACAATGGACAAGGACGTAAAAATTTTGTCCTTCGTCCTGTTTGCTTGCTGTCCTCACTCTTTTTTTTTTCCGTCCTTAAGGACAAGAGCAAAAATTTTTGTTCCTTCCAAAATTGAGATACAGAAATTCTTGTTTGACGGACAAAATTATGAAAAGTCAAAAATAGCCTCGTGTAACGTTTGAAACCTAGAACAAAATTACCAAACTCCATTGAACAACCGCAGCTTTCCTCCTTCGTTTGGCTTCGTCTCCACTGATAACAGGGTAAGTTTTTTCTTTTCTTGCAGAATCTTCTCTTCTATTCCCACTTCAATGTACGCATATGTTATTTCCTTTTCCCCTTCTCTCTCTATTCTCCAGTGTAGATATTTCATCGACGTTCAGTTAAGGAGGGAATTAGGGTTTTGGGTTGTCTTGAAGTTTTGTTTCTTCATGAGATCACTCAGTAAAACTGAACTCGTAGGAAAATTCAATAGAGATGCCGCATCGGTGGAGAGGAGGAGGACGAGAATTTACAGGCAGTCTGGGTTACCACTTTTTAGTTGATTGCAATTTTTCCGGTTCCTAATTCTCAATTCTATCTCAATCACTTGACTAATTTCTCTTTCCAGGAGTAATATTGCTAGTGATAAGAACCATATGCTGGTTGGACTTTCAAATGGGTCATTTTGCATAATATTTTCTAAAAGTCAAAAGCCCAGGACGACTATCCTGTTTATATTTCTGCCTAATTGAAAGTGATTTTCAACTTGGCTCTTGCTGTCTTTAATGCAGTTTCATGGGGCTTTTGAGCTTGGCTCCTGTTCAGAATAGAGTAATTATCATAATTTTCACATTCTTCATGTTACGGCCTTGCTCCTAGTGTGAAGAACTATGTCTATCAAGCTATTTATGGAGAAGTTATGTTACTTGTTGTTTAGTCTGAACATACAGGTATAATAAAGTTTTTACATCTAAATCAGTATCTTGTCAAGGAAATGTTCGATTCCTTGTGTGCTCATTTTCACTACTTACATTTTGGAACTATTTCTTTGTCTAGGGTTTCATACATCTAAGTTTTTGGAGATATTACTAGGGAGTAGAGTATTCAATGAGAAATGAGTAATTGAGCTCTTAGACTCTGTTGAACTATTTTGGTAGCCTGTGTTCAGCAAGAGGAGACAAAGGCTCTTAACTGAGGAAATTTCTTGCTTGTAATATGGATGCCAGTGATGCATGTAATACTGCATGAAATAGGTAGTCTCCTTAGAACTCAGTTGGAATTACCCTGTGCTTGTAACCGTTGGCCAAGTTATGGTGATAGAACTCACCCAAGTATGACAGTATAATGAGTATAAAAGAATCAGATGGATCAAAGCAATCTCATCGATTCGGTATTGTATATTGATATTCTGTAGAAATAGGCTATTACAACCATAATACTGATCAACCTATATGAGGGGCTGTACCTCCCTAACCATATACTCACTGCAGAATACACGCATGTCCCCCTTACAAACATTCCCCTCCTTTTATATCCCATCCTACCCCAATTATTAGATGACACCTGTCACTTAATTGTAACTAACTCACGTGCTAGCATTTGCCAACTTCTTCTTACGCCTACTGTAAACTAATGGCCTCCTAGCTCTATCAATACTCCCCTCCAAAGCTTGCACCTTGTCCTCAAGGTGGAATGTCGGAAAGTGTTCAGCAATTGCAGCATAGGATTCCCATGAATTTTCAAATGTAGGAAGATCTTGCTACTGAATTAATACCTCCTCATTCCCCTTAGCATCCTTTCGGGTCCCCAATACCCTTTCGGGTTGGAAATCTAGCTCCCACTCTTCAGTTAATTGCTTAGGTAATGGCTATATCTGCACAGGATTAGGAGCTGCCCTCTTAAGCAAGGACACATGAAAAATCGAGTGAACTTGACTATATGCAGGTAATTCCAGTCTATAAGCCACTGCTCCAATCCTTTCAACGATAAAAAATGGCCCATAGTAATGGGGGTTGAGTTTCTCATTCATCCTCCGTGCTAAGGATCGAAGTTTGTATGGTTGGATTTTTAAGTACACTCTTTCTCCAACCGTGTACTCCACTTCTCTGCGTTTCTTATCTGCCTGGGTTTTAATCCGATTCTGAGATCTCAATAGGTTGTCCCTCAATTAGGTAATGACTCCATTCCATTCTTTAAGAAGTCTGTCCACTTCTTCCACTGCTGATAACTCCCCTGCATAACCCAATAAGGTGGGTGGGGATCTACCATAAAGAGCATAAAATGGAGAAGTTTTCGTAGAGCTGTTGTAGTTGGTGTTGAACCAAAATTCTGCCCAACACAACCATTGAGTCCACTTCTTCGGCTTGCTTCCGGTGAAACAACGGTGATATGTTTCCAAGCATCTATTGGTGACCTCCGCTTGTCCATCGGTTTAGGGGTGATAGGCTGAACTAAACTTCAGCCGAGTACCTGCCTGCTTGAAGAGTTCAGACCAGAATCTGCTCATGAATACCCTATCCCGGTCATATACTATTGAGGCTGGAAACCCATGTAGCTTCACTATTTCTCGAACAAAGAGTGCAGCAACATCTGAAGCAGAATAG
>JAOTAX010000006.1:32855304-32901695 GCA_025629825.1 Erythroxylum guanchezii
CTGTTTTTTTAATTGACAGCCAAACAGTCAACTGGCTTTTAAAAAAAGCTCTTCTCAGAAAAGCTCTACTAACAAAAGCTCTACTAATAAAAGCTCTATTGATAAAAGCTCAACCAAACGGGCTCTAAGTGTCTGTTTGGTTCAGTTTTTGGAGAGTGAATAAGCACTTTTGTCCACAGCAAAAGCTGTTTTTAAGAAAAGCCTCCTAAAAGCAAGGATGTAAATCACCTTATCAGATTTCGAATAAGCTGTCAGATTAGACAATCTTTGTGCAATATCATTGAGGGAGTTTCCTGGAACAAGTCGTAGACATTTCCTTTTGACATATTCTTATATGCTATTGTTGAATGGACAAGTAAAGACAATGTGATCTCTTATTTCCTCATGCACTCGACCCATTGGACAAATTTTATCAGCTTGCAGGTAAAGCATTATGTCAGTGGTATTAAGATTATTTTGAATTGCTAGAGGAGATTCTTGGAGTCAAGGCCTTTCTCAAAACAATTTTGTACCAGTCAACCTTAGAACATCTTCTTCTTAATAGGTTTTTGGTGGTTTTGTTGGTTAGTTTGTGGACAGGTTGGTCTTTCTAGTAGAAAATGTCTGGAGAGTTTGGATTGGGGAGCTATGAAGGTTGTAAATGTCTCAACCTATGAGGGAACTGCTAGGATTTCTCATTAATCAATGAACTCAGCCTAGAGTGGAGTGATACTGTAGGTGAAATCCATGGGGAGGGAAGAGATTGCAGGAGTTGTCTTTGTCCTAACTAGTTATCAAACTATTGTGCAACCAGCCTGCCATTCCTGACTCTACATTTAACATCAGTTTGTACATCTACCTTTACTAATTTCTCAAATACATCTACTTTTGAGGAAATATGGGTGTAACCATTTGATCCATAGTGAGTTTTTGTCTGTCAATATCTACCACAATCTTTTAAGGATGAGTGCATAGTATGTAGTATTGATTGAAGAAATGTTCAATCCACTTTCTTCTTTGGGGAGGCATAATGCCAGTCTATTTCACTTTAGCTTAGTAGCCTTTCAATTGATTTGATGATGTTTTGGGATAAGAATATGTGGGAGCACCAATATATACAATGAGAAGAATCTTGTGACATCTTCCAAAAATATTCACCTAGAGTTGAAGGACGCGACATTTAATTCTATCCAACAAATAAGAATGACCTATCGAGTTGTAGCTCGAAGCTAGCGAATTGGTCCTTAGGGATGGTAAGATGAATTCACTTGCATTGCATTATATACATAGTCACAGACAGAAGCTCGGGAGGCAAAATCATACAATCCTGGATTGCTTATAGAGTCCACTTGGCTTTGAATATCCAAACAAACCCAAAATTAAAAAAAAAAACATATATCCTTGTCTAATAATAATATTCTACTCTATCCAAGGTGCAAAAATCTTGAATTAAAGTTTTGGTTATTTTATTTGATCATGAAAGCAGATTTATAAATAATATGGAAGATAAGTATATTGTAAGTTGGAACAGAATAAAATTTATAAGAACACGAATCGTTATTCATCCCTCAAATTTTGGAAGCTATTTACTCCAAAAGGGTAACACCTGACCTGATAGCCGAAGAGTCAGGGTTCATTGGGAAAGGAACATAGTTCACATTATCTTATATAATCCATCTCATGTTAAGGTTTAAATTTACTCTTTCAATATAAATTCTTATGTCTATATCCAAGAAAGAAAATGGCGAAAGGGGTACCCTGGACATGGCCATTTGGATGAGAAGCAAGGTCAACATCATATAAAATACCCCTTAGGAGGTGGTTGAATTGGTGAAGTGAGAAATATAGGATTAAAAGGTCTTATGTTTGAATTTACCTACTTACACTTTTTTAATTAAACCTGTCGTATAGAATTTACCTAATATAAAATACTCGATTGATATGACTTATAGATTATTGTGTCAATCTGAATATTTACCAACACACATTTACCAACACACTTACAAAAGATAGTGATTATGGTTCCTCGTTTCAAAAAAAAAGATCATATAAGAGACTTTATTTCCATCACATTTGTACTTGCTCGTACTAATGTCGAGTACGTATGAAAGAGGTTCAACCTTATAATTTAATTAATAGAATTCCATTTACAATGCCCTTATCTAAGTTACTATTTCCAAAGAGCGAGGTCATCTGCAGTGCATTGCATGTGAATGCCAACATCAATTCGTGGCTTCTCATTCTCCATACCCCCACATCTGATTACGTACCTCTTGTTTGTTTTGGGAATAGAACATAACTACAGCTAAGAAAGAGAACGTCATGGTGTTTGACAATTTGACTCCAAAATCCTTCATTCGCCTTAATCTCACAAATCCACTCCCACCACACCTTCATCATAAAACCCCAATCCAGTAGTCCACATATGTGTGTATATATATAAAAGATAACATCACAGGACACGGAAACTTGTATCACAGCAGTCATAATCATCCTCCTCCATTTTGCCTCTCAACACGCCATACAAATAGGACCAACCACACCCACCTTTTATCTTCAAGCTCTCTTTCTCCAACTGATAGATAAACTCAAAAATTACCATGTTGATCCCCAAATTACTCCTTCTCAAACCTTTTCTATTCTCTCTTTTCCTCTCTCTCGCCGTTATCGCTTTCCTCGCCACCACAACCCCTCTTCACCGTAGACACACCTCCAAAACGACAACCCCAATTCCCAGCACGACCAAGAAAGATGGGATCAGAATCCGACCTGGATATACCAACTACAGCGTCTACATCCAACGCCAACTGAACAAAACCCTTGACCCAAAACTCCGTCAGCTATGGAAAACTCGCGACTGGGAGCGCAAAGTTCGAGTCTTTTCGGATTTCTTCGAGTCGTTGAAGCAAAGGAACCTTTTGTCGAACACCTCGCGGGCACTCTCCATCGGGGCCCGCGTCGGTCAGGAGGTGGAGGCGCTGCGGCGGATAGGGGTGGCGGACTCGATTGGAATGGACTTGGTGCCGTGCCCACCGCTCGTGGTGGCCGGAGACTTCCATGCACAGCCGTTTGAGAACGCAACTTTTGACTTCGAGTTCTCGAACGTGTTCGACCACGCGCTGTACCCGTGCAAATTTGTGGGAGAGATCGAACGGACGCTGAAGCCCGGTGGAGTTTGCGTCTTACACGTGGCCTTATCTCGACGGGCTGATAAGTACTCGGCCAATGATCTGTACAGTGTGGGGCCGCTAACCGAGCTGTTCAGTGTGTCAAAGCTGGTGGAGGTTAGGAATGTTGATGGGTTCGGGTTGGATACCGAAGTTGTCTTCAGGAAGAGGATTTGATTAGTTCTACCAATTCTTTCTTTTTCTTTTAATTGTTTGTTTCATAACATCTACTCATTTTTAATCAAATATATTCTTTGATTTTCTAAATCATTAATTTACGGGTATTCATCTCCATTAGGTTACGTCATTTCAATGAATTTGTAATAAAATGCTATGAACATTAACACTTAATACTAGTTCATGATCTTTGACAACCATAGTACTTCCACTTTTTGTAATAGTGTAAAATTTTGACGTTATATGCACGGGAGATTGCTCTAGTATGTGTGGCAGTAGTGTGAATGTAGGATTATGGTAATCGAAAAGCGAGATGCAATATGGGAGGGAGGTTGGTGCAATAATTGTGCACTAGCGACTAGTCTAATCACTAATAGTGCTTTGTCAATTATGTGAAACAATAGCCAAGCCAAGCTTGAGATGGGTAGATCCATTACTTCGGATTTAAAGTATTAATTCCACCGCTGTAAGCGGGTTCATCCTATTCTTGCGAGGAGTCTAACTTTGGACTTTGAAAAGTTTTTCTTTCTTCGGTGAAATGCATTTTCTGTAAGAGATAGTAAGAAATGCATTTGATTAGGACTTTGGCATTAAGTTATTTTTTTTATGAAAAGAGTTTTCAAAAAATTAATTCCTAAGTGCTAGTAGAATCCTAAAACATTAAATACAAACAAAAGATAGAAAAAACAGAGATAGAATCAAAATGATTCCTTAACTGCCTTTGTGAATATTCCTAAATGTCCTAACTTTTCACGGAAGATAAGAAGGAAATGAATATGTAACACATAACGATATCTTAGTTATGTATTCTAAATCGAACATGAAAGGGCAATGAATGAATAAATGTAGAAAATACCTGATTTCGATTTCATAACTTCAAACGAGCTTTCTGAAATCAAAACGAACGCGAATCTACCGCCGTCTTCACGAGAAATACTTACCGGGATACGGTCAATGTCTTTCTACAGTTTTCTCAAAATGTAATCTCTCTTAACGAGTCAAAGAATCCTTATGCTTACGAATGATATGAGCAACTACAAGAAAACTTAACATTCATATATAACATCCATATCAGGCTTCTCCATCACAGGCTCGATATGGATCTGATCCACCCTGATCAGGATCCATTTTTCACCCAGGCTTCAACCCATTGATTTAGATCATTTATTTGGTCACTTTATTATCTTTATCCGGATCAAATTACGTAACTTAATCAATAAGTTAATGAAAAAATCAAAAAATGCAATTAAATGTTGTCTAATTTTATGGGAAAAGTCAAAAATATCCAACATTCTCTCCCTTGAACAATACTTAATTGTGGTATTGAATCAAGTTTAAAACAGTTAAAACTCTGTTAAGTCACGCTACTGTATTAGTTGACTAGGTTTAAAAACAAAACGTTTGATCCAAACATAATGAAAGTCCATGATTCCGTCTTGTAAAGCTTTCGATACCGAAAAGCATCAAATGCATTTGTCACGTGCGACACAGATCTAATACAATCACGCATATCTAATACCTCACTAACATAAATGGAAAAATGGAGTGTGACAAACTAAGATGATTCCTGTATGATCTAAATTATATCATCTTTGTTTGTAAGTCTCGATTTCTCCAACTTTATGCTAAACTGCATTGGAGAAATCCTGTTTTCTCTCACCAAATCCTAAACTGCATCAGAGAAAACTTTTATATTCTCCAACTGAATACTAAACTGCATTGGAGAACCTTTATGGGATGACAAACTTATATCTCCCTATGTCTTGTCAAAATTTATGGATATCCGCATAAAACTGTATGCGTCTAAATTACATAGGCTCAAGGTCAATTTGTACATATTCCCAATGACCTTTAAATGTTTAAGATTGACACAACTATTAAGACTTTCATACGTACTATGATAATGTATGATAACACATATTACTGAGGATAAACAATGATCTTCTTTATTGATGAACCACCACACTATCATAATACATCAAATGTATAAATGTACATGGAGCAAACATAATGATCCCTTAATTAATAGTGTCTAAGGACTTCAAAACACTCATACTGTATACTTGTCTCATAAACACATGTGAAGTTCTTTAGTTAAAGGATTGGTTTATATTTCCTCAGTCCTTAAATGCTCCAAACCTTAATGTCATCTTTTTCGTATCAACTCCTTTATGGTTGAATATTTGACCTTCAAATGCTAAGATCCTGTGATATTCTTTGTTGTTACTAAACAACATAGCAGTAAGATTATCATAATGCAACCGAATGAGTCTAGCCGCTAAATCAACCACAGACAACTCATAAATTACATTTCTAAGCTAAACCATCTGTAAAACAGCCCCATAACATGCACTTTATATGCATGATCGAGGAAGTCACTCGTGTCTACTTGACAATCTTCCACAAAATTATACCATCTATAAACATAAAAACTGTAACCTTAAGTGGACTTTCAATCATCCGGACACATAGCTAAAATTTGAATCTGAATTCCCTGCGAGGTTTAGTATGTTGACTTTGCTATATGTCAACATATAATCCTTGATTCCCTTTAAGTATCTCAACACTTGCTTGACTACATTCTAATGGTCTACACCTGGGTTAACCAGATATTGACCAAACCGGTCTAATAATAAATGTAATGTCTCGTGTAGTACTTACCTGAGCATACATCAAGCTATTAACTGTACTAATATACGAAACATTCCTCTTAACCTCTCTCTTTACTTTATTCTTTGGATACTGTGCCAAAGATTTTCTCTCATAATGAGAGATAAATGCTACAACAGGTTTACAGTTATTCGTATTAAACCTTTGTAAGACATACTCATTGTATGCACTATGTGAGAGGTCTATGAGTGTTGAGATTTGTCCCGGTAAATTTGAATACCTATACTCCAAGGTCCTTCATGTCAAAGTTCTTGACCAAAAGTTGCTTAACCTCATACAACATGGTCAAGTAATTTGACGTGAGTAATATATCATCCACATACAATAATAGAAAGATAACTTTGCTCCCCTAATCTTGTGATACAAGCATCTTTTTAACTTTATTTTCCATGAAGCTTAAAGAGGTCATAACCTTATCAACAGTAAGGTATCATTTTTGAGAGGTTTCATATAAATCATATATTGATCTGTTTAATATACAAACTATGTCAGTTTCATCTAGATTCTGAAATCCTTCATATTGTACCATATAGACCTCTTTATAAAAGTCTTTATTCAGGAAAGCGGTTTTGACAACTATCTGATGTAACTCTATATCATCATGAGCTACAATTGCCTTAATCACTCAAAATGTATGCTACAAGGATACGAGAGAAAAAGTAACATTAAAGTCAACCTGTCTTTCTAAGTGAACAATCAAGCAACTGAGTGAGCCCGTAAATTGTTGAACTTTATCCTGAAATCCTTTAGGTCTTGAAACTTTATTTACAACTGACGGGTTTGCAGTTCCGCTACAAATCAACTAACTCTCAGACCTTACTATGGTTTATGGTTTGCATCTCATCAGTCATTGCATCCCACCACAAATCTACATTGGGTCCAAAAACATCTTCTGTATAAGTAATTGAATTCGTAACATGTCTAATATCATTGTCCTGTTCACCTAATAGACTATGTAATCAGATGGGATAGCAGGTCGTCTCACTCTAATAAATCTACACAATTGCATTAGATCTTGTACCCCCAGGAACCTTTATGTGTACAAGTATGAGTTCATGTTCCTTTACAGACTTGGTACAAAGACCTAGATCCACCAGATCTAATTGTATAAGTAGCGAATACATAATAACTATAGTATCCACCTTGCTATCATCCGAAGGGTCAAAGGGCCCACCATCATCATAGATATTGTATTCTAGAAACTTAGCTGTTTGTAATTCCACTATTTTGGTCTATCCCACTTTATAGTAAAATCTATAGCTTTTCAAGTGGTTGAGCTTACTAAATAGCAATGAGCGTAACGAGCATACAACTAGTCTTTATAAGGATTGTACTACTTTACTGGGGCAGCCCTATATACTAACGTGTGCAAGGCCAAAATTTCACACTTCTAGACAATCAGTTAGATTAGTCATGTTCTGCATTGACTTCTTCAAGTCCTTTAGGGTGCAATATGCCTTTTGGCTACATACCATTTTGCTTAGGACTACCCAACATAGTGAATTAAGTCACTATTCCTACTGATTCCACATATTTGGCAAGCAGACCTTTTCAAGTCCTGAAACACCATGTTTGCCATGATATTCTTCTCCACGGTCAAATTTGACTATCTTGATAAATTTTCCCAATTAGTTCTCAACCTTCAATATTTAAGCAATAATACATAACTGTAAAGAGAATAATTATTAACAAATGTCAGAACATATTTAGAATTGACCAATGCAACTATATAAGGTCTTCTGATATCCATATGTATCAAACCCAAAAAGTCAGAAACACAAGTTGACCCTTCTTCCTTATTAGTCAACTTAACCCTGCAACAGTCAGCACATGTTTCCAGATCATCATAATCTAAAATTGAGAGAACGTTTTCCTTAATCAATCTCTCAACCCTAGCTCTAGAAATGTGGCTTACACTTTACGCCACACCATGTATAACTTTTCATTCATCAAGGTTCTTCTTTTCATGACTTGTTCCGTAAAATACAAAGAAGCATATATCTAATTCGGGGTAAGGTACATTCTATAAAAGCCATATGACAAGAAAGTTATACCATTATGTTTTGCATCAAACAATAATTGTATAATATAAGCATTAAATACAAAATGTTAACCTTCTTTGTCCAAAATTAATACAAAGATCACATATAAAATGTGCGTGTAAAAACCAAAACAAACTTTATAGCAAGGTTCAATACATACATCCCCTATAGATGTTACATTCGCTTCTTCATTGCTGTCAACCATCAGTTCCTCCTTCCCTTTATTTGGCTCTATCCTGGATATGAACCTCTACATTGTGCATAATGTGATTATCGCAAATTAGATTCATAAATTAATAAGCTAAGGAGTTACCTTATGGTCATAGTCTTTCCTTCTAGGCCTTATACCGCTGGCTTCTTTATGTCCCTAGGACTTTTACCAGCACTAGATTGACTAACATCAGTATGTAAAGAAGATTTAGTCTTTCTACCTTTGAATTTAGTGGGCTTCATCTTTGTCTTCCTTTTAGTTGCTTTGAGGGCTGTAAGAGTAGCAAGCTTGAGTTTCTCCTCCTCCACGACACAATGGGCCATCAAAGCATTGAAGTTTCATTCCTCATCTAGCGAATAATATGTCATCCCCAGATTACAAAATTCTGGAGGGAGTGTATTCAAAGTCTGGTGAACTATGAAGACATCAGGAAGAGGAATATTCAACATTTTCAGTCTACTGTAAAGATGGATCATTCTTGATATGTACTCCATTACTCCTCTTTCTCCCATATAGCTCATCAAAAATAATTTTTTCATCAAGGCACTTATCTTAACATTAGGTGAGATCGTGCACCTCTGGGAGACATTACTAAGAAATTCATTCGCTAAGTCTATTTTTGAAATTCCACTAAGAAGATGGTCCAGTATGGATCTCTTAATGGTCATAAGACATAATTTGTTAGACTAATTCCAGGCTGCATAAGCTGCTTTATGAGCTCTCGAGCTCATGGATGTAGGTGGAGATGGCCTATCTGTTCGTATGGCCATATCAACTTCAACTATCTCTATAGCATTCAATACATCCTCTGTCTACTTCTTTGTATTCAAACCAGTTAGAGTTTCAATGGAGACACTAATATTATTGACCGAAAAGGTGACTGTTAAATGACAACGCCTAGATCAACACAATTGTAGGATAACAGTGATACTCAAAGCTATTACATAATATCTTTACCAAAAATTAGATCACGTATATTATGAAACACCTTTGGGTTGAATACATAATATATGCATTTAGACCTTCACATAAAAGTGATCAGAGTACAAACCATCAACTCTCATGACACTACCACCTGTGGGTGAATAGTTCATTTAAGCAACAACTTTTCTCTATCTAATGTCTTTATGAACATCTCAAAATCTTGTGTAAGGCCAACCCCTGTGGGCAGAATAACCAAACATGAGACCAAAAATGTCCCCTAACATATAAGCAAAACAATTCAAAATACTGACTTGAAAGGCTACTATGGTGACCACATCTTCATCAGCACTCAAAAAGTTCACAAATACAAGGGATACATCTTTATGTTATCCTCACATTATTTATGGGCATATGGTATGTGTCAATGTAACATTAATAAATGCTAAACCCAAATGCACAGTCTCATTGTCGCACACTCGTGCTGAAGACATTCTCTAAAAACTTTATTTCAGACTTTCGTAAAGAAAAAATCTCATTAGAGTGACTTTCGTGAGTCATTGAGAACTAAACCGACCGCCCGAGACACGAGGACCTTATGTATCTCCCTTATGGCAAGTTTATTGCATGAAAATTCGCTCAAAAATGACTTCAGAATGCCTTAATACTTTTTTCGAGTAATTATCATGCAATCCTGAACGTTGAACACGAGACCTGAGATACGAAAACTTGAAGTATCTCCCTCAAGTGATGTCCGAAACATGAAAATTTACTCAAAATCAGATTCAGAATGCTTTAATTCCTTTTCTGGAGTTAAATTTTAATTTATACTAATGTAATAAATCCAGAAAAATGAAAAAAAAAATTCACTTTATGAATTTTTCGAACCCGAAAACTGACCCAAAACATCCCGGGGCACCTTTACTGGAAATCTAAAATTTTTGTACTTTTTTTTACTGAATTTTCATACAACTGATGTCAGTATGACATCAACCGATGCGTCAGCCGCGTGTTCATGCTAGAGGTGCGCGTCTAACACGCGCTCACGCCAGACAGGCGCATGTGCATCACATGTGCGATGCGTGTCCTTACGATGTTCAGCCACGTGTCAAGCATCCGTGAGGCCCGTGTGGTTGCCTCCTCATGTGCACTGTGCAAGTGCCACTGTTGCTGGCAACGGTCTAGGTGATTTTTAGCAAGTTTCAGGCCAGTTTTTCTCACTTCTGGGCTCGTTTTCACCCCGTTTTTCAAGGCTAAACTCATGTATACTATTTTCATTAAATTAAAAAAAAAAAGAAAAAACCGAGAAACAGAAGTTAGCTCTCTGAAAACCTTATGAAGAAAAAACTAAAAAATCTTTGTTTTTAACCACCCGATCACGTCACTGCTCTAATACCACATGTAACACATAATGATACCTTAGTTACGTATGCTTGATCAAACCTGAAAGGACAATAAACGAAGAAATGCTGAAAATACCTAATTTTAGTTTTATAACTTCAAACAAGCTTTCCGAAGCCGAAACGAACACAAATCTACCATTGTCTTCACAGGAAATGCTCATGGGGATGTGGTCAACGTCTTTTTACAATTTTCTCAAAACATAAGCTATCTTAACAGGTCTGAGAATCTTTATGCTTATGAATGATATGAGCAACTGCAGGAGACCTTAATCTTTATATGTAGCATCCATATTAGACTTCCTCATCACAGGCCCGATATAGGTCTAGTCCACACTGATCAGAATCCATTTTTCACCCGAACTTTGACCCATTGATTTAGATCATTTATTGGGTCACTTTATTATCTTTATCCATATCAAATTACGTAACTTAACTGATAAGTTATTGAAAAAAATCAAAAAAATGTAATTAAATGTTGTCCAATTTTATAGGAAAATTCAAAAATATCTAACAAAATAATCATCCGCTTATGGAAGAAATAAAATAATTTCTAGAAAATCCTACAAAATCCATTCATATATGTGACATTAAACAAAAAGGGTGCTAGAGATTAATTTAAGTTTGTATGTGTCCAAAATGAGTATTATAAACACTCTGAAATTTTATTGGTAATGGTTGTAGTATTTTTCTTATAAAAAATTTGATAACAATAACTTAGCATGGTTTAGAGGGGAGAATGAAAAAGTAAAGGCACCTTTTCAGCACCAACAGATAATTGATAAAATTAGACATAAGTTAATTCCCATGCAGATTCCAGAATGATCATAAAGAGTCCCAAAAAGAATCATGGTCATAAATGCGGGGGCCGACCTTGGCCACATGACATGTTGGAGGGCACATGCAAATGCAAAGTCTCTTCAGTACTCACCCACCTGTCACCAACTCAGAATGTCAGTTAATCCCCCAAAAACAATTTTCAACCACAGCGTGTGTTTTGTATTTTGTTTCCATCTGCAATTGCATGGAGCACTACTCTGTCCTTAGCTCCTGACGCTCTCCTGAAATTGTCGGTACACAATCCTAACGGTTCTTATATATAAAACAGTCTTATATATGTCGATAACTTTGAAGGCCCACAAAAACTCGCATTCAAGTTGATTGCTCTTTGCGACTGTTAACGGACAGAAAAGGAAAGGATCAAATGCCTCCGAAAAAAAAGAGAATATTTTATGTCTTGAAATGTTTCTTACAACTTTAATGGATCCCATCCCATCCCTATTATACATATAATATTGGTCCCTCTTTATGCCTTGTGTCCTTTTTACTACATATAGTTGAGCCGTCTCGTGGTTCATAAGCCATTATGTTCCATATATTACAAAATCACTTTTTCGGAATTTACCATCTGCCACAAACGTAAGTTTACACTGTTGCTCATGATTGGAACAATGCCAACAATAATATAATAACTCAGGGCAAGTCTTGCTATTTCATGGATCTCATGGATCTGAATCAATTCACCACAGGTAGATTTATCCTTAATTAATTAGTAGGGAGCTTGCTTTTGATAAAATCACATAAAAATAAAAAATATACATATACATATTAAAATAAGAAAGTAATAATAATTAAGAATAAAATAGAATAAAAAGATATTAATAATAATATAATAAAAACAAATAGATAAATACTTATAAAAAAATATAAACATAAGTAATACAATAAATATAGAACAAGATAAAGATAAAGGATAAAATAAGTAAACAAATATATAAATGAAAAAGAAGACAAGTAAATAAGTCAATCAATCAAGTCATTACAAGAAAATATTTAGGCTAAATAAGGAAATGTTTAGGCTAAATAACTAAAAAAAAAGTACTACATGTTAAATATTTAGGCTAAATACAAGATATATGGCTCGAAAGAAAATGTTTAAAAGACGTATAAGAAATAGAAGGATCTCTTTACGTAAGATTATTTATCTGTATCCTAATATGCTAAAGTTTTCTATTAAGAGTCATGTTCTTGATAAGTTCCATCAGATTCATATCATTCTTAATCACCTGTCACCAATTCTTGTTAGGCCTTCATTTTTTCCTCTTACAGTCACTAAGTACAGTCTTCTTGCATCTTCTCATAAAGCGTCAGGATGTCTCCTCTTAGCATGTATGAACACCTAAGCCTCTCTCTTAATTTTCTATTAATATTGGCCACCTTTAATTTGTCTTTTACCATTACATTCATAACCTTATCTCTTCAAGTAAGGTTGCAAAGTCAACGGAGTATCTCCATCTCTGCCACTATTAGATTATGATTTATGTGCATGTTTGATAGGCTAACACTCCGTCCTATAGAGCATGGTCTGTCTAATCGCTAAATGATATAATTTATCTTTAAATTTGAGTAGTATCTTCTTGTCACGTAAAACTCTTGATGTACTTCTTTATTTAATCCACTCTGATATGATGAATCCTAGATATTTAAAACACTCTTTTCTATGGTATAACTTATGAATCAATCTTTACCTCTACATTGGAAGCTATTCTATGACCTGAAAAGTTACACTCTAAGTACTCAGGCTTATTCCTACTTAATTTAAAGCAATTCAACTCTAACGCATTCTTCCAAAGTTCTAACTTTACATTGACAATCTCTTTTGTCTCGATTACTAAAACAATATCATTAGCAAACAACATATAAAAAGGCACATCTCTTTGGATATTCTTAGCAAGCTCATCAATCACTATTGTAAACAAAATGGAGCTCAATGAGGAGTCTTAGTATACCCCAATATTGATAGAAAAAAACCACGTATCTCTTCCTATTATCCTTACTCTAGTCTTTACACTTTCATACATATCCCTAGTAACCTCTATATAGGTCATAGAAATTTCCTTAACTTCTAAACACCTCCATATGATTCCCCTAGGTATCCTATTATACGCCTTCTCTAAGTCAATAAAAGTCATGTGTAGGTTACATTGTCTTTCCTGTAATATTGCATTGATCTTTTAAGGAGAAGTAAAACTTCTGCCAAGGACCTTGTTGACATAAATCAAACTAGTTCTCTGAGATAGGAACATCCTTTCTCACTTTCTTTTCAATTACCTTCTCTTATAACTTCATAGTGTGACTAAGTAGTTTGATGCCTTTATAGTTATTACAGCTTTGGATATCTCCCTTATTTTTGTATAGAGAAATCAACATACTAAGTCTCAACTCATCCAATATGGCAAACTTAAGGATCACATTAAAAATCTTGTCTAGCCAAGTAAGACCCTCTTCGCCTAGGCTCTTCCACACCACTATAGGTATCTCATCAGGTCTTACTATCCTTCCACTTTTCATCCCCCTCAAAACACTTTTAATTTCTTCACCTATAATATGCCGACAACAAGTAAAATTACAATACCTCTCAAATGTACTAAGATAATCTAAAGAGATGGTGTCCTCTACGCCTTCATTAAAAAGGCTATTGAAGTATCTTTGTTATCTTCTCTTGATGTCATTTTTATCCAAAAGCACTCACTCTGTTTCATCTTTTATACAACAAATTTGATCAAAGTAAAGAGTGTTTTTCATCATAATTTGTAAAAAAAAATTAGAATGCTTCCTAGTTTCTTCCTTAAAATATGGGAGAAAATTTGTCAATACATAATAATTTTAAATTTTGATATATAAGTATTGATGGGGAACATTTATTGGTATAGGCTTTAACCTCGTCATTAATGTAAAATAATTTTCACATTATAAGTGTATATTACTGCAAAAGGATTGGACCATTTTGCTTAGATGTCATAGAGTTTGTGCCATTTACTTTCACTTAAAGAAGAAATATCATATATATGTGTTAGTGGAAGATGGTTTTTGGGATATTCCAAAAGTATTTATGTTTTCTTTTCTTATTGTTAGACCAACACCAGCAGTTTTTTCACTTAGAGAAGCAACATTATATATTTCTTATTACTTTGTTTTCTCCTTTAGCTCTTTTTCCATAGCTCAGATTCATTAGCATTATTTGTTACGATATGGAATGAGTTTTTTCTTAGAATAGTATAGTAAACCATTTATTTATCAATTTCCAAAAGGAATAGACTAATTGTCTTAACTCATTATATTGTTTTAATCAAATGTTGACTTGTTTTAACTTAAAAAAGTTTCCCATTTTCCATTTAAAAGCTAGATAACAACATTTTGGTCACTTATAGTTTACTATGTTCCATGTGAATCACTCACCTTAGGTTAACACTTTCTCTAACATACTATTTAGTTAAGTTGTGTTTTTATCTTATAAGACAAAATTGGGCAAAGATATTTTAGTTCTTTGCAAGAGAATCTTCATAATTAATCCTTATATTTAATGAAGTTAATCATAACTGGAATATGTGAAACTTCATGCATGCATTTCTACTTCCTTTCCATTAATATTACCTTTTGGTAACTATAATGCTTGTTATATATTGTCGTATTAATTTAAAAAATGAATGATCAAAGGCTTAATGATGTAGAATCATATAAATGGAACCTCTTATTATTGCTAGCTTTAGAGTATCAGTAAAAGAATGGTAAATATCCATGCATAGTTGATTAGGAATACCTTATATGATGCTTTTTGTTTTTATTTTTGAATTATCTCTACATTTATTATCATAATGATCTTTTCATCAAATATCAATACATCAAGTGTACTCTTATAAGAATAGGCAAGAAGATCAACTATTAATCTTGGATGTAAATGGACTAAGTTGAGAATGATCTTATATGTTGTTGCATTATATGTTGCTATACTATACTTTTTCTTTATATTTTGTTGCATTATATATTGTTTATTATATTTCACTATTTCAATATTTTCTAATGATTATAAACAAGCTACAATGACTCAATATGTAGGTATAAAGCTTTTTTATGGTCAAAAGTTTAAATTAGTACTTGATTTGATTTTTATTAATGAAGAAACAATCATATTAAAAATATATGTGCCTTGATTGTGTTAGTTACAAATAAATATGTAAGGAAGAAGAATTGAGGTACATAGTTGATAATGCATACTATAGGGTATTAATCTTTAAAATTTAATGAGTCACTGAGACTTATTAAATCACATAAAAGTTGTATTAGGCTCATTAACTTTATAAAAATCTATGGAGTTATTAGTATGGATCTTACACATACATTAGATACATTAATTCCTGCACCTGACATGTTACCTATAACTATAGGAGAGGAGTTTACTGAGGAAGATGAGGGACATCCTGATATTATTTTAAAGGAAATAGATGGATATGATGGGGATAGGTTATGGTGAAGAAGAAAGTAGTGTTGTTATTATTAATATTACATATTATATATTATTAATACTACTAATTAATAATTAATTATTAATAATATTAATTAATAATAAGTAATAATATTATTAATTAATTAATTATTAATTAATTATCAATTAATAACATTATTATTATTATTATTATTATTATTATTATTATTATTATTATGATCATCATCATCATCATCATCATTAATAGCATTAATTATTAATATTATTAATATTATTAATTAATATTATTAATAATATTAATAAAGAATAATAATAATTAAAGATTAATAATAATAATAATAATAATAATAATAATAATAATGATGATGATGATGATGATGATGATGATAATGATAATAATAATAATAATAATAATAATAATAATAATAATAATAATAACATAATTCAAAATTGTAAAATAAATATTGTAACAATTATCAAATAATCAATGAATTACATATACTATTCTTGTTATACTATAGGGGCATTTCCGTCATTAACACTATTTTCTGTAATGTCCTCGGCAACCAAACACATTTTTGTACTCAGGACGAAGGCAATTATTTCTGTTCTGTCCACCACAACCAAACATCTCACTGTCTTCAATTCTTGTTTTGTTCCGTCATGTCCTATTCCGTCTCGTCCCGTCCCTGTCTGTTGAAAACGCTGATCAAACACAGCAAAATAGAACACAAGAATCCATGAAAAAAAACTTATTTAATACAATTATCATACCATGCTAAGAGTTATAGTCCTAACAAGTAATTAGCAATACAAAAATAGGAAATACTCTTATATGAGCCAATGATATTTTAACCTACACATTAATCAATTGGGGATTATATGCAAATCAACATATGGAGGAGAAATGTGTTAGGATTAGGGTCTAGAAGAAGGAGGAAAAGGATGACGTTAGCATCAAATAAGGAGGAGACTCTAGTGTCGATGAAGGAGGAGATTTCACTGTCGAGGAAATGATTTTATATTGTGTATGTTACAAAGACGGAGAATTTTACATAATTTTAGAATGGATGGAAAAGATTTTGGAATTTTATGATAGGATATTTGGGGTTAATCTGATTTTAAATTTAACTAAAGTTAAATAAGATTAATGAGAAATTATAAATAATTTACATGAATGAGATTCACTTTTATGTGACATTGTGATTCACACTTAACAAATAAAAAAATAAAAAGTATTATGTCAACACTACCATGACACTTAACTAACGAACTTTTATCTTGTTAAGGATTCTATCAATTTAGGATTAAATTTGAACAATTTTAAAATATTAAGATTCTTTTTATACACTCCAAAATGTTAATTACTTAACAAAAAGTACCTTTTGTTAATTAGTTTAAATAATAAAGTATGAATTTTTTTTAATTAGTATCTTTTTAAAAGAATAACTAATTACCATATCCCATTAACTGAAAGTCTAGTACCAAAAAAAAAGCTTCATGCTTGATACCTTGCTTCAAAAATTGATAAAACTCCTTAGAAACTAAATCCGCTCTTTGAAAATTTAGAGAGGGGGGTTCTAAGCTTTTCATGATGATTTTAAGAGTGATTGCATGCCAATATCTAAATTCATTTGGCAATACCTGATGTAAAGTATGCACAAATGCCAAAAAATGTGTAAGAATAAAAGTATAGATTATGAACATTTAAAGAGCTCTCAAGATCACACCAAAGCATACCGTAATAGCTTCCGGATATGAGTTTGACTTTTGGGTTTGCACCATTTCATTTCGGCCACTGGTTGGATTTTAATGGGCCATGATTTCTAAGTGCCTTGTAAGGCCCAATTAGAATCTATATTAAATAAATAAATTAAAAATACACAAAATAATGATTAAAAAGGGGGAAAAAAAGAAAATCCTGCCGCTACTATTAATAAAAACTATCGAATATATATTATATTTTCAGAATTTTGTATTTTACTAATTTAGAGACTCAAAGCTAATAAATAATTTAATTTAATTAATATTTTAAAATTTTAAATAATAATTATCTTCTTCAAAGTTTTTAGGTTACTAGTGGACCACCTAAGAGGGAACCTCAGTGATGACGAGGACTCTGGAAGTTTGCAGCTGCGATGGAATCTAATCATTTAATGAGACATCAGAATCTCCTTTAGTAATTAGAATCATAAGGCAAGACTCACTCGCGACTAATAAATAAATAATATGGCACTCGATCGGTGCAAAATTAAAATATGTAACACTAATATCGGATTGACCTGCTTAGGTGTGACTGAGTCAGTTTGTACATATGTTGTTTTATTAATAAACATGTCGATAAACAATAGGTCAGTTTTAATTGAAGAGTTCCAAGATACTCATAACTATTAGGTTGCGTGTTTGAGAGCGGATGTTCGAGGAAGAGAGGATCTAATGCATCCCTATCGAGTCCACTTCCAGTTTAATCCGACGGAAGCTCAACCTTCAAGCGAGCGAAAGTCCGGTGTAGACACCCCAAAGTTTCGCTGACAGCGCGGAACACTAACCTATATTCTGAGTGAAACCGTCAAGCCAATTACCGTTACTATCTAGAATGAGGCTATCTGCTGTAGTCGTGAATTGGGTACAATTGCATGCACCATCAGTACTCAATTTGACCTAACTTAATAGCAGACGACTCCAACCGATAAGTTGTTCTTAGCGAGAACAAAATCCTATGATAATCAGGTTCTGCCGCTCGGTAGCCTTCTAAATCTATCTAAGCAGTCGTTTTATAAAAGAGAAGCGAGCACATGTGTCACTATTAAATGTGACAATGAGAGAGATCATACACAGTGTTATATCTACCGACTAACGCCTCAACTACCTTACTAAACTTCAATTTCTTTATCCGTCCACACCTCACCGACCACGATTTAGAAAATTGATTTGTCATCATCAACTCGTTCGATCAGTTATGCCGTCTTTTTTTTCTTTTTAATTCACAAATTGGCATAGATTAATTCATTCACGTATTAATAAATTTTTTATTAAATAAAATAAAAACTTTAATTTGTATAAACACAATGATATATAATTAAATATACTTTTTAAAAAATATATAAATTTAAAATGCCAAATCATCTGAACTCTAAACTGTAGTTTTATGGACGTTTTCGTAAGTTACAGTAAGTACTTGGATTAAAATTTGTATGTAGGCATAGATCTTATGTACACAAATAAAGGTCCCACTCTCACGTGTGCTTGGCCCCCGTTTTTGTCTTTTCTCTAACCACTTATAAGCAAAGCGCAAAACACAACACTATCATGTGGTCCGGTGCCGATAGGTACATGTGTTCACATAATATAAGGTTTTATTAATGTCGCCCACCGTTTTAAGTTGTACAATGTTTGTCACTAGTCCTTAGAAAATACATTTGGTTGACATTATCTCGTACTCAAGCATTGATTCCGTCCCGCAGGAACTCTTTAAGATATCTTGAGAAATGGAGGACGTAATTTTTTTTTTTAATGGAATATATACATCTTTCTTCATTCTCTTTTTGTTCCTTACTAAAAAGTAGAAATAAAACACTTGTTTGGTTTGCCGTTTTGGTTTAAATTGGCTTTTATCAATTGGGTTCTAGCTCGTTTTGTGGGGAATTTGAGGATAATAGTGATCAACAATTCTTTTTAAATGGAGATGATTTGTAACTTTTCCTATATCACACAAATTGTAATAATTGTAAGTAATTATATTTTAAATAAATTATTTTACAGTTCAAGCCAAATATTTAATCTAAGTAATTATAGTAAGTTCGATGAGTGTTTATAAGAATGACAAATAAGTTTGACAACAAATTGAATCGAGCTCACTTGTTTTTCTTAATCTTAAAATGTGTTTATGCTTCCAAAATCTATTTGTGAGAAATTGCAAAAAATCATGAACTCCTTCTAGTGGGGTATGAAAAAGGAAGAGGGGAAAGTATTCATTGGTTGTCATGGGAACGAATGTGTGATAGTAAAGTAGACGGTGGCATGGGTTTTAGGGATTTAAGGTGCTTTAATTTAGCAATTCTTGCTAAGTAAGGTTGGAGATTGCTTACAGAATCTAACACTCTCTTTTTTCGGGTGTTCAAGGCTAAAAATTTTCATAAAGGGAGGAACTACATGAATGCTGGTTTGGGATCTAACCCAAGTTTCACATGGAGAGCTATGCTTATTTTGATCAAAAGACAAACCTTTCTTTTGCTTTTTAGTTATTATATTTATTCATTGAATAAATGATGATTCAATGATTCTTACTCACAAAATCCTTGAACTTATCTTGAAGGTTTTATTGAATCATCGTGTTTCTAGTATGAATCCAAGGTTTCTGTCGACTTGAATTTTCGATTGCTTGCAGGAACAGGGGATAGGAATTATAATCTGATGGTTCATGCATTTCTTAATTGGGATAATAGATGCTGGGATGTAGAGAAGCTTAAAGAGGTGTGATGTGAGGAGGATGTGAATTATATTTTGACGATTCTGTTAGGTTTGAGGAGCAGATAAGATAAATGGTTATGGCACTATGATAAGAGGGGTACTTACACTATCAAGTCTGGTTATTACCAAGCTCTTATGTTGAAGAAGGGTCCTTATGATGAGCGAGAAAATATATGGAAGTTTTTGTGGAGTCCCTCCTAAAGTTAAAGCTTTCATGTGGAGACTTTTAAGGGATATTCTTCCTACCAAAGAGCGAATATTTAGAAGAGGAATAGATATTGACTCAAGTTGTGGTCACTGTGACAGTAATAAGCTCTTTTGGGATGACTATCTTTACTTGTGTCTGCAATGCTTCTAAGGATGTCCCTGTTAATATAATGAGGAATGCTTGTATGGTCTTATGTCAGATATGGTGTAGCAGAAACAAATCTTTTTGGGAAGCCAAGCTCATGCCTTGCTCGCAAGTTCTAAGGAAGGCAGCTTTGTTTCTTTAGGCCTGGACAGTAGCACGAGGCCTTTATACTTCGATTTCTGCTGTCTCCAGCAGTCCTGGCAGCTCTTCTCAGTCGGATGTCATTATTGCTTGTGATCCAAATGTAAGAACTTCATTGCAGTGGAGTTGCTCCGTAGATGTAACAACATTTGCCTACATGAATAAAAGTGGTTATGGGGCCGTGATTAAAAACGGCGTAGGAAATGTTGAATTTGCTCTCTCAAGTCTGTACGCTGGTGTGTTTGAACCTCATATAGCAGAAGCTCTCGCTTGTCGTTCTCTTCTGTCCTAGGTTGATTTGCATATTCCTAGACCGTGTCCTATTGCAGTGGATGCTCAGGAAGTCTATTACTCTCTTCAATAATCTATGAAAAACTCATTTGATTTTGGTAAAATTAAAGATGATTGCTTAGGTATTCTCAAGCGTAAAACTGATGTTTCAGTGTACTGGATCAATAGGCACTGCATTGTCGAAGTTCCTGAGTTAGCTCGACATTCTCATTTATATGCCCCTTTTATGATTTGGGATTATTATCCTACCTTTGCTTAATAAAAGGTCTAGCTTTAAATAAAAAAAAGTTCAGTTGAATTCGAATAACTTAAAATTTAATAGTATTTGGATCAAGACAATATTATTTTAATATATTGTAACAAAATGATATTATTTTAATTAATTCAACCTCAGATCAAGTTTAAATTAATATGTCTAGTTATACAAATTTGATACTAAAAGAATTATTTCCAACATATATTATCCAATCTAAAGATTTAAACCATACTTAGACATTTAATTAAATTTATGTTGTGGTTGATAACGTTATGTTATATATTATTAAATAATAAAAGATGAGTTTTAAAATAATCGATAAAGTTATTCATTTGTGACTAGCAGGTCACAAATTCAAGTTATAGAAACAAGTTTTTTGTAAAAAAAATATAAAGAAAATATTGCATACATTGATGATTTTCCCTGACTTCCCCAAAATAGGAGCTTTATGCAATGAGTTGAGCTGTGTTTGTATTATATTTTTAAATAATACTAATATCACCATCAATTATAAAAAAAGTTAGACGTATACCAATTCCTAATAAATGAGTCATCAAGTTAACTTATGTAACATCAGACAATCCAAACCTCTTAAATGCTAGTGTAATTTTAAAATATTAAATAAATATGTAATTTACATTTCAATATTTCATAAAAGATATAAATAAATGTTTAATAAATTTATACTTTATTCAAAACTTAATGAATATATTTAATATTATTAAAGTACAATAATATATAAATAAATTCTTATCGCTATCAATTTAACAATATTAGGGTATAAAGAAATATTAAAAATAATGATAAGAATTTGTTTAATGTTTATAAAATATTAAAATATAAATCTGGCCGTAGTATCCAATAAAAAAAACACCTGAAATTGACCTCTCTACATTTTCACGGGTGAACAACGAAAGACGGGATAACAGCCCACCGATGCATCTTAGACTTCCAAGTACGGCAATGATTGGAAAAGTCCTTACAATTATTGTCTGCAGAAAGGGTTGACACTTGTGAATGACAAACAACCGTTCAGGGGCACTCGACTTTTTGGCTTTTAACACTCCACTTCCACCGCCATCACCGGTGGTTGGTTCCGCCGTTGCTTAGACCACACCTATTGGTCCGAGCTATGCACCGACTTCCGTAAACAGCCAATCAACTTAATTTCTTTCGTTTTATTAAAAAGATTTTGTTTCTTATCCTTTTTTCCCCCTTAATAGCATGAGGCGACAGTGCTTGACGTGGCACCGTTTGGTTGGTTTCCCTGTGGACTCCGTTTGACTGTAGTCAAAGTCAAACTCCGAGGGTGAAATCAAATTACTCAAATCGGTGAAAGGTGAAAACAGTGGACCTTAAGATTGAAAGTACAAGGGCAGAATGATAAATATATAAAGATCAGAGAAGGGACCGAACTGCAAAAAATCAGCCTATCAATTATCAATTGATCCTTGGGAAAATGAATGGCGAAAACTGTAATATAGTAACAAAAGCAATGGCATTTCCAAAAGCTTCCAGAACGCAGGAAAAAGAAACTCCCCACATATCATTAATTCATACGTCCGCTCCACTGTCTCTTCAATATTTTTAGCCTCTCTGTAATAAACAGAGCACTCAGGACAGAGAGACCAGACTAGAAAAAGAAAATATAAAGAACACATAAAATAATAACAATGATAAGCAGAAACCAAGCAGAGAATCTGATCAGTCATTTCTCTTCTTCAAGTCTCTGTTTTCTTTCTCTAGAAATGGACTACTCTGTGTTAGAGAGAGGAAACTAGAGTTTGGAATCTCTGCTTAGAAGATGGCATCATCCGGCGGGTTAGCGACGGAGGTGCCTTCGCAGGAGGTGTTTCAGTGGCTGAAGAACTTGCCTGTAGCGCCGGAGTACCACCCAACTGCGGCGGAATTTCAAGATCCAATTGCCTACATTTTCAAAATCGAGAAAGAAGCTTCAAAGTATGGAATCTGCAAAATCGTGCCTCCCGTTCTGGCTTCTCCGAAGAAGACAGCGATTGCTAACTTAAGCCGGTCGCTTGCTGCGAGGAATGGTGAGAAATCGCCACCGACATTCACAACTCGGCAGCAGCAGATCGGTTTCTGTCCTCGGAGGCCGAGGCCGGTGCGGAGGCCGGTTTGGCAGAGCGGCGAGTACTATACTTTTCAGGAATTTGAAGCGAAGGCCAAAGCATTTGAGAAAATTTACTTGAAGAAGTACTCAAAGAAGGTGCTCTCTCCTCTGGAGATCGAAACCCTGTACTGGAAGGCCACCGTGGACAAGCCGTTTTCGGTTGAGTACGCAAACGACATGGCAGGTTCGGCTTTTTCGATGAATAAGAGTAAAGAAGGAGGTTCCGTGGAGGGTTTGACTGTGGGAGAAACAGAGTGGAATATGAGGAGTGTTTCTAGGGCAAAAGGTTCATTGCTGAGGTTCATGAAAGAGGAGATTCCTGGGGTTACTTCTCCTATGTTGTATATAGCTATGATGTTCAGTTGGTTTGCGTGGCATGTGGAGGATCATGATTTGCATAGCCTGAATTACTTGCATATGGGGGCTGGTAAGACTTGGTATGGCGTGCCTAAAGAGGCTGCTGTTGCCTTCGAGGAAGTGGTTCGTGTTCATGGTTATGGAGAAGAGATCAATCCTCTTGGTGACTCACTTGTTATTAGCCTCCCCTGTTTTTCGGTTTGTCCTGGTTTGATAAATTGTTGCCGTTGTTTTATTTGACGGGTGATTAAAGGATGTTTCTATGAAAATGGTGGCAACTGAACGAATCTGAGTAACTGGTATAAGTTCTATGAGATTCATTGTTGAATAATGTGAGTGAGTTGCCAGGAAGGTGGGAATGAGTGATTTTCGTGGATTCTTGGTAATTTATATTGGGATTCAACTACTGAGTTCTTATAATTGAGCTCCTTGGTGTGGCATGCATTGAGCAGATGTATATGCACACTTGTGTAGGGCTTTGTATCATTTTGTGAGGCAGGAGAAAGATGTGGAACATAGTTGGCTGACCATTGACCTAAGAATTCTTGTAGATTTAATGGCCCATTATGTGGTGCCTACTTGGTGATTCCTAGGATAATCTTTCCTGTTTGATCTGTTGTATGTCTGATAGTTATAACACCTAGTAGCTACTGATGTGTGGGTAACTCAGCATTGAGCTTTCCAACCTGGGTTCAGCCACCCTTCCCCATCCCTAGGCCTAGGTGGCCCCCTAAGACCAAAAGTAACAAAAAATTATGATAGCAACTTTGGCTGTCACTTGTGGTGAACTGTTAGAGAAGGGGTCTTAGTTCTGGATCCTCATTTTTTAAGCGGAGATCTTTCTTATGGAGAAAATACTTTGCTTCTGTTTATTTATATGTACAATAGTGTTACTAAGTTCATTTATACTCCAACATATTCAACTAACTACAATTTTGTTTACTTTCCAGTTACATTTGCTGTTCTTGGCGAGAAGACTACGATTATTTCACCCGAAGTATTTATTAATGCAGGTGTACCCTGCTGCAGGTACCTTGTTCATCTCAGTTTATTCGGTCCCTAATCCTCTCTTTCAGCTTCTGCTTTTCTGTAATTAATGGGTAACTCATTCATTATAGTCCTTGAAAATACCACGCTATTGGTTGGGAAGTTGCTCTTATGTGTTATAGTTGCAAGAAAATGGGTGAAATGGATTCAAAGACCTATTATTTCATGCTACAATCTCTCTTTGCTCCCTGGGGGTGATAATATGTGTTAACCTTGAAGATGATCATTGTAATTGATATCTATATATTCTAATCCTTCCATCTACTGACATCAGGTTAGTTCAAAACGCTGGGGAGTTTGTTGTCACTTTCCCTAGAGCCTATCATTCAGGTTTCAGTCATGGTAAAATACCTATGAATCTCACCTTTTTTTTCTTTTTATTGGAATATTGGAGATTTATTTGTGAATATGCTAATGTTTTCTATGGTTTTAATTTTCAGGATTTAACTGTGCTGAGGCAGCTAATGTTGCAACCCCTAAATGGTTGAGAGTTGCTAAAGAAGCAGCTATCCGAAGAGCATCAATTAATTACCCTCCAATGGTGTCTCATTTCCAGTTACTTTATGATCTTGCTCTGGAATTTTGTACAAGGTATAGTGCATCATTTTTTCCACTTTATTTTAATTGGTGAACCAATGGTTAATCAGCTTTTTCTACTTTTTTTTATTACTAATAGTAATAACATTTTATTTAGTACCTTGCTTCTTGTTTTCCTAGACATTCCCCCTTTTCAATAAAGACTTTGTTTCCACCTAAAACTTAGTAGAGATTGTTCAAATATTGTTTTTGTTTCTTATGTTAAGTTGAATAGTATTCCAATCCCTTACTTATGGCAAAAAATTTTTCTGGTCTGAATTTCCTGTCCTACTTTAATTCTATGAAAGATGTCATGTTTTTGTGTGATTGGAATATGGGTATGCTTCACTTTTACTTGTTTTAACACCTTATTCTCTGCTATTTTTAAGCTTGATATTTCAACTGACTTTTCATTTTAGCCTTAACTGGGAAGAGAAGTTCCTCCTGGAATGCATTTCCAGCTAAAACTTAGTAGAGATTGTTCAAATATTGTTATGTAATCAAAGTTGAAATCCATTGAATATCCCACCTCTTCCTCACGGCAGAATCTTTTCTGGAGTGTAATTCCTATCCTATTTTTATGAAAGATGTCATGTTTTTGTGTGATTGGAATTTGTGTGTGCCTCATTTTTCCATCTTAACACCTTATTTTTCACTACTTTTTAGCCTGATATTTGAACTGACTCTTCATTTTAAGCTTAACATGGAAGACAAGTTCTTCCTGAATTCATTAAAAACTTTACATACTTGAGCGACTTAAGTTGCTACATGAAATTAATAATAGATCACTCCTTATTCTAATTTTCACCCTGCAGAATACCTGTATGCATCAATCTAAAGCCTCGCAGTTCTAGACTGAAAGATAAACAGAAGGGTGAAGGTGAAACACTGGTTAAAGAGCAATTTGTGCAGAATGTTATTCAGAACAATGACCTGCTTCATATTCTTGGAAGAGGATGTTCAGTTGTACTGCTTCCTCAAAGTTCTTCTGACATTTCTGTTTGTTCAACTTTACGTGTTGGGTCACAACTAAGATTGAATCCCTCCTTTGGGTTATACAGCCACAAACAGTTTGTAAAATCTGCAAAAAGTTCTATTTCTGATGAGATCTTGTGGGATGGTGAGCATGGAATGGATCGAGTAAACGAATTGTTTTCCTTGAAAGGAAAGTTTGCTGCTTCGTGTGAAAGGAACTACTTTTCCCCATCAAATGGAAGGGACAACAGTGAGACGCACACTACCAGTGGAGACAGTGAAAGAACTGGTATACACAGTGATAAGTTGTCCGATCAGAGACTGTTTTCATGTGTCACTTGCGGAATCTTGAGCTTTGACTGTGTTGCTATTATCCGACCAAGAGAAGCAGCTGCTAAATACCTCATGTCAGCTGATTGTAGTTTCTTCAATGATTGGATTGTTGGTTCTGGAGTAACTAGTGATGGGCTCGCAGTTGCCAGTGATAACGCAACTGCTTCCGAGCAGAAATCTTCAACAAGTAGGTTACATGAAGAATTCGGATATTTTCTTGCGTTTGTTACATTATAACATGATATATTAGATGTCAATAACCATAGCAAACTTTCTATGCTGGATTTGGCCGAGTCACTAAGAAATGGTGTGCATGTTTTTGCATAACATCAAAGACTCAACAGCATCATTGTTACTGATATCAAAACTCACTAGGTTCCGGCATACTACGAGTTGGAACCCATTTGATTAGAGCGTATTGGTGTGAGGCTCCTGCTTTCATTAAACTACTTGACCACAGTATTTGCAGGTCTTTTATCATCATAACCGCTCTTAGATTTAATCTGCATGTTTTTGTCATCATTTCATCCAGAAACTTCCTTTCTTTCTGTAATTTCTGTTGTTGATTTTATGTGCATTTTAGTGATTTCCTTACCGGGACTAATTTTGAAAAACACATTTCCTCCTCTAAATCCCAGGATCAGTGGAAAAGCATATAACAAATGGTTTATATGATGCTCCTGTTCAGTGTACTAATTACCAAGTTCAGGTGACAAATCAAAGTGTTGGAGCTCCTTTTGATTCTGGAACAAAGAAAGAGGCTTCTGCACTTGGCCTTTTAGCTTTGAATTATGCCAACTCTTCAGACTCGGAGGACGGTCAGACTGAAATAAATGTATCTAATGATGATGATGAAGTTAATACTATGCCGTGTTCATTAGAAAGTAAATTTCAGGGTCAAAACTCTGGTATGACTTCCTTCAAGCAAGACTTTGTTGAAGGTGTCAGTGGTAGGGTACCATTATCGCATTCTAGACTTGATTATGGCGATGAGATTACTTTACAAATTCATGATTGCCATGCTGGTCATAAATTGACAAAACTCAAGGATAGAAATAACCAAACTCCAGAGTGTTCTGCAGAGTTTGAAACTGGTAGTCTTGTTTGCACAGAGACAAATGGTTTCGAGTGTAAATTAAAGGATTCAATGCCACATAAATCAGAGAATTCTTCCCCAGTGTTCTCCTACGGTGAAAAAACAAAGGTTAGCCAGCCCATTATACCAAAGGAGCAAGTAGATGCATCATTTGGCCACAGATCTGATGAAGATTCTTCTCGAATGCATGTCTTCTGCCTTGAACATGCTGTAGAAGTGGAACAGCAATTACGTCCAATTGGAGGAGTGGATATAATGCTACTCTGTCATCCAGGTATGTTGCAATATTTCTAACTTTTATTTGATAATAATGGATTTATCATTCTAAAGTTTTACATGAATAAGTGAACATAGTTCCTTTCTTCTGAAACATCTTGCTAACTAGATGTTCTTAGATTAAATTTTAATTTAATTTAAAATATTAATATAATTGTAAAGAGTAATATTAAAAGTTGTTAATTCTACAGTTCATACTTTATTAACCGTCTTGGTCTACTATTCACTTTTGTACTTCAAATAGGTGCAAATTTGAAAATATCTTTGATCACGAGTAACATATGGGCTTAAAATGCTAGTAAAGAGGAAGGGGTGTGTATGGTTATTATGAGAGTAGGCTGTTTAATTGGCTTTTTCATGTTAAGTTACTCTTTAGAAGGAAAAATTTTGGTTCTTTCCATGTTGCATATAGACAGGAAAAGGCCTTTATGATTTGATAATCAATAGTATCTCATGAATTTGTCAGATAATATTTAGTAAACTCAACCAATTCATAATACAATCAGCATAAGTGCTGTTACGAAGACTAGTTTATTTTATTGTTGCGTCACATTTTTGTTCCTACAGGAATAGTCTAATGAACCATTTACCTTCTCTGTTTACCAAATCAAAGTGATTTACGTAATTTTGATTTACTGGGTGGTTCAAAAATACCTGCAGAGTATCCCAGGATAGAAGCTGAAGCAAAATTAGTGGCAGAAGAACTAGGATTTGATTGTCTCTGGAATGAGATCAGGTTTGCAGTTGCCACTAAAGATGATATAGATAGGATACAGTCAGCTTTGGATAGTGAGGATGCCATACCAAGGAATGGGGATTGGGCTGTAAAGTTGGGGATCAATCTCTTTTATAGTGCAAACCTTGGTCGTTCTCCTCTTTACAGTAAGCAGATGCCATACAATTCAGTTATATACAATGCTTTTGGCCGAACTTCTCCTGCTACCTCACCCACAAAGTCTAATATTAATGGAAGGAGGCCTCGGAAGCAAAAGAAAGTGGTGGCAGGGAAATGGTGTGGAAAAGTTTGGATGTCAAATCAAGTTCATCCCTTTTTAGCAAAATGGGATTGTGAAGCGCAAGATCAAGAACAAGAACAGGAAAGAAACTTCCATGGTTGGAATATACCTGATGAAAAGCTTGACAGGAAACCACGGAGTACCAACAGAAAAGAAACCACCTCAGTCATTAGAAAATATGCAAGGAAGAGGAAAGTGAAAACAGAGAGCAGGTATATTAAGAAAGGAAAATATATGGAGACTGAAGCTGCAGTTTCAGATGATTCAATGGAGGATAATCCTGATCAGAAGCATTCAATTCATAGTTGGAATGACAGCAAGTACATTAACAAAGAAGTTTCATATGATTCGCTGGAGAATATTTCTCATCAGCTCATAGGTAGGCTTTGGAGAAGTAAGCAGGGAAAATCTGTTGACAGAAATTATACTGTCTCAGATGATTCACTGGGAGATAACTCTCATCAGCAGTATGGGAAAACTCTTAGAAGCAAGCAAGCTAAACCTACTGAGAACAAAAAGGCAGTTTGTCGTGGTTTAGCAGAGAAAAATTCTCAAAAACAACATAGAAAAATTGGTAGGAGCAAGGAAGGAAATTGTGTCAAGGCAGGTGCAATTTTAGATGACTCGCGGGAAGATTATAATAGTCAGTGGGAGGAGAGGAGCCCCAGAAATACACGGACGGATCCTTGTGAGACTGAAGATGCTTTAACAGACGATTCTCTTGAGGAGAGTTCTCATAGGCTACATTTGAGGGCTTCTAGAAGCAAACAAGCCAAATATATGGTGAGGGAAGCTGCAATTTCAGATGATTCTGCAGAAAACAGTCCCCGTTGGAAGAACAAGAGGATCTATAAGGGCGACCAAGCCAAATATATGGATAGAGATGTATTAGATGATACACTAGAAGAAAGAACATATCAGAAGCTCATGCGTTTCTCCAAAAACAAGCATCCTAAATTTATTGAGATGGAATATGCGACTTCAGATGATTCGCTAGGGGGCAGTATGCATCAACAGAACAGAAGGATTCAGAAAAACAAGCTAGCCAAATTTATTGAGAGGGAGCGTTATATTTCTGATGATTCAGCAGAGGACACTATCCAGTCGTATAGAAGGGTTGCCAGAAGCAAAAAGTCCAAGTTTATTGCAAGGGAAGATGCGGTCTCAGATGATTTGCTGGTTGGTGATACCCGTCAGCAGTACAGGAGGGTCCCAAGAAACAAGAAGGCCAAATTTATCGAGAGGGAAGAGGCAGTTCCAGATGACTTGCTCGAGGATAACAATCAAAAGCAGCTCAGAAAAACTCAGAGAGGCAAACAAACGAGATTGATTGTAAGGGATAATGCAGCTTCTGATGACTTGTTGGAGGAAAATTCTGAGCAGTCCATGCGGATTCTTAGAAACAAGCAGAACAAACAGTTGACTCTTCGCCAGATGAAACAAGAAACTTTTCGGCAGATGAAACAAGGAACACCTATGTTAACAAAGAAAAACACCCCCCAATCCATCAAACAGGAGAGGCAAGTGAAGCAAGGGACTCCACGTCTTCGGAACACTAGAAATGAAAAGTATAGCCAGATTGCTAATCACGTTGAGGAGGTTGAAGGAGGACCTAGCACGCGCCTCAGGCAAAGACCTTCAAAGTCCACAAAACAGTCGCAATCAAATCTAAAAGGAAAGCTGCAAATTATGAAGAAAAATTTAAAGAATGCTTCAGCTGTGAAGACTCCAAGCCGCAAGAATGCTAAAGGGAAGGGTGAGGAAGAAGAATATCAGTGTGATATTGAGGGATGTACCATGAGTTTTGGATCAAAACAGGAGCTTGCAGTGCACAAAAGAAACCTGTGTCCTGTGAAGGGATGTGGAAAGAAGTTCTTCTCACACAAATATCTTGTGCAGCACCGTCGAGTCCACTTGGATGACCGTCCCCTTAAGTGCCCCTGGAAGGGCTGTAAGATGACATTCAAGTGGGCGTGGGCTCGGACTGAACACGTTAGAGTTCACACAGGTGCTCGCCCTTACGTGTGTGCTGAAGAAGGATGTGGGCAGACATTTAGATTTGTGTCCGACTTCAGTCGTCACAAGCGGAAGACTGGTCACTCAGTGAAAAAAGCCAGAGGGTGATTGGTCACTGGACAATAAAAAGTAAGTGTAATTTAACATTGCTGATGAATGTGTTTATTCAATTGACAGGGTAGAAGTAGGCTTAAAGATAGTTTTAGGATTTCCCTGCAAGTGTAATTCAGAGTAACCAAATTGATTCCCTTCTGTACTGTTTTAGGGGTTCCTAATTGGTCCCTTCGATTCACTGCTACTTAACAATTGGTTGAATCTTCAATCCGATGGATAATTCTCCAAAGAATGTCTAATGTTAATTCCTGTTTCACGTTGATGCTTTACTGTACGATATTATGCAAAATTTAGAATAGTATATAGTAGCAGAAGAGTTTTGAATGTTGGATGCTTGCTCTTTTACAGAGTGAGATTACAAACGTAATGCTGTTTTGATGGTTTTCTATAGTCAGATGTCTGTCTTAGACTGCACCAAAAGTTTAACCATTCATATATTTTATATAACAGCGTTTAATATTTTGCTCAAATAAAAGTTAAATTATCCATATATTAAGAATTCCAAAAATAGAAATTTTATAGCAAGTAAATTATGCTTTTATATTTATAATAGAATGAAATCACTCGATAAAATTATTATAAAACTTCTTATCATAAAATTATGTGAAATGATTATATTATCATCAAATTTTAATTTTTAAATAATACATGTATTATTGTATGCTTTTTAATCTTAAACTTTTCAAAGATGTCTTTATTTTGCATGTTAAATCTCTCTAATAAGATTAGAAACATAATTACAATATTGCGTTTGACATTGACAATGTTTTAAAAATTGAACTGATAACATGAGAGAATTGAAGTTTAATAAGTTCAATCGATATTAGATAATTATAAAATTAAGTAAAATTAAAAAATTTAAGATGAAATTGAAGAAAATCTTTAATTTAAAGTTTAATTGAAATAGTGAGGCATTAAATAAAATTAATTAGTTTATTTTGATTTATAAAAATTAATTAATTTACGATGATCGATTAATTAATAATTGAATGATTTTTAATAACAAAAAAAGTAAAATAAACTGAATTAAAAAGCTAAAAATTAAATTAAAAAATTGACTATACAATTTTAATGAAAAGAAAATGGCTGCTGAGAAGTCAAAGAAAGTGCAAGCTTATACAGTAGACGATATTATTATTAATTTTGATGTTTATTTAATATACCAAAATTCCAAACGATCCATTAATTCCAAAATCTCGTGCATTTGGATTTTCTCGCTAGCAGCGTTTCATCTAAGGTAAACTTTCTTCTTCTTCTTCTCTCACTAGCCCATTCACTCTGCAAAATTTAGGGTTTTGCGGGATTGAAATGCAGAGGATCAATGGAGCACACTGAATTGTCCAATTCATTCCCTAACCCCAAAGGCAGCCCAGAGGTAGCGCTGAATTCGTCCCCATTTCCCACCGACACCAATCGTGATGAAGTTCACGGACAGTTGAATAAGAACTTCGGCTTGAAGGAGGAGGAGAAGGAGCATTCGCGTGGTGTCAATCATGATCAAGGGGTTTTTAAAGAGAATAGCCTACATCAAGAACTAGAGCAGAAATTGAACTTTGGAGAGGCTAAGAATGGGGAAGAAGAGAAGCATTGGAATGGTTTAAGTGAAGAGGGATTAGAAAGCGGTGGAGTCGATATTAACAAACACGATAACAGGGACTTGAATGATGAGAGCGAAAAGAATTGGTGCGGCGTTGAGAATATCGATAACGGGACGGGAAGCCATCAGTATCCTCTTAGGCCTGATGCGGAAGATTGTGCCTTTTATATGAAAACTGGGTCTTGCAAATTTGGTTACAATTGCAAGTTTAATCATCCTATTAGAACGAAAATCACGGTAGTTTCCTGTGTCGGTATTATTTTTTGTCTTTTCTTTCTCCGTTTCTTGTTGTTTGGGATGAATTGTGTTTGGAAAGATGCCATATTTCAGCTTGGTAAAAGGATTGGGCTTACTTTGTTTTATCTCTACTGCTTATTATGTGGGTAAAGTGCGAATCCTCTGATGTATAAATGTTTTAATATTGGGATTTCTTTCTCATATGATTTTTCGGGTGAGTACTCAAATTGACTTCTGTTGTTTCTAAGGTTTCTGAAATTTCAGTGTTGTACTATCTTTAGGATGTATGATTGGAGGCATTACCTAACCTTTTGGTGTTTCTTTGTCCATAAGCCGACCAAGGACAAGTTGACAGAAGGAGAAGAAGCTACCGAGAGGCCAGGCCAGACAGAATGCAAGGTCATTAGTTTCATAGATTGGTTTGAGATTTTCGCTTGACCTAAGGATGCAATACAATCTCTGTGTACTTGTTTTGGGCATACTTTTGCAATTGAAATGACAGTTGTGTTGAATTATACGGATCTGAAGTTATTGGTTGATTACCAACAATATAAACCAGATGGATAGACTGTTCAAAACATGGGTTGCATATACTTAACAAAAACAAAAAATTGTCTCCTATCAGTTTTGAGGACAAACTTCCTACTGATCCTTTGCAACTGATTTGCAGTTTATTATTCACATGAGATATGCATTTTGGAAGCTAAGGACTCCAACAGAAATGTAGTAAAATTAAAAATTTTAGTTCCTATAACTTTAAGCTGGAATGCCACTCTGGATGATGATTTTCATGGAGTTATATAACCAATGAATTCGTCATTAGCAAGTAGATGATTTCTTTTTTGGTTTAACGTTACATGCATGTCTGAGGACTGATATCTATTTAAATTCCATGCTTATCTTCTTGAGCCTTCAACAGTATTACTTGAGGACAGGCGGCTGTAAGTATGGAAGTGCTTGTAAATACAACCACTCAGGGAGTAAACCTCCAGTATTGCCAGTTTCAGAGCTTAATTTTCTGGGGCTTCCTTTCAGACCGGTACTGCATATGAGAGACCTTGAAAAGTTTTCCCTTAGCTAAGTTATTCTTGCTTATCCTGAAAATTTCTTGATTACAAGGGGAAGAAAGAGTGTCCATATTACATGCGCAATGGCTCCTGCAAGTATGGAGCTACCTGCAAGTTCAATCATCCAGATCCTATGGCTGCTGGAGGAAGTGAGCCTTCTTCAGCATTTGGCAATGGTGGCTCTGCTCCTCTACATGTGCCATTGCAATCAAGTGTGGCGTCATGGCCTTCACCAAGAGCCCTAAATGAGACCGCTTCATTTGTCCCAGTGATGTTTTCACCAACCTATGGAGTTCCTGCCCAAAACTCGGAGTGGAATAAATATCAGGTGTCCCTGTTATTCTCCATTTTTTTGTGCCATTTATCTCTTCCACTTGATCTCAAGCTTGTATCATGAGAGTTTTCTGCCTCTGCATGGTATTATTTCACTCTCTTATGATGATAGAACTTCTTTATGTTGATATGTTTCATTTATCTCTTAAGTGCTGTTTGATATTGGTTAGTGATTTGCCACAGATGTGTTTGGTTTGTCTATATGTGAATGAAGTTGTGGGATGTACATTTCTCTCACGTGAGTTTTCATTCAACCTGGTCTAGCAAATATTCTTGCCTACTTTCTCTCAAGTTGGAATGGAAACATGTCAAGTAAGCTAGTATAGGATACAAGAGATGTATTCTTTTCATTGTTATCTTTATCCTTTTATATGTTTGAGGGTGCATTCCTCTACCTTGTGTTCCTTTTTCTTCACAAGTATTATTTTCTTCTCGATTAGCTTGAGGTGGTTGTGTTTAATGATCGCTTCAAAAACTTGTAGGCTCAAATTAAAAGCATTTATTGCATCTCTCTGTTCTTTTAGGCTCCTGTATACCCTCCAGAAAGAAGCATACATCTGTCTCCAGCATATGTCATCAACAATTCAGCAACTGATACAAATGTCTATGGGCTTCAGCAGCAGCTGCAAGTAGGTGAATTTCCTGAGCGGCCTGGTGAGCCAGAATGCAATTTTTATATGAAAACTGGGGATTGTAAGTATAAATCTAACTGCAAATTTCATCATCCAAAAAATCGTATTTCAACTTCAACACCATGTGCACTCAGTGACAAGGGCCTGCCACTAAGACCTGTAAGTTATTGTTCTTTTGAAAGTAACATCAGAAAATTCTTGTCTTTCCTCTAGGTAGAACTTACTGATCAACTTCATTAAATTTTACTTTTTCTTACAATTTTCCACTGCATACTACGAGGTTTTTGCTATATCTACTAACCTTTATCTATATATATAGAAATATCTAGTTTACAAAATTTTTTGCTTCAGAATCACTTCTAATATACTGCAGTAGTAGTACCATATACTATTCTTACCACTGATTTTTACATTGCTTTTTTTTTTTTTTTTTTTTTTCCGATCATCGGAAATCTTCACATTCGTCAATTTGGGACTAATACCCCTTTGTGTCATTCTAGGATCAAAGCAGCTGCTTATACTACAGTCGCTATGGCATTTGCAAATATGGCCCTGCTTGTAAATTTGATCATCCAGTACATTTGCCTTCTTCAACAGCATCGGCGGATGATGATCAACATACTTCCTTAGGCCAATCTGCAACTGAGGAAGCCTCAATCGCTTAAATGCAACCGAAAATGATATTGCAATTCACTCAGACTATGTATAAAATTTTGGTTGGCGGCTTCAGCTTTTTAGGTCAAAATGAATGCAGGGCTTTGAGTTTTCTCCCTCAAATGCGGATTTTGCTGTATTTTCTTGTTCAGCTGCCACAAGCTTTTTCAAACGAGTGGCACTATATATTTATAACGTGTCAGTATTTTACCAAGCCAAAGTGAAATCAGGATATGTAAATCGTTTGTATTGTGTTAAATTATCCTTTACACCAGTTACTGCAGTATAATTTACATTCTGCCAAGGAATTATTGTTTTACTTCTGTTAGATATTTTGTTAATTTTGGTGGGTTTTATTAATAAATTTTTTAATTATACCTTTTTATTTAACTTATAGTATAATTCTCTTCTTCAGCTTCAACAGCTTTTTTTCATACCAGTGGCACAGTACGTAGTTTACCCAGGGCCGATGTCTTTTTGTCTTTCTTAAAGAAACTACTAAGGTATGAATAAAGTTTTTATTATTTTAATTAAAAAGCAATTCTAAGACTAAAAAGCTCAATTGATTTGACCAATTTAATCGTAAAAATTTTAAACTTTCCGGTTCATTTATTAACTTACCGTTCGTTTTATTTTAATGACTTTTGTTAAAAATTAATCAGTTTATTAATTAACTGGCCAATTTTTATACATTAATTAAATTTTATTTACCTAAATGTTAATTTTAAATTTAAAACTTTTTGTCTTGAATTGACATCATTTTCTTGGACTCTTTATGATACAACATTGATTTTGAAACATGAGTAATTTTTCATTTCGATAAAGCCCTGTACAATTTAAGGTATTTTGGTAAACAAAAGGAAAGCATCAGAAGAATCATTTGAGAGAAGTCGACTTACAATGAAAAGAATTAATGAGCAGAAACCCCTCGCGTAAAAGTTGAAAATTCAGAAACAGGAACAAGATTAATTTCCATGATCAGAAACCCTCCATATATCTGCATTTCAGTACTACTCAAATCAGAAGCAGAAGTTGTTGTAAACAATCCATTAATGGGCACGTACGATAACTTCAAAGATAATGAAGGATTGATTCACTTCTTCCAGCATAGCCATTTCTTCTGCATGATATTTGATTAAACTGTAAGCTAACATGCAAAGAACATGAAAGATGATTAAATCATATGATGTTTACCTTTTGAGGAGGAGACTGATCATCAGATTCTTTTTTGTGGTCATGATGATCATTGTTGGCATGAGGGTTGATAATGACGTTTGTAGGTCTGTTTTTGGTCTTCTTCTGATCTCTGGCCTTATTGAATATCACCGTAAAACCTTCCCCGGACGCCGGATTGTTCACGTCCCACTCTCCAAATTTAGGCAAGGCCCTACCCGCCCCCTACCACAACAAATTGTGTTCTTTAGTTTCACGCATACCATCCTAAATATTTAATGTACATAATTAAAGATTAAAACAATTAATACATTTCAATTGTAAAATCCTATAAATATTCTTCAGTCGCACTTTGTTTTTTATAAAAAATGACCTGTGATTCCATTCTGGTGCTTTTCTCCTTCTGGGTTGTGATTATTCAGTAGCAGAAGAAGATAAAATACAGGAAGTTGACATTCCAGGTTTATGCATGCATGTGATTTCTTGATAAATAAGGTCACGTATTATTATTCTGTATATATCCAGAAATCGGGTGATGAAGATTGACATGAATTGTAAGACGCAGAATCATTAATATTGTTACTCACCGATGCCATGAAGCTTGAAGATGAACACGTACGTATGATTGCGTTCTCAAAAATACAGGAGAGATAGGAAGAAAATAAACTATTTTTTTAAAAATTAGATTTATTGGAAGGGAAAGAGATTAGTTTGGTTTAAGTTATAGATGGTTAATTTGGAGTGTTTGTTAGGGTTAGCTTTTCTTGTCCTTTTTTTGGTTTTAAATTCGGATGAAAACAGAAATTGGTTGGCTATGGCGTTATACATGCTTTTTTTTGTGTTGCTAATGTGAAAAGTATTTGTTGTCAATACGAGAAATGAAGAAAGCAAAGACAATGAGTCTTCTTAAAAGGGAATGGGTGACCTGCAATCTGCGCAAGTGTGACCACTTTTAGCAGGTTCAATGGACTACTATATATGAGGTCGCTTGTTAGTTCTGTTGAAAATGGCGTAATAAAACTATCTTTGAGGCGGACCTCTTTTGGCATCAGGATGGTCATAGGGCAATCATGAATTATGCCAGTTGGATAGTCAGGGCTAATATCATAGAGTGGTGCGTGTACGGGGATCACGGGTTAGCTGTGGGCCAATTTGTGGGTTGGGCCTCCCCACTGGAAGGCTGGGTCAAGGTCAATACTGATGAAGCAGTTAAGGGTAGGACCAATGTTGGCACTGCTGGTGAGCTGATTAGGGATTGACGAGGCCAATAGTGCGGGGGCTTTCTATATCATATTGGCCAGAGTTCCCCCTTTGTGGCGGAACTTTCGGGGGTCCACTAGGGCCTTACTTTGGCTTAAAATCTTGGGTTCCGTCGGGTTATTATGGAAGTAGATTCTTTGGAGGTAATAAATATACTTTCCTCGGCCAGTTTACCATCAACTGAGTTTTCTTTTTTGGTGACAGGTATCCGAAAGCTCCTACAGCGAGATTGGGAGACGCAGTTACAACATGTGCATCAAGAAGGCAACTAGTATGCGGATAGTCTTGCCACTTTTGCTGCTTACTCTGGCCCCGGAGTCTATCCCTCGCAAGAGGCGCCGACGTTTGTCATGGCCCAAATGTCCCGTGATGCTCATGGAGTCCTGCATCGCAGATCTCTGCGCTAGTCAGGCCTTAGTTTTAACTGTTTCGTTTCCCTTGTAAACAAATTTTTTTTGTTTGCAAAATGAAATTTAGCATTCTAACATGAAAGGGAATTTTAGTTTTGAATTTAGAAAGGGGATTATTAGAATTCATCAAGAACGTTTTATGAGAGGAGATGGATTGGGTGTCGAATAGGGATAATAACAAGTCAGACTCATATCTAAGCTCGGTCTAATCCTTTTTGTAACTTTAAGTTTGATTGAATTTTGAGCTACTTAAATGTTTAAAATCTTGAAAACTAAAACTTATAATCTAAATTTTAGGTTCAGGACTTGAAAATGAAAAGGAAGATAAATAATAAAATGAATAATGTAAAAAAAGCTTATTACTTATTGTTAGGGCCATTGATCTTTGTATAATATATTAACAATTAAACTTAATTGAAAATTTGAATAACAATGATTAAGTTTAATATAATTTAATCATTAAATTATAATTTGTTTAATATAATTTGTTAGAATTTTAATTTAATTAATAAAATAATATTGTGTTTTCTTTTTTAAAAATAAAATAACTAAGTATTGAAAATTTTAAAAATTATTACACCAGCATTTATGTGATTATAATTATATTATTGGCATGTTAAGTGTGATAATTTAATGATATTGTGACAAAGATGTTATAAAAATTTAATGGAGTGTCTTTATAATCCATTAGGTCAAGAAATAGACCCAAACCGGTGCGTTTTGCTATCCGCTTGGCAGCTTAGGCGCTCAATTCTAGTCAACTTCGTCGCTTAAAGGCTTCCTCCCCAAAATTTGAATTTGAGACCCTAAAATGTTTTAGATTTCATGTAAGTAGATGCTCCAAGATATTAATTTTCAATGTTTGGAGAATAATTCAAAATTATTAAAAATAGTCTTTATTTAAAGATAAAATTTAGGAGTAGTAAGATAGAGTAGTAAAGATAAAATCTGTTATTTGTTCAAAGATAAAATTTTATCTGTTAAGATAAAGTTGTTATCTGTTAAGGTTTAAACTTTTAAAATTTTGATTTGTTTGCTTAATCTTTACCGAGATATTAGCTAAGTTTGTTATTTCTTTGCTTATATATTTAGGTCTTCAACGTCAATGTAAAGAGTAACTTGTCAATAAATTGCCTCTTGCATTATCTCTTTTCTATTCTATTTTTTAGGTTAAATTCTAGTTCTAAAATTTAATATGGTATCTGTTAGCTAGCGAGATTTATGTAGATCCCATGATTGTAGAGATGTTTATTTATTTCCTTGTATAAATTATTGTCTTACTTAAATAGGGATCTAAGTTTTCTTGTTTCCTGTATATATACTCTTTGTAGACGTTAATACAAATATGAAGCATTCTTAGAACAAAAACCTTTTGTCTTCTTTATCATTTTCAACATGGTATCAGAGCAAGTTTGAACCAAAACTCTTTTTTTTTTCAACCGAATTCATTTTTTTGTATCACCACCGAACCATTTTTTTATCAAATCCGTCGCTGAACCTTTGTCTCTTTGAGCCTTCATTTTTTGTTTTTATTGAATCCACCACCAAAATCTTGAACATTGAACCCACAGAAATTGGACCATCGATTTTTTTTTTTTTCTGAATGTCTTGAACTTATCTCTTGAACCCATCACCATGACAAAACAAGAACAAAACCCGATTGTACCAGTTACACCGAACAATCCTCCATCAGCCCCGATTATTATTCAGCAGGACAGCTCTGCCTTTCCTGTCAGTATGGTCCTAGACGAGACAAACTATCCACTATGGTCACAATTGATGGAGATGCGCATTAGAGCCCGCAACAAGGTTGGGTATCTGACTGGAGCAGCAGTGAAACCTGCACCCAATGATTCGAATTATGCTACACGAACTACCGAAAATCATAAAGCGAAGAGCTGGCTCATTGATTCAATGAGCCCTCACTTGATGCAACGATTTATTCGTCTAGCTACAGCAAGAGAAATATGGGAGGCAGTGTCGAGGACCTTTTATGATGGATTTGACAAAACACGTTTGTACGAGCTGAATCAAAAGTCCTTTTCAACAACTCAGAATGGTAGGCCTTTATCTACATATTATAATGAACTTGTTGCAATCTTCCAGGAAATCGATCATCGAACCACATCACAAGAAGAATTTGTCGAAGGGGTTGTATAACTTCATTTAGCAATGATGAGGCTACGAGTTCACATTTTCTTAAGCGGCTTTGATCCTGAACATGATCAAGTCCGTGGGGAAATCCTTCAAAAAGACCCAAAATTAGACCTGGAAGGAGCCTACGTATATGTGAGAAGAGAGTCACAACAACGACAAGTCATGGGAGGATCTCGGGTAGTTTCTGAAAACACAGCCTTGATAGCTAATCGAAGCCAGCGAGAGACAGGTTCAAATTCTACCAAAGGAAAACATAACCAAAGCTCAGGAAAGTCCAACAATTATGTTTGCACACACTGTGGTGAATCTGGTCATTCGAAGCAGCGTTGTTATGAGCTTATTGGATATCCTGAATAGTGGGATTTTTCGAAGAAGCCACGGAAGAACATCACTGGTAAAGCTGCGATGGCGCCATCAGGTGAAGGTTTTCTAGCTCAAGAGGGAACTCCGACTGCCAATGTAACTCAGCCAGGTAGTGTTGGTAAGGCTAGAATTCTTTTTGCTATTACTAAGGATAGTGCTTGGATTATTGGTACTAGTGCATTCGATCATATGATTAGAGACTCTAGTAAATTACATAACCTTCATCCATCATCCCAACAGGTCATATCCACAACAAATGGTAATACCTCTCTTATTACCGGCGAGGGATCCATTGCCTTGTGTAATACCATAACCTTTGATACGGTTTTAGTTATTCCTACCCTTGAATATAATCTATTGTCTGTAAGCTAGATTACCTTCGCTCTAAATTACGCTGTTATTTTTTGGCCATTTTTTTGTGTTTTTCAGGATATTCAGACCCGGAAGACTCTTGGTTGTGGTGTTAAACTAGGCAAACTCTACTACTTGGACTTGACAGAAGCTGGCAAACAAAAGTGTAGCAAGACTTGTTTGGCGAAGGAGGGTGGCAGGACACAAGCTGATGTGTGGCTTTGGCATAGGAGGATGGGGAACCCTTCATTTGGTTATCTTAAGAAATTGAGACCAAGTTTGTTTACAGGATTGAATATTTCAGATTTCCAGTGTGATATTTGTGAATTGGCAAAGAGCCGTCATAAACCTTACTTATCTACTTTCAATAAATGCTCTGAACCCTTTCTGGTTATTCACTTTGATATTTGGGGGCCTGCAAAAATTGCATCTATGTCTAAAGCTCGTTATTTTATTACATTTATTGATGATTGTACTCGGATGACTTGGGTATCCTTACTTCATAAGAAAAGTGATGCTAGTACTGCTTTTCAGGATTTTCACAACATGGTGAAAACTCAATTTCAGAAACAGATTCGAGTTTGGCAATCAGACAATGCCATGGAGTTTCTTGATGCCTCGTTTGGTAATTATCTTCGACAAAAAGGAATCAGACATCATACTTCTTGCACTTACACTCATCAACAAAGTGGACTTGCAGAGAGGAAAAATAGACAAATCATGGAGGTGGTACGTGCATCTATCTTTGGAATGAATATGCCTCGATTTTATTGGGGAGAGGCTGTAAAATCTGTTGTTTATATTATTAATAGAGTGCCTTCCCGAGTTATTGATTTCCAAACCCCTCACCAAAAATTACAAACCTTTTTTGACATACCCCACCAACCGAACCTGGAACCCAAAATCTTTGGCTGCATTGTATATGTTCACATACCCAAAGTCTTGCGCACCAAACTTGATCCCTGTGCCACACGATGTGTATTTGTTGGTTATTCTGACTTTCAGAAAGGGTATTGATGCTATGACCCTAAAACTCGAAAATTACATGTCTCTTTTGATGTCTCTTTTCGCGAAACTAAACTGTATTATCTAGGGGGAGATTTGCGCTCTCCTCTTCAGGGGGGGAATGTGTGTGAAAAGGGTGAGCCTTGCATTAATAGTACTAGTTTTGATAAGGATGATGGTGGTGATGTTTTTATGGAACTCGAGGCTTTGGAAGAAGGGTTAAGTAGCAACAAACACATTGATACTCGGGTCACTCAAACTCAAATGGCACAAGATGAAAGTCCGTCTTTAGACAGCGAAATTTATAAAGATGGTAATGATGATACACAAGCCACAAGCCTCGAAGGGGAAGAAGCTGAGATGATTGAGTTACCCACACCATCAATTGGAGAGTCTTCTTCCCAGAATGTCTTGGATAATTCTACCACTAAGTGTCCATCCCAAATTACCCCTAAGTATTCCTAAAGACCTAATAAAGGTGTTCCAAAGAAACAATATGAGCCTAACCTTAAAGCTAATGTGAAGTATCCTATCAATAACTATGTCTCTACTTATAGAGTTTCAGAATCTTATGCACTAACCATTAATCAATTATCCAAAGTGTCTATTCCTAGTAATGTGCAGGATGTATTAGCAGATCTAAAATGGACAAAGGTTATGAATGAAGAGATGGAAGCCTTGCAGAAGAATTCCACTTGGGAGCTTGTTCCCTTACCAGAAGGGAAGAAGGCCATTGGGTGTAGATGGGTGTACACTGTTAAACTAAAAGCAGATGGAAGCATAGATAGATACAAGGCAAGACTTGTGGCTAAGGGATATACTCAAAAATATGGTATCGACTACCAAGAGACCTTCGCACCAGTAGCCAAGCTCAACACCATCCGTATTCTCATATCCATTGTTGCAAATTGAGGTTGGCCTCTGCAGCAATTCGACGTAAAGAATGCCTTCTTGAATGGAGATCTTGAGGAAGAAGTATATATGGAACTTCCACCTGGAATAAGAAAAAGTTCCAAGCACAAGGGTGAAGTATGCAAACTTAAAAAAATCCCTATATGGTTTGAAGCAATCCCCCAGAGCTTGGTTTGGGAAGTTCACTTCGGCAATGAAAGCAATTGGTTACCAACAAAGCAATGCGGACCATACTTTGTTTGTGAAACCTAAAGGAGGAAGGGTAATGGCTTTGATTGTCTATGTAGATGACATGATTTTGACAGGTGATGATCTTGAAGAAATGAAGACATTACGAGAGTACTTGTCTATAGAATTCGAAATGAAGGATTTGGGACAACTGAGATATTTTCTTGGCATTGAGGTGGCAAGGTCTAAACAAGGAATTTCCCTTTCACAGAGTAAATATGTATTGGATTTACTAAGTGAGACTGGAATGCTTAGAGGGCGGATCCAGAAATTTTTTTGAGTGGGGGCAAAAATTTAATGAGAGTAAAATTTTATTTTTTTTATGGGGACAAAACTTAAAATAATATATATATTTTTTAAAAAATCTATTAGAGGCAATGGGTAGGGGTGAGCATTATTCGGATTGGCCCGATTACCCGACCCGGCCCGAATTAATTCGGGTAAGGAAATTCTAAAGTTCGGGTAATTCGGGCCGGCCCGGGTGTTACCCGAATTATTTTCGGGTCGGGACGGGTAAGGGAAAAAAAATTCGGGCCGGCCCGATTACCCGAATTAGGTTTAAAAAAATTGTGAAATAGGATAATTAGGGTAATTCGGGTAAATCGGGCCGGGATAATTCGGGTAAATCGGGCCAGGTAAATAGGTAATTCGGGTAAATCGGGCCGGGTAAGTTCAGGTAATTGAAAGTTCGGGTTTGGGCTGGGTAAGGGAAAAAAATTTCGGGTAATTCGGGCCGGGCCCGAACAGTGAAAATCCGAGCCGAATTACCCGAATGCTCACCCCTAGCAGTGGGGGCAAGTGCCCCCACTTGCTCCCATTGTAGATCCGCCACTGGGAATGCTGGCTTGTAAACCTGCTGAAACATCGATAGAAATGAATCATCGACTTGGGATCTTACCATATCAAGTTCCTATAGATATGGGTTTGTATCAAAGGCTAGTAGGTAAGTTAATTTACCTAACTCATACTAGACCTGATGTAACGTATGCTGTAGGTGTTGTGGGCCAATTTTTGCATACACCGAGCAAGGAGCATACAAATGCTGTTTATAGAATCTTGAGGTATCTGAAAGGCACTCCTGGCAAGGGTTTATTGTACTCGAAGAATGGTGTTTTAAATATTAAAGGCTATACTGATGCAGATTGGGCAGGAGATCAAACAACAAGAAGATCTACATCCGGTTATCTGACTTTTGTGGAAGGAAATCTAATTACTTGGAGAAGTAAAAAATAGAAAGTTGTAACACGATCTAATGCAGAAGCAGAATTTCGAGGAATGGCGCAAGGGCTGTGTGAGTTGTTATGGATCAAGAGTGTTTTGAAGGATTTAGGTGTCAAGTACACAGATCCTATTAACTTATACTGAGATAACAAGGATGGAATTCAGATTGCACATAATCTTGTTCAGCATGATCGAACTAAGCATATTGAAGTAGATCGTCATTTCATCAAAGAGAAGCTGGATCAAAGGGTCATATGTTTTCCGTTTGTTAAATTTGCAAGTCAACTAGCTGACATCCTTACCAAGGCATTATTAAGAACGGAATTTCATAGTATGATTGGCAAGTTGGGCATGATAAACATCTATGCACCAACTTGAGGGGGAGTGTTAGCTAGCGAGATTTATGTAGATCCCATGATTGTAGAGATGTTTATTTATTTCCTTGTATAAATTATTGTCTTACTTAAATAGGAGTCTAGGTTTTCTTGTTTCCTGTATATATACTCTTTGTAGACGTTACTACAAATATGAAGCATTCTTAGAACAAAAACCTTTTTTCTTCTTTGTCATGTTTAACAGTATCAGAGCTCTCAAAGATCTGTAAAGACTTATGAGTGATTAATGCTTTACAAGTTCAAGAGCAAAGAATGGCAATGAGAAACCAAGAAAGTGGAAAGATGGTGGAGGAGCCTATCTAGCAAAGATTCCATCGTCAAAAAAGAAAAGAAACATTCCTCAATGTGGCCATTGTAAGAAGTTTGGTCATGAAGAGAAAGATTACTGGCATAAAGGGAAGTTTAGATACTTTAGGTGTAAACGATTTGGACATTTAAAAAATGATTACAAGTTCAAAAATGGAGAAGAGGCAGATACAATGCAAGTGATTGAAGAAGATAACATCTTTTATTTGGTGAGAAGTGCACCAAGACGCATCATAGAGAGAAGTGCTCTACGGAAATAAGTGATAAGAGAAGTGCTCATGTTGAAGAATAGAGAGAAGTGCTCCAAAGAAAAGAATTGTAGAGAGATATGCTCTAATTGTTGAAAGGTGATGGGAAATACATCATCAAATTCAAAAAGTCTTACAACTTTGAATCAAAAGAAAATGTTGGAGAATGATTCAAAGTTGTTAAGAATGTATTCTTTATTTAAAGATAAAATTTGGGCGTAGTAGAATAGAGTAGTAAAGATAAGATATGTTATTTGTTAGAAGTTAAAATTTTATCTGTTAAGATAAAGTTGTTATCTCTTAGGATTTAAATTTTTAAATTTTGATTTGTTTGCTTAATTTTTACCAAGATATTAACTATGTTTGTTATTTCATTGTTTACATATTTAGGCCTTCAATGTACAATTCATCAATAAATTGCTTCTTATATTAACTAAAAAAATATAATTTTTCTATTTTAAAATAATTAAAATTTTAATAAAAGTTTTATTATTTTATTATTAATTATATACAATTTATTATTAATTATATAAAAATATTATTA
>JAOTAX010000006.1:32914822-32924869 GCA_025629825.1 Erythroxylum guanchezii
AACATTTTAAGATATAATGTTACCATAGATAGGTATTTTATAACATATTGTCAAAAGTGTTACTGTCTAGTATTACTGTATGTCATTTTTGTTGTAGTGTAACAAAAATAAGACTGAGAGATGGTTTGGGCACATAAAAAGCATTAGATAAAGATAAGTGAGATTTAGAAATATTTCCTCCATATTGTATAAGCATTCAATGTTGTGAACAATTGGTATATGAGAAGGAGTGGACACATAACTAAATAACTTAGGCTCAGGATAATCACAATGCTGAATTAAAGAATCAAGAAGTAGATTTACCTGAAGTAATAAAAAAGATAGAGGAAGTAATAGTGCCAGAATCAAGTTGTATCTAATGAAGAGAGGCCTGGATTTCTTTCAAGGAAAAATAAGAAGTATCCTCAGAAGTAGAATTACCTGAAGTAATAGGCAAGATAGAGGTAGTAATAATGCCAGAATCAAGTTGTATCTAATGAAGAGGAGCCTGGATTTCTTTCAAGGAAAAACAAGAAGTATCCTCAGAAGTAGAACTCTTAGTGGTAGCAACAACAGTAGAAGTACTTAAGGAATGAGGCTTCTTATAAGATTTGGTTAGGTTAAAACTTGGCCATAATTATTATTCTTAGCTTAAGTTTTGAAAGAAGTAGAAATATAATGCCCAAATTTTTTGCAATATATGCAAAATAGCTTAGAAGAAGTTGAGGTGGCTAAAGCTGAAAAAGGAGTATTAAGAACCACATCTATAGAAGGGAGAGATTGTTTAGCATGGAGAATAGTAAGTTGAGTTTCCTTAAAGAATATCTCTCAAATAGTCGTGACAAGTTTAGGTAGTGAAGTGCAGTGAAGAAGATTAGCACTAATTAACTCAAACTTAGTACAAAGAGTCATAAGTTAATGACATATACGTTGGCGATTGTGAAGGATAACATAAATTTTTGCATAGGCTATATCAAGCCAAACTAGATCACAAGCTAACAATTAATCTCATAAAGTTTGCAACTCCAAAACATAAATGTGAACAATAAAGGTAATTATAAAGCTGAAATTAATGAACATCATTTAAAACTTTATAACATGTCAATAAGAAATTCTAAAATTCTTTAACATAATCAAAACAATAAAATTTCAGCTTGATACTAGGTTAATAAGTATTACAAAACTAGGTTAAATTTTGATCATTTTTGTTATCACATTGTTAGAGCCTCTTAGTATTGAAGAATTTGGTAACTTTACTTGTAATAATTCATCAAAGAAGTCTTTCGTTCAGAAATCTATAATCTCTTAAGCTTATAAATTATAATTTGAACCATAAAAAAATCAAAATAGTAATAAGTGAGAATTATCTAATGCAACCATGGAAACCCAAAAAAGTGTAATACAAAAAATAAGGTATACAAACTTGGGCAAAATTTGGGAAAATATAACCATTTAAAGAGGGATTGAATCGATAGGTCAAACCTATTTGGACTAGTACAATTTAACTGGGATAATTAGAAGAGGAATCACTATCATGACATTTCATGATTGGATGTAAGACACTGATATGGTGTAGATACAGGGTCTCAGCGCATACGACTCTTGAGTGAGTGAAGTAGAAGGTAGTAAACTTCAGGCAGTGTGGATGGGTGCATAAAGACCCCAATAAAGGCTCGTTCATCGACATTAAAGTCATCTTGATGAGAGGATTCTTTCGGTATATTAAAATAAAACTGAATAATAGATCTTGTGCATAGTGAACTACCAAAACATGACCAAAAAATACTTCAAGATCACCTTGTAATGATTGACTCTGATTCTAAGTCTAATAAAGAATGAAATATTTAATGTACATGTTATTTGTATTGCAATGAAAAAGATGTACCTATTTATACATAAAATTACTAGATTAATTAAAAAATTAATAAGAAAAACTCTAATAAATGCCTAGAACCTAATTACAATATATATTATTATCATTCTACATGCTAATCTAACAAATTTTGAAAAATAAAAATTATAAAACCATGTTTTTGTTTTTCTATATAAGTAACTTTATTAAAATATATAATATAAATCCTAAAAAATTAATCCTAATCATAATCAAGGAGAATTTCAAACATTGTTTATTTTGTTGGAATATTTTGTCCTTTCCCATAAAGTTGGACAACATTTAATTACATTTTTTTGTTTTTGAATAACTTATCGGTTAAGTTACGTAATTTGTTCCAAATAAAGATAATAAAGTGGCTTGATAAAATGTTCTAAATAGATGGGCCGAAGTTCGTGTGAAAAATGGATTCCAGTTAGTGTAGACTGGACCCATATTGGGCCTGTGATAGGGAAGCCCGATATAGAAGCTATATATAAAGGTTAAGGTCTCCTGCAATTGCTCATATCAATCGTAAGTATAAGGATTCTCTGACCTGTTAAGAGAGCTTACATTTTGAGAAAACTGTAGAAAGACCTTACCCGCATCCTGGAGAGCAGTTCCCGTGAAGACGGCAGTGGATTCGTGTTCATTTTAGCTTCGGAAAGCTCGTTTGGAGTTATGGAGACCGAAATCAGGGATTTTTCACATTTTTTCGTTTCTTGCCCTTTCACGTTCGATCCAGGATACGTAACTAAGGTACCGTTACGTATTACATATGCTATTAGAGCGGTGACGTGATCAGGTAGTTAAAAAAGCGAAGATTTTTCAATTTTCTCTCCATTAGGTTTTCGATGATTTAACTTCTTTTTTTTGGTTTTTTCTTGTTTTTTATTACATTAAAGTAGTATATATGTGTTTAGCCTTGAGAAATGGGGTGAAAACGAGCCCGGGAGTACGAAAAACTAGCTCGAAACTTGCCAAAAATTGCACCATTTTCAAGTGAGGGGGACGTAGACGTCGGGCAGGTGCACAATACCACCCCAAGGGGCAGTACGTCTGGTGCATGCGACGCACGCGCCTGACACGGGTCGACACCTTAGTGGATAGTGTCATGCCACGTGTCAGAGCACATGGGCACGGGTCCGCTAAGCGGCAAGTGCAGTACACATGCCGCACTCTCCACTCACAGTTGACGTCAGTGGATGACGTCAGTGCTACAGTGTGCTGACGCAATACTGACTTCATGTTGACGTCATCCGTATGAAATTTCTACAGTAATTTTAAGGAAAACACAAAATTTCAGATTTCTTGTAAGGGTGTCCCGGGGTATTTTGGGTCAGTTTTCAGGTCCAAGAAATTTATAAAATAAAAATTTCCATTTTTATGGATTTATTACATTAGTAATAAATTAAAGTTTAACTCTAGGAAAAGGAATTAAGGTGTTCTAAATCCGATTTCGAGTGAATTTTCATGCTTTGGACATCAAATGAGGGAGATACTTCAAGTTTTCATGTCTTGGGTCTCATGTTCAGTGTTTGGGATCGCATGATAGTTACTCAAAAAAGGAATTAAAACATTCTGAAGCCATTTTTGAGTGAATTTTCGTATAATGAACTTGCCATAAGAGAGATACATGAGGTTTTCGTGTCTCAAGTGATCTGTTCAGTGTCTAGTGAGGCAAGATAGTCACTCTACTGAGATTTGTCATTTGTAAAAGTCTCAAATGAAGTTTTCAGAGAATGTCTTCAACATGAGTGTGTGACAATGAGACTATTCATTCGAATTTTTGCATTTATTGATGTTACATTGTCACATACCATATGCCTATAAAGAATGTGAGAATAACATAAAAATGTATCCCTTGTATTTGTGGACTTTTTGAATCCTAATGAGAATGAAGTCACTAAAGTGGCTTTTTAAGTCAGTATTTTGAATTGTTCTGCTTGCATGTTGAGGGATGTCTCCGATTTTATGTTTGGTTATTCTGCCCAAAGATGTTGGCCTTACATAACATTTTGAGATGTGCATAAAGGCATTAGATAGAGGAAATTTATTGCTCAAGTGATCTATTCGCCTAAAGGAGGTAGTGTCCTAAAAGTTGATAGTTGCACTCTGATCGCTTTTATATGGAGGTCTAATTGCATATATTATGTATTCAACCCAAAGGTGTTTCATAATATGTGTGACCAGATTTTCAATAAAGATATTATTCAATGGCTTTGAGTATCGATGTTATTCTACATTTGTGCTAATTGAAACATTATTATTTTGTAGTCACCTTTTCGGTCAACAAAATTAGTGTCTTTATTGAAACCCTGACTGGTTTCAATACAAAGAAGTGGACGGAGGATGTATTGAATGCTATGGAGATAGCTGAGGTTGATATGACCATATGGATGGATAGGCCTTCTCCACCTACATCCATAAGCTCGAGAGTTCATAAAGTAGCCTATAAAGCCTGGGATCGGTCTAACAGGTATGTCTGATGATCATTAAGAGATCCATACCTGACTATCTGCTAAGTGAACTTTCGAACACATATATAGCGAAGGAGTTTCTTAGTAATATCTTCTAGAGGTACATAATCTCACTTAAGGTTAAGACAAGTGCCTTGATGAAAGAATTATTCTCCATGAGGTATATAGGAGAAGAGGGAGTAATGGAATACATATCGAGAATGATTCATCTTCACAGTAGAGTGAAGATGGTTTCCTCTTCCTGATGTCTTCATTGTTCACCAAACTTTGAACACGCTCCCTTCAGAGTTTAATAATCTGGTGATGACATATTATTCGTTAGATGAGGAATGGGATTTTAATGCTTTGATAGCCCATTGCGTTGCTGAGGAGGAGAAACTCAAGTTGCTGCTCCTACGGCCCTTGAAGCAACTAAAGGGAATCAAAGATGAAGCCTGCTAAGTTCAAAGGTAGAAAGTTCAAATCTTCCCCACATGCTGATATTGGTCAAATCAGTGCTAGTAAAGGTTCGCATGACATATAGAAGGAAAGACTGTGACCATCAGGTAACTCCTTGGCTTATTAATTTATGAATCTAATTTGCGATAGTCACATTAAGTATTTGGTGGCTATATGTGGAGCACTGATCAAGGTGCTTCCACGATGCAGAGGTTCATATCCAGGATAAAGCCAAATAAATGGAAGGAGAAACTGATGGTTCACAGCAATGAAGTAGAAGTAATATCTATAGGGAATGTATGTACTGAACATTATTGTAAGGTTTATTTGGGTTTTACATGACACATTTTGTATGTGATCTTTTGATCAATTTTGGATAAAGAGGGTTAATGTTTTATATTTAATGCTTTTGTTATACAGTTGTTGTTCAATGCAAAACATAATGGCATAACTTTCTTGTCAAATGGTTTGTATAGAATGTGTCTTACCCCAAATCAGATATATGCTTCTTCGTATCTTGCTAAACAAGTCATGAAAAAAAGAACCTTGATAAATGAGAAGTCATACATGGTGTGGAATAAAATTTTAAGCCATATTTCCAAAGCTAGGGTTGACAGATTGATTAAGGAAAGCATTTCTCAATTTTAGATTATGATGATCTAGGAACATGTGCTGATTGTTGCAGGGGAAGTTGACTAATAAGGATATTGAGGTCAACTTATGGTTTTGACTTATTGAGTCTGATACATAAAGATATCGGTAGATCTTATACAGTTGCATTGTGCAATTCTAAATGTATTCTAACATTTGTTGATGATTATTCCCATTACAGTTATGTGTTCTTGCTTAAAGACTGAAAGATGAGAACTAATTGGAAAAATTCATCAAGATCGTCAAATTTGACTGTAGAGGAGAATATCATGACAAACATGGTGATTCAGGACTTTAAAAGGCCTATTTGTCAAATATTTGGAATCAATTAGATAGTGACTTAATTCACTATGCCGAGTAGTTCTGAGCGAAATGGTGTGTTGTCGAAAGACATACTGCACCCTAAAGGACTTGAAGAAATCAATGCAGAACAGGGCTATTCTACTTGATTATCTAGAAGTTTGAAAACTCAGTCTTGCACACATTCGTGTATGGGGTTACCTTACTAAGGTAGTATAATCCTTATAAAGAAAGATTGCATGTTAATTCCGCTCATTGCTATTAAGTAGGATATCTCGACCATTTTAAGGCTAAACTTTTACTGTATAGAACGTGGGACCAGAATAGTGGAATCACAAACAGCTAAGTTTCTGGAATACGATATCTATGACGATGGTGGGCCCTTTGACCCTTCAGAAGATAGCAGGGCGAATACTATAGTTGTTACACACCCACTACTCTTACAGTTAGATCCAGTAGATTTAGGTCTTTGTACTGTGCCTATATAGGAATAGAAATCCATACATGCACACACAGAGGTTCCTAGGAGTACAAGATCTAATGCAGTTAAGTAAATCCACTAAAATAAGACAACTTGCTATCCCATATGATTACATAGTCTATTAGGGAAATAGAACTACGATATTAAACATGTTTGAATCCCAGTTAGTTTTACAAAAGCTGTTTCTGGACCCAATGCAAATGTATGGTGGGATACAATGAATGACAGCATGCAATTCATGAAGCATAGTAAAGTTTGGGAGCTAGTTGATCCACAGCAGAACTGCAAACTCGTCAGTTGTAAATGAAGATTGGGCCTAAAGGATTTCAAGATAGAGTTCAGTGATTTATAAGCTGGCTCAGTTGCCTAATAGTTCACTCAGGGAGAAAGGTTAACTTTAATGTTACCATTTCTCTCGTATCCTCATAGGATACATTTTAAATGATTAAGGCAATTATAGCTCAAGATGATATAGAGTTACATCAAATAGCTTTCAAAACTGCTTTCCTGAGTAAAGACTTTTATGAAGAGGTATATATGGTACAACTTGAAGGATTTCAGGATCCAAATGGAACTGACATAGTTTGCGTGTTATGCAAATCAATATATGGTTTACTTCAAATCTCCCGAAAGTGATACCTTACAGTTGATGAGGTTATGACCTCTTTCGACTTCAAGAGTTTTTAAACTGTTTTTAAATTAGAGTCAAAACTACAATTATTGCTTGTCCAAGGGGAAGAATGTTGGACAATTTTTTCCTTTCCCATAAAGTTGGACAACATTTAATTACATTTTTTGGTTTTTGAATAACTTATCGGTTAAGTTACATAATTTGATCCAGATAAAGATAATAAAATGATCCAATAAATGATCTAAATCAATAGGTCGAAGTTCGTGTGAAAATGGATCTTAATTAGTGTAGATCGGACCTATATCAGGCCTGTGATGCGGCAACTTGATATGGAAGTTATATATAAAGCAGTGTATAGGATTTCGTACCGTACCAGTCGGTACCGGCTGGAAGGTACCGTACCGGCCGAAAAATGGTACGAAATCAGTAACGTCGGTACCGGAGTTTACCGGTCGGTACCGGCCGGAACTAAAAATTCCGACCGATACCATAAATTCCGAAAATTGCAAGGACTAACTTGTAATTTCCGAAAGCTCCTCTCTCTTCGTCTTCTCTGTCGATCTCTCCCCGTGAAGTCGCAGTCTTCTGCTCAGCCTCGTCGCCGTCTCGTCCTCGCCGTCGACGTCTCCTCCTCCTTCGACTGCTGGTTCGTCCTCCTCAACGTCTCCTCCTCGCGGCTCGCGATCTCTCTCTCTTCCATCGACCTCAACCCACTCCTTCGGTTCTTCCTCCGAATAATGGCGGTCAAAAGTACAGATCAAAAGCATAGATCAGTATAGAAACTTGAACTACCAATCAAACAGAGGGAAATGATGAGAAATCACCTGAGAGAAGAGGTAGAGCTGGCGGTTAGGGTTTGGAACTTGGAAGGGAGGAGAAAAGTTAGATAAAGAAGAGTGGTTGGCTCTTCCCGATCAAAATTCATATTTTAAGTGGACTGCTTAGACTTTTTGGGTATTTTGTGAAGGCGAAGATACCGAGATATTGTTAAGTCATTATTTTGAGGGAAATTGAAATTCAATTGCTAAATGAAAATTAGAGGGGTTTAGGCGGGATTTAGAAATTTCATACTATGTCACCGATCTACGTGATTGGAGGTCAGTCATCAGTGCCTAAGTGGTGAGACATATAGGAGTTTTGATTTTAAGTTAACAAATTTAATTTAAATTAATAATATTTCCGAATAAATTCTTATTTTTATTTATAAAAATTTTCAATTTTTAAATTTAATTTAGACTCAAACTTTACAAATCAATAAGCTGACCCAAAGTTTAATATGTAATATTATTTATTATAATGATGAAATTGTATGATTATAATATTTTAAATGTTTTGTATTATTCTTAGTTTTATAATTGTATGATGATGATTGTGTTGGTTATATTAATTGTGGTTATTATTTATATATAAAATATTTAAAAATTATTGTTATTTCAAATTAATTGTCATTATTATTTATTATTAAGATTTTTGAAAACATGGTTGATGTAAACAGTAAACTAGTAAAGTATACAGTACAGCTGTATAATATATCAATATGGACTATTTTGCAATTTTTAAAAAGTTTAGAGACTATTTTATAAATTTAAAAAATATCTCGAAACGGTACTCGGTACCAACCGATACCGGTATAGTTCCATTCCAGAGTTCAATCCGGTACAGAGCCCGGTACGGTATTCATAACATTAATATAAAGGTTAAAGTTCCCTGCAGTTGCTCATATCAATCGTAAATATAAGAATTTTCTGACCTGTTAAGAGAACTTACGTTTTGAGAAAATTATAGAAATACCTTATTCGCGTCTTAGAGAGCAGGTCCCGTGAAGGTAACAGTGAATTAGTGCTCATTTCGACTTCGGAAAGCTCGTTTGAAATTATGAAGATTGAAATAAGGTATTTTTTGTAATTCTTCGTTTCTTGTCCTTTCACATTCGATCCGAAATACGTAACTAAGTTACCGTTTATAAGTAATTGAAAGACACTGAAATAAATTATGCTTGCAATAGTTAATAACTTGTTTTACACTTTGCAACGCGGAGTATACGCGTCAGTGCTTGCAATGGGAATTCAAAGGTGTGCCTACTTTATAATGAAACTATTAGCGGTGATTTTGTGAGATTATAATACTGTCTCCGTATAAGTTTGAATAAGTACTACAAATTTATATTTAAAATAAATTATAAATTTTATTAGCTACCTACTTTATAATGAAATTGTTAACTGTGATTTTATGAGATTATAATAAGGTTGAATAAATATGATAAATTTATATTTAAAATAAATTAAAAATTTTATTAAATATGATAAATTTATATTTAAAATAAATTATGAATTTTATTATAAAATTTTTATTTCAACTTTATGTCTGTTCGTGACTTCATATTAAATTATGTTTAAACAAAATTAATAATAATATTATAATTAATAATTATTTTTGGTAGAGATACAAAAAGATATTTTTAATACAATAATAATTTGAGCTCATTTATATTGTAAGAAAAATTCAAGAGTCTATTAATATGTTTCAATTAGATAAAATATATCATATCAAAATATGCTATCATTTAAAATTAATTTATAAATATAAAACATCAAAAGTATTATTTAAGACTTGTTTGTTTTTATTTTTATTTTCAAATTTAATAAAAACCTTGTTTGTCTTAATTTTTAATGTTGATTTCTTTCAACTTTTGTAATTTATAAACATTATATATATATATATATATAGTCATAAATTTGTCATCAACTAAATATTATTATATTTAATAATTATTTAATAATTATACTTTAAATTTAAAATATCTTAAATAAAGTATAAAATATTATAGTAAGATTATAGTAAATATTAGTCGGGTGTCATGTCGGCAAGGTCTTTGAGGAAGGTCCCTTTTGCAATGTTTGGTTGTTGTCCCCGTTAATAGGGACAGAAGACAAAACAAAAAAATCATGTCCCTCTCTTATGTTTAGTTGCTGTCCCTAAATTTTTGTCTTTCGTTTTTGGATAACAAAGACAAAAGTTTTTGTTCCTCTAAAAAAAGAGAAGGACAAAACCTTTTGTCCCGTCCCTAGACTTTTGGTCAACACCCAACTAATGCCAGCGATAGAAATAAGACGAAAAAATAGTTAATGGAATCTCTATGGTTTTGAAAATTAGCATTTATTATTATTCTTTATTATTATTTAGTTGGAATAACAAATTAAATAGTATCTAATATTTT
>JAOTAX010000006.1:32945473-32979095 GCA_025629825.1 Erythroxylum guanchezii
ATAAATTTAATAATAAGTAGAGAATTTATATCAATATTTAATAATAATAATAATAATAATAATAATAATAATAATAAGGACATTTTGGTCTTTTTTGTTATTTATTCCTTTCTTATTCCAAGTTTATATTTTCAAACCAAACATTTGAATAGAAATTCTGTATCTATTCTATTCCTTCAACCAAACGAAGTAATACTTATTAAGTTCTATTTCTCATTTTTTCTATTCCTAAGAATAACTATTCTATTCCCTATCTATTCTATTCCTTGAACCAAACAGGCCATCAGGTCTTTATTTTTTGTTTGTTCTTCTGATATCCTAAAATACTCTCACATTACAACATACTGTGCCAGTAAGTTCTTAATTTTTAGTTTGTTTTCCTTATGTCTTTAGTGTGAGAGTGTCAAGACTGCGTAATTTGAAAATCGAAGGGTGAAGGTGTCGAGAAAACAAAATGAAAACAAAAATAAAAATTGAAATCAAAGCATAAGGTTGTCGGAACTGCGTAATCTGATTTAAGTCATTTTTAAACAATGACTTTGTTTTAATAATGTAATTAAACGATGTCGTTTCATTAATCTTCATTTGTTGTGTTAATTTTAGCTGACGTATATTAATAATTAAAGTTTTTAAAACACGTGATCGTTTCATTAATCTTCATTTGTTGTGTTAATTTTAGCTTACTTATATTAATAATTAAAGTTTTTGAAACACGTGATAAGTCACGTTAATAAACTTAACGGAAATATTAATATTGGGCTAGAATTTAAAAAAAAAAAGAAAGTTTACAAATTTTATTACCACTTTTTAATAAGAAAATTTTGAAAATTTGAAAATTTTATTGCTAAGGTATGATTGAAAATTTAAAGAAAATTGGAGGCTTTTTTATTAATTAACCAAATATATATATATTTATTTATTTATTTATATTCGCCACCTCAGAGTCGACCCGTCAAAGGTTCCTCCTGCACTTTGTTTTTTGATTAAACAATTTTAGCTGCCATTCAGGTGAAGTTGCCATTAACATATTTACTTCTCAGATCGTGCAAAAGCCATTGGACGATGAAAATTGTTTGAGTCAACATCGCAGCTACTATGATTCCTTTCATAAGACACGAAAGATCAAGGAAAACGACGACCAATATAAATGAAATGACTGGTAAAGAAAATGCAAAAACAGCCATGAAGTGCCCACAACTTCCTTTCCGGACATCTCCCATCTATGAATCTGTGACTTTCCATGGCAGCTTGTGCATTTAAGTTGGCCAAAAAAAGCTCAAATAGCTTCAAGATCTAGAGCAGCTGTAGCAGAAACTTGATTATGTTCCTTCACCACCATTTTTCTCATTTTCAAGAACCATCTTACCATCCTCCCAATGTTGTCATACAATCCAAGAGCAACATATATCCCAATCCCACCAATAATCCCATTTGCTATAGAGTAAGTGAGTGGCATAAGGAGCATTGTCATAAAGGCAGGTGCTGCTTCCTTCATATTCTCCCAGTTAATGTCCTTAATCACCTTCATCATCATAATCCCAACAACTACTAGTGAAGGCCCAACCGCCCATGGAGGTACACTAGTAAACAAAGGTGTAAAAAATAATGACAGCGAGAAGTATATCCCAACAATTACAGCAGTTAATCCTGTTCTACCTCCTTCTCTGATTCCAGCTGATGATTCTACAAAACTTGCTATGGGTGATACTCCCAAAGCAGAACCTGCAATGGTTGACCCTGCATCTACCATGTATGCCAAGTACTGCCCTTCAAAGTCCCCATTCTCATCCACAAATCCTCCTAATTCTGCTAGGGTATAGGTAGTGCCTGTGGTAGCTAGCACATCAACATACAACATGGTCACCAACGCGACCCACACTTCACTCCTGTTAAACTCAGCGAAGCTAATAGCCCCAACAGTGGACTGCATTTTATGGAAGTCCACCACTTGCTTGAAGTAGTTGTAGCTCTTGTCACCTAGCGGGTTGTACGGGAAGTATGTGACAGCAGTTCCTCTAATCCAGGAAATGAGAGTGGTGAAAATGATACCATATATCATGCTACCTTTAATTTCCTTCATTAAGCCAAAACATGTAATTAGGAACCCCACTGAGCCAAGCCAAAAGGTTGGGCTTTGCATTTTGCCATCAATGCACTCTCCGGTGACCGGATTTGTGCTCCTGCAAGCTGTGAGGGTCACCAAGGTGGACTGGTCAGGGCCAACAAGACCCACACCCTGGTGCACTTGTAAGCCGACAAACGCAATGAACAACCCAAGGCCTGCCGCGCAAGAGAGCCGGACCGCACTCGGTATGAGCCTAGCAAGCTTTGCTCGGAGTCCAAGTGCAGCAATCACAAGAAATGCACACCCCTCAACCAAGACAACGGCCATGGCTGTCTGGTACGATATAGGACCAGAACCATGAAACCCCACCATGTTGTACGCCAAGTAAGCATTAGCCCCCATGCCTGGAGCCAAGCCCAGAGGCAAGTTGGCTAATATTCCCATAGCAAATGACCCTATCATGGACGATAAAACAGTACCAACGATAAGGTCACTCTTGGTCTTCTGAAGGCAGTTCTGGTAGCCATCGTTAGGCTTAAAAATGCAGTCAGGAGCAGCAGTTTGGTTCACCGCAACAGAGCAGTCAGCGACAGAGCAAGTGCCTCCGGTGTCAGCGAGAATGGTGGCGTTTACTGCTATGATATAAGCCATAGTAAGAAAAGTGGCAGTACCAGCACGTAGTTCCTTAGTGAAAGAACTCTTCCTTGCTTCTAGTTTAAAGTAACTGCCAACCTTGCTCTTTGAAACAGCATCATTTAAGCCTTTCTCCATGTTCTTCCATGAGCTTGCGAGGCTTGTGAAGAGCCCAGTTCCCGTACTTGAACACAGATCACCCCCCATGTTGTTCACTTCTAGACCTTCTTCCCCTATTTGGGTTGGATTTATACTGGATAATGATGAAGAGAATCTACAGCAGAATGTACAAGACAGCTTTGTTGATAGACTGCTGGTTTTATGGGATGTGTATTAGAATGAAGGATTGCTTTTAGAATATATATAGATAGAAATAATGAGCTGTCTTGGAAGAGACGACCACATATATTCAAGAGCGGGTTTGGTCAAGTTCTGGCTTTCTTTTTCTAGTGGCAGATCTTGGCCGGTATATCATCGTATTATTGTTTAGCTTCGTCCACTTCACTTACCGAATCTTGTGATTCAATAATATATCACAGTGTTCATCGAACTTTAAGGTGAAGTTTAAGGGTAATGTAATGATTTATTAGGTCAAGGAATATCTGTTCAGAGACGGTCAAGTGTTGCAAATTAGTGGAGTTTCGGTTTGACAAATTTGACCACTAGCTTTGCACTCATAGTTCTTTGATCTTATCAAGTGTGCATGTTGTAAACAATTTGACGTTCACACTCATTTGTTAGGAGTTTAAATTCTTTGTCTAATATTATAGTATTTTATTATGTTCAATGAATCTCAACTATTTATTTATGTAGGTCCTGCGTAGGTCTCGTGTGAGTCCCACAATATAAATGACTGAGATTTCATAAGACAGAATAAGACAGAGTAAAATTAGACAGAAAATCTTGTCTCATTTGCTCGTCGTGATGAAACAATTAAGCGCTTCTCATACCAAGTTAGCTTAGCATTGATGAACACAAAGTTGATTTGTTATCCTTAATGGAAGCAAATATCGGCCAAGCTTAAGATATAAAGTTGCCTATTTGGGTTTCTTTTTAAGGTAATCACAAATACATAATTTTAAATACTTCGAACTGCTTCAAAATCTAACCTTTAAAGATTGTCAACAGCTAAACTATGACATGAATTAATCACCAGCTAGCTTATTGTGTTCGGTTAACCTAAGAGGATTTCATGGGAGATATAGAGTACGAACATATGTATTTGCATAATCCAACGAAGAGAAAAAATAAAATCTAACACCATTTACCTATAAATCTAAACCAATGATGATTAATTTCCAAAAAAGATCTGAACTAATGATACCTACACTTACATTTAGTCATTACAAACATATAGGTCCACCTGCTGCCGGAGGTGGCGGCTGGATGAGGATTTATTTGAAACATACATGTTTGGTACTCTAATCATAATACGTACAATGTTTTAATGTAATAAAAGCATATAACAACTGGTTATGGGATGGAATGGAATTAGATATCCCATAGGTTCTATAGCTGTATAAGTGGCCACTAGCTAAGAATCAAATGAATTATGCTTTTGGTACCTGAAAGGAAGAAGATGATTGTAACCCCCACTAGAAATTTTGTTGGGATCGATCTGGATAGGAAACTCCATTCTTTTTTGAGCAGTAGCTCGATAACTCCAACTTCCATATCTCTCAACGATTCGATATTGTTTCATAACTCGGAAGTAATTTGTTCGAAGGAATCCATACCAAATTTCCTGTTTAAGCATCAGAAACTTTGGGAAAGAATTGTTTTGTACGCATAAAAATAATATATTACCAAGTTTAAATTCAATGATCTTCTGGTTTAATTTGGACCAACTTTATCTTGAATATGTGATACAATAATCAAGTTTAATGTCACGTAATTAAAACCAAGAAGATTGCAATATTATCGGTTATGAAGATTTTGTGGTGTGATTAAGACGCAAAGGACATATAAAAAGGAGTTTAGCACCTTTTTTTTTGTTGAAAAATCAACATTAGCACGAAAAACAGACAAAGGTAGGAAAGGGAAAGAAAACTAACCCAAGCTAACAGGCTTACTCCGTACACCCGAAATCTAATAGCCTTTTCTCCTTAACAAAAACAGAAACGGAACAATCTGAATTTAAAATGGAGATTAAACAAGAGGGACGATCAGTCCAGTGATGTAAGTTTGCATGTAATAAGGCTATTCTGGCTAAAGCATGAGCCGCCTTATTGGCAATCCTACGTGTCCATTGAAAGGACAAGTGAAGAAAATATCGCTTGAATGATAAACAATCAAAGGTCAAAATTTCAATCTCAGACCGATTTGGCGAAGGAACTAATATTGATTGGACAGCTGCCAAACAATTCGACTCCACAATGACCTTGGCAAGCTGTTGGTCTCTTAGTCAAGAAAGAGCTTCCCTTATAGACATAAATTTTGGCAAGAACTAGGTCAAACAGGGCAGGGAAAAAACCTGAAATAGCAATCACAAACTTACCTCGTACGTCCCTAAGAACCGCAGCAAAATCTTCCGTCTAAACATCCTCTGGATCAGAAACAACGAACTCGCTGTCTTCTTTCTCCCGAATAGAGAGCCTTTGTAACCCTGAATTTATGAAGCTAAAACGAAAATTTAAGAGAGACCAACGTAGAGATAATACCTAGACCTCACCTTGCACATGAACGGCAAGACCAACATTTACACTCGTAAAGAGAGAGAGAGAGGCAAGACCTAATGTAACCCTAAATAAGGAGTTTAGCACCTTATTGTTAGTATTATCATTAAAGGAAAACGTGGATATAAAGGTAATATCATTAGTTCTAATCATTTTCCCATTTCTATTATCACTAATCTACGGATTAGTGGACTTAATTTCTTGATTAATTTAGAAACATAAGAGAAAATTCAACCTATTCCAATCTTGAAGCGTATGCTACAGCCACCGCCAAGAACATACATCCGCTAGCCTACCGGATTGTGCGAATTCTGATGCAATCAAAAGCTTCACCTTCTCGTAAACTGCAAGATTCTGTCTAATCAATATGGTTCGAGTACTTAGCATTAGAAAAACCCTGCCACTCCATAACAAGAAGCTTACTTTACGTATTATAACATACGATAAGCTTTACTGCTTTAGGTTTATATATTAATATCCAAAGTTGCATGCGCCTGGAATTGTTTTTTTAATGCAGTGAGGCTGCAAATGGGTTCTTCTTTTGAGAGACAAAGGAGCAGGGGAAGGGATTAATGTAAAGAAATCGAAAGGCACGTAGCGTTAATTAAATTTTGGAATTAGGTGAAATTAAAAGCAGTTGACAGGCTATGGCTATGCAGAACTAGAAGAAATGCACTTCTTTTCAGGCTTCTAATTTTCTCATCATTTCAGCCATTGGCTTGTGAATGGGGTCCCCCAACTGCCATTTCCATTATAACCTATGCTATGCTATTCTTGTTAGAAAGGAAATTAAAAAAATTATGCTTTTCTGTAATTAAAATATGTATATCAAAGGATATGAATTTTTTCAATGATTTAAAAATAAAACCGGAAGTTAAACTTATAAAAATAAAAAATTTAAGATTTAAACGAGTATCAGATCATCATTAAAATAGCTAAAAATTGAATGAAATTATTGTTCTTATTTTTTTAAAAAAATTAAAGTTAAATTGAAATAAAATTGTTAAACAAAAAATTATTTTAATTTATATAAACTTATTAATTTATAAAAATTGATCGATAAGTTATTAACAACAAAAATTATTAAAATAAATCAAATCAAAAATTTAAAAATCAAATTAAAAAATAAACTATTTAAAATTTTTATAATTGAATTAAACAATATGATTGAGTTTTTTTAATTATTGAATTTTTAAAAATAATTTGCAATTATAAGATGATCAAATTCGCAAGTAAGACCAAATATGATTTAAATAAAAATTATTGAACAAAGTTTAAATTAAACTAAAAATGTTTAAGTTTGAGATATTAAATTTAAAATTTAAAAATCACTCCATTTTAGTTTTCCAAAAATATTAAAAATAGTTTGTTGTGCATGTAAATAAAATATAAAAAATTAAAAAAATTATTTTGAATAGAAAAATTAAAAAAAATGTAGTATTCCTAGAATGACTCGTAAAAGTAATTCACTCGTAGAATTATCTATAAAGAGAATGAAACCTCAAAATATAATAAAATGATCACGTAAGACATCAAGCCTCTCCTGATACGTTCCAAGTGAAACATTTGCTTGCTTGCTTGCTTGTACATTCCTCTATGTTAGGAGCTTGTTTATCTGTTTTTCTTCTTATTGCCTCTTTTTCTTGAACTAGTCTCAGGCCCTTCTGCTTCCTCGGCCTTCTGCTCTGCTTCCAATATAGCCAACTGCAGCAAAACAAACACAAAGAGCCAAGAGCATTATCCAATTAGGCCTTTGTATAAGAACTACGTCGGAAAACTGAATTTTCTGTAAACCGATGGATCGAATACGAAGTGATTACCTCGTCAAGAATTGGTTTAAGTTCCCTGTATCTTGCTTCAGCAAGATCAAAACCATCCTTACGAAGCTCCTGCATTGAGAAAAGATACATTTCTTTTACTTTTATTTCAAGGTCTCAGGTTTTAAGCAGATGCAGCAGGAGATCCAACACTGTGACCTACATTCTGAAAGTTGAAAGGACTCGTGCTCATCCTCCATATTAAAGAAGGGTCTAAACTCAAATCAATATCTGTTAGGACCAACATGGAAGAGGGTAATTTGGACAATGGGGAGGATAACAGAAAAGGGAATAAACCGTTGATATGGAAAGTATACTCTAGGAGAAAGAACAGTGGGCCAGAGGAGAGTGAGTTAGTAGCTGAATGGATCCTAGCTTGGGGGCTTTAGGCTGAGAGAGGAGGGGCGAGAAGAGGGGAGGAAAAAAGGGAAGAATTTGTGACAGAAGGATAGTTAAGCCTTCTGAGGAGCATTCAGCTCTGGGTAGGGAAATACTAAATGTCACCATTGTAATGGTTTATAGTATTGCTATAATTCAATAATACCAAGTACCTCTAGTATTCAAAGACTAGAGTTCTATCAAAATCTCAAGTACAACTGAGAATCAGTTGACACAAGAAGGGGTTGCATCAAACACTGAGTGACATGGTTTGTAGGCCAAATTCAACAGATCTTTTTAGTAACCATAACAAAACAAACAAGACCATCATAGAATACGAAAAGCGCCAAAGGCTGAAATTGCAACCAACTAGAGTGGCCTCGAGACTACTTTTCTCTTGAATAAGATCTCAACATCTACTGAAAGCCTTTAATGTGCATAGCTTGAGTTTGCTCAATTCAGAATAACCAAGCAACTCAGTGTCAACAAATGATGGATCAAGAAACATGATTGAGGTGAGAAAACCACAACAAAGAAGCCAAACTAAATAATATGGAGAAGAACATACCTTTCCGGTGTGTTGGGTATGTTCATGGGCAGCCATTTGCCAGTACATATTTGTGCGTCTGTAAAAGTCCTTCAAAGATTCTCCAGGCTTTTCAAAGAAACCCATGAGCAGCACTCGGTGAGGAAAATGGTCAAGAAACAAAATAACCGAAATGGAACAGCAAAGTCACTATTAAGTGCGAGAAGCAATTAAATCAGCTGAGTGTCTTGAGGACAAAGTGCCTCAATGGTGAGACCTATAGTTATCCTTACTTCATATCCATAAATCAAAGAGTTTTTGCCATCGAAAAATACATCAGAAAAGCACTGCACTAGCTACAGGAAGAAAAATGCATTGCTAAAATATCAGCTGCAGAAAGCAAGACTTAAAAATTGTGCGCACAGGCTTCCAAATTAAATTATCAAACGTCACCTCATGCTAACTTCCAATTAAGATATTGAAGAAGCAAGTTCTGCTAAATCAAACCTGTAATAAACATCAATTAGATACGCACCATTGGTGTTCTTTGTGAATCTGAAAGCCCAAGATTGGCCCTGATCTGCTCTATCCTAGCCCGCTTCTCTTTCCTTCGAAGATTTTTTTTCTCACCCTTTATTATAGCAAAGGCATCATCAACTGATCCAGAAGCATTATCCCTAGCCTACATGGATGATAGAAAGACGTCAAGGGGTTTACTTTTGTAAACATCTATGATTGTCCTGTCTAGATATACAGAACATAGTGATCTCTAGCAATTTAGATGGCAAGAGAACAATTAAGATGGTAATGAATAGTTATTCCTCTGCTTAAAGTATGACCTAAAGCAGAATTAAAATGTCGGAGATAGTAAAACTTGTTTCGAGAGCCACGTAAGTGTCGAATCTTCATGACATATGGTATCTTCCAAATTTAAGTGACATGAAAAATGTAGGGAGTGCAGCTAAGCAAGCAAGGTTACAAAGGAGACTATAGTTCAAAATTTGATAGAAGATCTAATAGAAAAGAACATCAGAAATTTCTTATCAAATAAATAGGGAAATGCAATAACAAGACAAAATCATTTACACATTTGATTTTAACGGAAAGGAAGAAGAGAATCACCTCTCCACCATCATCATCGTCATCGTCAGTTTCATCACTGTTGCTCTCACTGCTACCATCATCACCACTGGCATCTTCATCATCCTCATCATCATCATCCTCTGAGGCTTCTACCCATTCAGATTCAGATGCCTGCGTTATTTAAAACAAGGCTCAGACAGGTTAAAGCAAACTGAATTGAAATGATGATCATGCTCATTCACTCATCTTTTTGAAAACTGTGTTTCAGAAGACATTTGGTTGTAGACAATTATATTGTTAGTGAAAATTAAAAGAAGACTTCGAAATCTCTGAAAGAACACCTCACCAAGAAATTATGAGAATATATAACTAGGAATGGAAAATGTAACAAACCGGTATTATGCATTTCCATTCATCAAGTTTGCTGAGATTAAGAGAATACAAATCGTCAAGTGTAATCTCCCGGTCTTTAATCTCCATCATTCCTCCATATACGTATAATGTATCTCTGCCAACAACCATGCAGGAATTGATACGTCCACAGGGTCTCACTATCTACAAGTTTAAACATCATAAACTAGTGATAAGGAATAAAAAGAATGCATAAGCCAATTTATTGTAAAGAAGACAGACCTCTGGGGGACCAGAATCTTCAAGAACCACTTTAGCTTTAGATCCCTCTGCCATTCCCTGATCACTGGGAGCGGATAAACCACCATCATCAACTATTACACTCGCCATATTCTGAGATAGGTCATTAATACCCCTTTCCGTATCAACCTCTTGTTCTTGGCACTCTAGGCTCCAATCTTTACCATTTGTAGCAGACTCCTCTGTTTCAGTGGCATTTACATTTTCATAATCTAAACTATTAGGCCTTTGTTCAGAGCTCTTTTTCACCTGCAAAGCATCAATTGGTAAGCAATTTATGCAGTACCCAAAGACCTATACAGAACTAAGAAAGCAGAATATATTCTTTTTGCAGAAAACATCAACAAACTATGCTGATTTGTAAACAAGAGAGCTGTAGGATAGATAACTAGCAAAAAGACATTCGCAGGGCTTAATCCGCACTACACCTTCTCCTTTGTTGATTTTCCTTTCCGCAGTTCCAAGGGGTACCTATACCCAAAAGAAGAAATATGAAGTCTGACCCTTTAGAAATATATTGTAGGAAAATGCAACATTAAGCTGTTGTTATCATACTGTTGGATCACATAAGAGGAAAGAAAATTGACATTAACAAGAAGGAATAATCCTGAAACATACTACACAATAAAAGCTCATTGCTTTCCAGGATAAGAATGACAAGGATATAACCACTATTTCCTTCACAAAATAAGCGAACAATACTCCCTACTTCTCTAAAACACTATCTCAGATTAATGGCACCAATAATAACATCACGTATAATCTAGTGGAAGAAGGCATGAACAAGGAATTACCAACGATGGTTGTCTAATTGGAAGCCATAAAGCTCATTCAAGAATACACTCATCATTGAATCCCCTTCCACTTCCATATCCACTACACCCCCAAATAACAAAGCACGCTTTTTATGAACACACATGGAAAACCCAGCTCGTGGCCCAGGAGGCATCCCACTTTTCTTTACCTGTCAAAGAAATGCATATTAAACAAACAGATGAACAGTGATGGAAGAGGAAATCTAAATAATCTTACAAAATAAAATAATTCACATATGCAAGAGTGTGGTGGTCCTGCACAAACTGACAATATTAAAAACTCTGTATGCAAATAATGACTGGCTAATTTAAACAAACTGAAAAATAGAAAGAAAAAATGATAGCAATATGGGTCATAAACCCATATTGACTTATTCTAGGAGAAAGAGGGGAAAGGGACTGAACATGGGCCACAAACCCATGTTGACATATTCCAGGAAAATCACTAAGGCAGGGAATGGCGAGTCAGCTAACGGTTAGACAAGAATTAGTTAGAGGAGAGAGAGGAGAGGATGTAAAGGGAGGGGGTAGTGCAGAGAGGGGTATCTTTCTGGTATTGTCTCAGCTGAAGCTTGAGGGGCCATTGTTGGCTGGTAGCTTGGTGCTTGTAGTTTCCCTACGAGGCTATTGCTAAGTATTAATAAAAATCCTATATTCTCATCCATTTGCTTATCAAAAAACAAAGGAAAACAGGTTAAATAAGTAAGGCATTAAATAAGTTGAATGTTATAATGGAAGAAACAAGTGCTCTAGTTTCAAGAGCTCACAGCTTTATTTCAAAGTGAAGAACACAAAAGATCCCCAAACTGTGGGGCAAATTGAAAATTTAGGCAAAATGACAAAATAAAATGAAATAGAGCTTAATAACTTAGTGGCAAAGGAGAAAGACTAAAACACCTTGTTCCATTCCCATGTCCTAGGGTCAAGGGACCACATGTCTGAGTGAACAATTCCTTTCTCAGAGCTGCTCTTATCAGAAGAAACCTCCTTAGAGTAGCCGCCATATAAAAATATCTGCCACAAGAGATGCTCAATTCAGGGTGAATAATTACATATCAGGTATGAGCACAAAATCCGTTCAGCAGCAATTAAGTTTCTATCTAACAAATTGGACCAACATATATCACACAATGGTCCCTAGGTCTTTAAATTTTGGCACACTCGTTATGAGCTCTACATTTCTGTGATCAAATAGCAATTACATTCAAGAATGTAGTAAAAGCCAAAGAGGATATGGAGATCACTGCTCCATTCAGAGAAAGGGCTAACAAGATGCTGAACCCTATGGAATACACAAATGGAATCAAGCTCCAATATCAAGTGAATCAAAAAGTAGCTATATGCCCAACATGCTGTAAGACATATTTAACATGAGCAAGACTATTGCTACTGAGAAAAGGAGTATCTTGAGTTTAAATTAGCAAGAAACCTCCAGATCCAGAGCAGAATACTACTTAAAATCAGGAGATTAATGCCATCAAAAGCAGTAACTTGAGTTTAAATTAGAAAGAAATCTCCAACTACCTTTCAGAGTATGACTTACCTCATCTTGGTAAACAAAAAATTGAAATCCACTCCGTGAACTTGGCCACATGGCTCCAAGATTTGGCTTGATTTCTTGCCACTATAAAACACCATCCCATCATTTAGCATGATGACAAATAGAATCTTGCGAAATAACAAGTAAAGAACACAACAACTAGAAGTTAAATGTATTTACCTTGAATTGGTCTAGATCAAAGACATGCAAATCATTGTAATACCTGCACACATGAATTTTGATGTGAGGAAAGCTCATGCATCAAAGTATGACTTCATATTGACAAATATCACTTTACATATCAAATTAAATAGTACTTCACACAAACTCAACATGTCCATTCCTATAGAGGAAAAAATGTTGAAAAATTATTTTAATATCAATTAGTTATCAGTATGTGAATAATCCATAATATGGAATTGCACCTAATAATCTTAATCTCACGTCAAATTTAAACTTTAAATTTTTCATTAAAAAAATCCTTTTAATGCTGACAACTGACTCTCTTAAAAATCCTCCAATAGCTTCCTACAAAAACATCACCAACCTCACTTCTCTAAGAGTGTCATAGAAGCCACCAAAAAGGACAATTTTGTGTTTGTACAAAACCTGAAACAGAACCCCAAAAGTGGAAAGAAGTACATGTGAGAAGTGGACTGATTAAGTTATGTTTCCCCAATAAAAACCAGCAGCAATATGCGATTTACCAAAGGAAGATGAATAACAGCATAAGCAATTAGATGAAAAATCCTAAGGTCAAAGCTCCATTTAAATAACTTGTACGATATCCTCACTTCAGAAAAAAGAAGTGTACGATGAACCAACCATCCGATGACCTGATCGTGGACTAGGACAGCCTTTGTAATTTAGTTGTTCCCACTGATTTGTTCTCAAGTCTAAGACCCAAAAGTCCTGAAATGATAAATCATACCACTCATTATTGTAAATATTAAAGTTTGCATGATTCAAAGTCAATCAAACACCAGAAAATGAACAAATTCAATATGCAAATTTAACCTTGTAGTGATGGAAGCGCTCCTGATTAGGGGAAGTGAACTCGCCACCTATTAACAAAAAGGGTAGAAGCATGCATGAGACAAGTAAATCAAGTGCCAGCTTTTTTGTAAATTAAGCCATATTCTGTCAATCTACCAAAGATATAGAGAAAATTCTTCCAGGTAACAGCCTGGTGAGCACTTCGAGGAGGTGGACTGTTAGGGCTGGATACAGTCTTCCATTGTTGCTTTTCCACATCATATCGGTAAAGATCACCATACACATAAGTCTGCATCAATAACCATTGAAAATCTGATCATGATTCATGACCGTACACGTGAACATTTGATTACTTCAATAGTCAACTTAAATTCAAAGAAAAAAAAAAGCAACCTTGCTGCCATTGTAGAATTCACCTCCGTAGACTATTAATTCTGTCTCCTTCAATGGATTAATGCTTAGCTACACAATTCAGTACAGTATCACTCAGATTACTCGGCTACAAAGAAAGAATATAACAGAAACCAAGATAAGAAATAAAGTTGCTGCCTATTGATACATATAAGTATTACCGTACAATTGGACCGAGGAGATGGGGCGGGGACGTTTTCTTCTACGTGCACTTCCTTCTTCTTAGCTTCCTCTTTTTGGATGCTCAACTATGGATAAATAGGCAGTCAACAATCTCGAAACCAACAGAAACCAAAAAGAAGAAAAAGATGCAAACTTCCATTATAATGCATCAAGATTTTAAGGCAAGCTGTTCAAAATTAACTTCAATGAAAAGGTGATCGATTTTGAACAGAGGTTAAAATCATTCTGATGCAAAAAAAAACATATAGTGAATTGACCAAAGGTGAAGCCACAGAAATAGAATGAGGGTAAGTAAAAGTGAACCAGAATGGCATCAATGTCATCTTCGGGAGAGACTTTCTTGGACTCTCGTCTTGCTCTCTTCTCCTCAGCTTTAGCAGTCTTCCTCTCTGTTTTTTCCTTACCTTTTCCTGCCTTCTTCGTCTTCTTCCCCATTGCTTTTGTTAATCTTTCTCTTCCTCTTATCTGAATTTATTAGAGCTTCAAAAAGCTTGGTCCTTTCTGAGCTGCGCGGTTTCTTACAAACCCAATTCTCGTACCCTGAGAATACAAAGAACACACCTTTTAAACTAGTTGAGTTGTGTCTCTCAACCTACGGTGTCGTTTCTAGACATTAGCCCAAAAAAGACCCAACTTTTTTTTTTCAAATTTACTATTAGTCAAACAGAGTAAGCGATTAGTTCTCTGGAAATCGTTTTGTCGTTGTCTAGAGAGAATCTTGCTTCACCGATGAGGAAAAGAACATCGATTGCTCTAATTCTTCTCTTGATTGCACTTTCATGGGGGAAACTGCTATCTCAGGTGTTGACTACTTCGCAGTAAAATTTGTCAGATCGAGTCTTTTTCTTGTTGGTATTGTGTTCCCTGAAAAAATCGGATTGATTCTAATTATAATTTGATTTTGTGAAGCGAGAAGAAGAGCAACCTCATGAAGTACATTGCTCTAGAGAAAGAAGCAGGGCTGCTTGGAAAGTTCTAGACGAGGTATGTTATATATCTTTTTGCTTTATCAATTTTCGAGATTTAATCACTTGGTAAATTAAAAGACTGAATTTTTTTAACTTCGATGTTGTTTTATAGTATTTGATGCCGTTTGTGGAACGAGAAAGGTACGAGATTCCGACCAAGTGTCGACTGTATCCGGACAATGACCTGTTTAGGGATCAAGAGCAGCACAAGATTCATTTGGACTTCAACGAATGGCAGTGTGGATATTGTAAGAAAAGCTTCCTGGCCGAGACCTATTTGGACAAACATTTCGACAATAGGCACTTCAATCTCTTGAATGTTGTATGTTCAATTATGAGTATTCCCTTATTTTGGTCGCTTGCTCTTCCTTGACGAGGTTTTGATTTGTGGGTTGTTGAGTATGGGGGAGAAGGAAGTTGTTAAAACTGAACATTGCTTGATAGAGATTTTGGTTTGTTTCAGAGTGATGGAAAGTGCTTGGCTGATATATGTGGAGCATTGCATTGTGATTTTGTGATGGATTCCAAGCCCAAAACTAAATGCAACCCTGCCGCAGCTGCAAAGAATCGCCACTTTTGTGAGGTTACTCTCAATAGTCATTTTTTCTTGCATGCGATGTTGACTGATTCTAACATATTGGTTGTTTTGTGCTCAGGGTCTTGCAGATAGTTGTTTTCCTGTTAATCAGGGCCCTGCAGCGAGGCGCCTGCATGGTATTTCTTCATAAGTTGATGAATACATCTTCTTTGCATTTCTCCAATACAGATATCTGATGGTGTTGCACAATTTCTCTTTTATGTGGTGATGTCTTGGTATGTAGAATTTTTCTTGCATCAATTCTGTGACGCTCACACTTGCTCAGGGAAAATTAAACCTTTTCCAAAAGGTGGTAAGGTAAGCTTTCCTCTTAGAGCGCAGTTCAATTTTCTGCTAGTAATTACATGGTTCTGTTTTCACAATTATTCGACCATGAGCTTCACTCTTTGCGCGTGACTGCGTGTCCATGCGAACATCTGGATCTGTTCCTATGTGTGTGTATCTATATATATATATATATATATATATATATATATATATATGAGAGAGAGAGAGAGAGAGTTAATGTTTGCATATCTCTCAGAGCTATGCAAGTTTAAGTACAGAGAGGTACTAGAAAACAGTTTATGTTCATTTCAAGTGCCCAAATGTTCAATGCATTTAGTCTGTAGATTGCTTTATCTCATCATATTAGGTCTCCAAAGCTCTATTGATTTTTAGCTTCAACTTGTTCCTTTGTCATCTGTGCAGAAGCATACTAATGTCTTCTACTTGGCTATGTCAATACTGACAATGATGTTGCTCCCCATTTTCTATCTTATTGTATATCTCTATCAAAGGTAACACTTTTAGCACTTGAAAATTTCAGAAGGCTAACTTGCCAAGATTTTTCAGTTATCTTATGAATTGCTTTCTCCATTTTCAGAGAAATGAGAAAGGGAACACAAGAACTGAGGAGAATATCACGAGGTGGAAGAAAGACTAAACCCTCATAGTTAACGGGTATCCCTTCTATACTTGAATACATTCGTCAAAGAATTGAGGTGGAAATGAAATTAAGGAGCTTCATAGATTTTTAAGTTCAGATACCGAAGCGAAGACCTTGATGATATATGCCTGTAATGCTCACTGAGAAATAATCTCAGAATCAACTATATTAGTCACCCGATTGTTCATTTTCATGCTTTTGTTCAAGGCATGTTAGTCCTTTTAGAATGTCAGGGAAAGCTTAATATAATTTTTGATTGTCTGCCAACCTCTGCTGAGCTGCACGATGACCTGGAACTTTGATGAAGTAAACTACTGATAAATAACCTTGCATCTATTGTTTTCAGGACTGAATATTGAGTTTAAAATCACAATGAGGTTTAAAGGAGCTAAAAGTTAAAAGGAAGGACAAAATGCGAGTGATGACGAAACTATCAAATTCTCTACTTCTCCCACCTTCTCTTTCTGTATATGCAGGTTCTGTGTCTGAATTCGTCGATTCATCAAAGAGAACTTGAAGCAGAGCTCTCCTTGTGACAAAGTCCTTGAATGTACAAATTATGCAAAGTTCCCCGGGTGAAGAAAAGGCTGAAAGTGCCTGCAAGGGAGACACAACAGATGCTCAACTTTCCATAAATTGTCGTAATGTGTCATCAAGTCTAACATTAATCTTATACGTACTACTTCTGACTTCAATTGTTTATCCTTTCCCTATAACCATAATTTGCAAGTGATGGTCAACAGATTTTGTTAGCCAGAAACCGGTTCTTCTGTTTCCCATTTTCACATAACTGTGTTTATGCTTCTCAGTTACCTTTTTGGTGTGTTCATAGTACACTTACATGCAAAATCATATTTAACCTTGGTAATACTTTCCAATCTACTTAGCACAAGATATCCTTTAGATTTTATATAATCTTGAAAAGCTCTTCCCTGTAAATCTTTTACACATTTCACTTGTTGTAAATCTGGGATGTTCATATAATCCAATAGGCGCACGGTACAGCTACTATTTTAAAGTGAACAAGAACCCCAGCTTAACCGAACTTCAATTGCCGGGCTTTTCGTTTCCAAATTCTCTCAGCAGCCTTTTCCTGATTTACTAATCAGGATGTGAATGCTAACAGAAATAAGGACATAACCAAGCAATTTCTTTCAAACCAATTCTCTTGCAAAAGCTGCAATTATATGAGGTCTACTAATAATGTAATCAAAACCAGCAAATCTTCACATATCCTTCCTGCTGCTTCTGATAATTCATCCACATATATCAAGTTGTATACACATCTTCTGTCTCCTCATTTGCCCCAATCTACTCCTGCAGCATTTGGCCATGAACAAGTCTTCTACCCTTCGTTCACTGCATTATTTGAATACAAATATATAGATTATCTTCTTGTAGCTGCCAACGGGCGGAGTGACTTGCCTTTCACCGTACTTGAAAGGTGTCGAGATTTTCTTGCTTTCTAGGTGAGGTCACAGCTTAATCTAGGTGAGGTCACAGCTGAATAAGCAATTAGGCAACATATCCACTTTTGGGCTAGGGAGCTATTACTCCAAATGCAATGGATATCAATTCATTCGATAAGAGAAATCCCTCTGGATCACTTAGGCGGATATATGCCAACCCTTTGGCGACTTCATCTTCACTCTTTAACTTGGCGTTGAATTCATCAACCTTGATGGCTTGGCGATTTTCATCCAAGCAAATCACATGCCCGCTCTCTATATAAGGTTTGTAGAACTCGCAGAGAGAGTAAACAAGTGAGCTACCAAATGCTTCTCCAAAAGGCCTCAAGTCTAGGCCTGTTGCGGTTCTTAGTGAGAGCATCACAACATCCATGGCCAAGTCCTTGGAATCAGCATGAGTATCCTCAGAACATTCCACTGTTCCACATTCCAAATTCTGCACGTAATCCATGTAATCTTTCGTCTTCCTAGGCCTCGAAAACCTCAATCCATTAACATAACTAGCAGAACCAAGGCCAAAACCATAGAAAGGTTTGTTCCTCCAGTAAGTAGCATTGTGTTTGCATTCAAAACCATCTTGGCAATAACTACTAATCTCATAGTGCCTGAAACCAGCATCAGACAGCATTCTTGACGCCATTCTATAAAAATCAGCAGACTCTGTCTCTGACGGCAGAGGAAACTCACCTGGCGTAAACCTGCAAACTTTCACATAATCAGTCTCAAAAACATTACAAACCCAAAAAACTAGTACTTCCCATCATAAATTTCATTGCCACACTTACAAGTTTCCAAATTTTGTGCCTTGTTCAACCTGCAAATCGTAAACAGACACATGCTTAGGCCGCGCTTCAACGGTAAGTCTCAAGCTCTCCTCCCACATTTGTGGCTTCTGATGAGGAAGGGAAGATATAAGATCCACACTCCAATTCTCAACCCCACAAAGCCCAACAATGTCGATTGCTTCATAAACCTCCTTAACCCCATGTGCTCTACCACAAGCTTTAAGCAACTCCTCTTGAAACGCCTGAACTCCCAACGACACTCTATTCACGCCCAACTCCATCAGCTCCTCCAATTTTTTGGCATCAAAAGTACCAGGATCCATTTCCATTGATATTTCAGCATCTTTACAAATCCCAAACTTCAATCTCAAAGACTCCAGGATCGACGAGACTAGCCTCGGAGGCACTAAAGAAGGTGTGCCACCGCCAAAAAAGATAGTTTGAAGCGGTGGGTGGTCATGGAAATCTGCTTTCGTTGAGACTATCTCTCTTTGGAGCAATTCTATGTAGTTTAGGACTCGTGGGTCGTCGTGTGTTGTTGTTGCAGAGCCGAGAGCAACGATTGGGAAGTCGCAGTAGTGGCAGCGCTTGCGACAGAAAGGCAGGTGAACGTAAGCTGAAGTCGGGGGGTGCAGGTGACGGTGATTTCTGGCGGGTGAGTCATTTTGTCGAACAGATGGTATGATTTGCGCAGATGCATGTGCAACAACGTCGCACGTTGAGAATTTCTGAAATCTAATCGGCAGGGGATGGAACATCGAGAAGACGGGGACAAAGGTTGATCTCAGCATTATTTGGTCAGAGGGAATATAAAAAGAGTAGTGGGAAGAAAGGCACAGGAATTAGCCTATGCCTTTGCCTATAGATATGGAACTTCACTTTCGGAATTTCATAGCTTTCCTTTTCAAGTCCATTTGCAGTCAAAAGAATTGTCTAAAATTTGTCACTAATAAGAAGATATTGAAAGAAACTCAATTTTCTATTCATTTTCTCATAAAGCAAACTGCAATTACATGTAATATTACTATGATGTTTCATGTCAATACAAGATTGAATTATAAATATTGTAAACTAACATATGACTATGGTCACACAAGAGATTTAACCATGTAAGGCCCTTCAAGCTCGTAGCCCAGCTTCCTATAATAATGTCGAGTTCCTACACCTGAAATGACAGCTATTTTAGTCGATCTATGCTCTCTGCGAGCAATTCGCTCTGCCTCTTCCATCAGCAACGTACCATAACCCTGCAAGGGAAATAAGAGAACAGGATTCACGCAAAAAATTCACCAACTACAATAAGTTTTTACATGGTAAATGAAAATACCAAAAGATCGACGATCTCTCAAGTCTGTAAGGTACCACCAAATTACCTGGTGCTGATGTTTGTCCACTTCGCGGCCGTGTACAGGAACAGCAGTGCCGTAAACATGGAGTTCCCGGACAATAGAGCATTTGCCCTTTAGCTCAGGACAAGTCACATTATGGCCACATTTTCGCAAGCGTAATAGCCCGACAAGTATATCCTATGCAAAGTTGAGTATTAAAAACTTTCATATTATAGTCTTATGGCACAAGCTCAAACACTGGATGCTAAGAGTAACCAGATCATGAGATGGGAATCCAACAAAAATAGTCAACATAATACTTGAAAATAGAGGTTCGAACTATCCAATTTCCTAGGACCCAGCAAAGTCCATAACAGACAAAACAGTTGTAACAAGCTAAAAAATCAGCATGTGCTGTCTCTGTACAGATTGGCCCAAGCTCTGTGACCAAATACACTTACAGTCTTACAATGAGACACTAGTGAATACCTGTTGCACATCCTCATAGGAAAGAAACGTTTCCCAGCCTTCATTTGCTGTATAATCCCGGCGAACAAGCTCAACTTCTTCTGGCTTAATTTTGTGATGAATATCCTACGTTTCAGAAAAAGCATTATCAGGGCCTTGCAAGAAGCATATAAAACATATCATTAAACAATACATAATTTCTCACTTACCTGAATTCCAGCCTCACGGGTACGGACATCTCGGCATTTCAACCCTAAATCATCCATCCGAGCTAATGCTAGCTCCCTAAGATTTCCCTTCTCAACCCCAGATGTAACCAAAGGCATAGGGATATCGCGCTGAACTCTATAAACACGCGTCCAAGGGGGTACCATGGCGAGGATCCTTGCTACAATATCTACAAGTTGCTCAGGCGGGTAATTTCTATACCTGCAAAGGGGCTCATCATAATAAATACTTCCGCTTCAAATCACATACATGGAAGTTCAAGCATTTAAAGTGAAGTATCATGTGACAACACCTTGGCCTCATGACAGACATCAACAGGCTATGAGAGATAAGAAAGAAAGCAAGACTATGCTGTCAGGTTTCTAACTTGGTGTCATCTTTCTGGCAAAACCGTAATTCATAAATGAATACTAAGTCTTGTTAAAGTTTTCGAAGACAGTATCATATGAGTCACTGTGCAATAATTAACTAATGAATGCTGGTGGACACTCCAACCAGCTAGTTTCCAGATCCAAACTGTAACCTAAATTAGCTAGTAAGTCTGTAATTGTCAGCTATCATTTCGACAGATAGCCTTGCCTTGTACCCCTCTGAAATGAAAGGAATGTTCAAGTTGAAAAAACTACTTAATCATCAGAATCTTGGTTGCAAAGTCTTTTAGTTTACTGTCCACAGCAATTAACAAGAACTGAGGGATGCAGAAGAATGAGCAATAACTGACAAAAGTCAAATACCTGCCAGTCTTCCATAGCTCATAAAGCCCTGTTCCACGAATTACAAGAGTAGGATAAATTTTCAGTCCATCTGCTCTAAATAACGGGCTTTCAAAGAACTCCTTGAAACTTTCCAAGTCCCTCTCCACCCCAACATTAGGAAGATCAGGCATCATATGAGCAACAACCTGCAGCAAAGTATTAAGATCATGTTAACAGAAACAAAGGAGGTGAAAAAAAAAAGATATTTTATGCCTGTTTTTGGCATTGCTTTTGCAACTGCGTTTGGGTGTTCAAAGGTAAGTTTGCATGTACGAACATTTTTTAGGGTGTCATGGTCAATCATCACCCTCCTTAAAGCCATGATTTTGAAAAGGCATCTTTTACATGCTTTTTCAAAACCATGGTTTGAATAAAAACTAATTTTAACTTAAATTATCATAAACTTTCTTTTTTCATATTTCTTAAAGAGTTAATTTATGACTCGCTAGTTTTGCTTAATACTTTTTCTTATCCTTTTCAGTATTATGTATTCATTGATTATTATTAAGTTGGAAAATAGACGAGTTATTAAGTTGACAAGTTTGTTAGATCAAATTTAGGTGCATGTATACATTCTTGAACCCCAACCCCTACCTAAATCAATCTACCAGAAAAGAAGGTTAAAAAACAATCTCTTTCATTGTTACCTTGAAACCAGCATCCTTTGCCAAGCAAAAACAATCAGCAACAGCAGCTACAGTATGTCCTCTATTAGTGTCAAGAGCAACATCCTCATATGTGCTTTGAACCCCAATCTCCAATCGTGTACAGCCATAAGAAAGCATTTGCCTCAAATGAGGACCAAGACAATAATCTGGCCTCCTGAAAAATCACCAAGCATGAACAGCATCATTAGCGCTAAGGCAAGCTTACAAGGTAAAGCAAAGAGTTAGCACATACCAAACCATAATCACAAGTTCCTCCCTAGATAAAACCAACATAAGAACTCACCAACCTAGCATCATGCCTTTGCTGATATTTTTGCACAAAAGAAGTTACCAATTCACTACTACCAAATAAAAAGCTAAGATGTTTCCAACAGTGGTAATGGTTTAACTGTAATGGTTGATACTGAAAAGTCTGCAGTTATCTAAGATTTTCTTTTGCTTTCATTCTTCAAAGAGTAGGAAAGCCAAGAACAAGTCTAAAAGATTTTCACAATGGAAATAAAGAAATATGATTTTCCATTTCAAGCAAGTCATATAAACACTCACGTTTCAATAGTCATTCCAATACACTTCACTGCACTGTGCTCAGAGTAGGCAACTGCCTCTTCAACATTAGCAGAAGTGTGGCCTGATAAAGCATCATGAAGATTTCTTATAAAGTAATCCCGGTAATCTGCTGACAATGACATGAAAGTACCTCCCATTAATATGAACTCAACCTGAAACAATATAGCCACACAAACGAGTGTATAAGACTCTTTTCATAAATCTTATTACTCTAAACTGTAAGTGAATACTTAAGTTGGCATGTAATGCAGCTACAACCTTATCAACACTGTGACCCAATCGCTTAAGCTGATCAATCCTGCTTCTAGCCTGAACATACGGATTATATCTGAACAGGGAAAAATTGTAAATATAAGTAAGAATTTAATAATAAAACTTCCGAATTATAATAACAAGTCCTTTGATATTTAGTTTGCTACTAAACCCTACCTAGCTCGAATCGCGCGCATGCTAGTAGGTTCATAACCGGTATAAGACTGCGTACTGTACTCGAAGTCCGAGTCCGGGCCACCGGGACAATAAACGCAGATATTCCCCGTGGTAGCAATATGTGGACACCGGTGCGGCTTCGACATAACGGCAACGACAGCGATTCCGGAGGCGGTGCGAACAGGTTTGGCGCGGAGTTTAGGGAGGAGAGACTCGCGGTCGGATTCGGGAAGAGCTGCGATCATTTCCACCAGCTTTGGCGCTCGGGCGAGGCCGTACTTCCGGCAAGCGGCGGACTTGAGGGCGTTAAGGTCGACGGTTTGGTTGTTTCGCGAGAGCTCCACCATTGAGTTTACAATTTCAGCTATGGCGCGAATCCGAGCTTCTTCTTCAGTCAGGCCATGGGCTTGGTACCCGCCCCGACCAGGTCGCGGCTGCTTTTTGGTCTCCGATACTATTGCTGTTGCCATGAAGGCACGACGGCGACACCAGAAAGAAGAAGAAGAGTGCTTCACTAATAGTACGCTCTAATTTGCAATTGAGCATACGTCGTCGTTTGATAGATTAACTAAAACGAGAAGGGGGAATCTGACATGATTAGGATGGCAATGGGCTTGCCAGCCCACTAAGTTTTTTAAAATAATTATTTTAAAATTAAATATATAAAATAATTTATTTTTTTAATTAAATCATGTTGTTCAGACTTAAACTTATCAAATCTATTCAATTGATTGTCATTTAATTGAAAAATAAATTTTAATTAAGAGTATAAATAAAATAAGTTTAAAAAACTTAAATTAAATTAATAAATGATAATCAATTAAATCAAATTTCAAGATATTTTTAATCTATGAACATCTTAAAATCTTAACATAAACAAGATTGAATAAATTGAAAAAATTCATATCTCAGTTATTCAACAAAACGACATTATCTTTTTTAATTTTATTTGTTTTATCTATTCAACAAAATACAAAAACAACATTTTATTAACTTAATAAAATGATGTTATTTTGGAGTTGAGCAACACTATCATAAGTTAAAATTAGATCTAAATTTTAGTTTAAATCAATGATCAAAATATTTAACGGATTCGGGTGGTTCAATCGTAAAAATCTTAAATTATTTAACTTTTCGATTGATTTATTTTAATAACTTTTGTTGTTAAAAATTGATTAATTTATTAATTAATGGCCATTTTATAAATTAATAAGTTTTTATAAATCAATTAGTTTTTATTTAACAATCTTTTCTAATTAAACTTTAAATTTTTTAATAAGTATCTACAATCTCTTTCAATCATATTTCTTTTATTTTTATTTAATCTTTTACTGATTTATAATAATATAATATCAGTTGAAACTTTTAAACCTTAAACCTCTTGTTTTACTAATTTAACTTCTTATTCTTTTTAAAATATTATTTTAAACAAATTTTACTCGTTCAGTTTCGACCGTCTTCCTAACTCTTAACTAGATTGACTCTTATATCACGTTGATTCAACTCGCCCAGCCTTCTTGAACCCCTGTTCATGAAGCATCAATCTCCATTATTGCAAAATGAAATGCAATTACATCACTGTTGGTGTGCAGAAGGAAGAATTATAGATCAAAGTAGCCAACATAATTACAGAACCTAAACCTTTATAAAACTAAAATCTGCATTATACAATATACATTTCAGAGAAAGGGTTAACCAAGTAAATAACTTGTTCGTGAGCCTGCCAAAAGGCCAAATGTAATGGAATCACTTCTCTTAATGGTTAGTGAGCCAGTCAAAAGGACAAATGTATAACGAAAATCACTTCTCTTAATGGTTCTAGTTTAGTTTCTCAAAGAATTGCTCCAAGCATGCAGGAGTGAACCAGTTTTCTTTCATCTGCAATGCAACAAAGGGAAAATTCTAAACCCACATCACAATCTCAGATTTGAAGCAGCAGCCAGAACAGAACTTACAAAGTATGGATAGCCCCCAGTGTTGAAGTCTTCTGGAGCATCCTGCATAAACAAATTAATATAGTATAGGACATAAACGCCGCATTCTTTGTCATTTCTTTGTTGTGGCACCTACAAAGACATCAAAAAGCTGTGAGTAAATGGAGTTGAATACAATCCGGAGTTTGGATGTATCAAGTTCCCATAATTTTGCATCAGTATCTTCACCTTAGGCACCAAGAATGGAATTTTCGAAATCATCTTTTTATTTGCAGCCCTCCCTTCTGATCTATAAATGTCTAAAACAAACCTGGTGAAAAAGAAAGCATGGTTAAATACTCAACAAATTGCATCTCAGAGATTTTCCAACACAAATTCATACTTTCTTATATCAGGTTCGAAGCGCCTGGGGTTAGCAATTTCAAGAGGATCCAACAATAACATACATGGCGTTCTAGCATTTGATTGGGAACTCTCGCCGAAGTTGCAGAAAATCAAAAGAGTCCAATGACTCCTGAAAAGATTAACATTTTTTACAAAGACTGAACATTCAGATGCTCCCGCAGAAAATGCAGAAGACATTGAATTGCAAAGCTTGAGAAGAAACTTACCAGTAAACAATGGGAACAAGAACATACTTCTTTGATAAAATTTGTTTCTTGGTGATAAAGGTCATGACCTTCGCTCTGTAAGATGCTTGCATGTACATGCTAAAATATAAGCTATCAAGGTATGTAAAAGAAGCCCTCTTGTCTTTAGAGAAGTTCCTCCATAAATTTCTGCATACATCAGACAAAATTTAAGAACACAAGGGAACATCAACAACTAAAGGCAACAGCCCGTAGCAGAAGTATCAACCAGAAGCTGAAAGCAGCAACTTACTCAAAATAGCAGTTAAAAGTTACACTGTTTAGCTTTTCCTTTGGTGTAACTAGTTTAGGAATTGAATACTTGGCCTTAACTCTTCTTTTCGAGCGCTTCTGGTGAGGAAAGGTATCTAAGAAACAAGGGGAAGTTAACCCAAAACTGTATAACCCTTGAGCTTGTCGTTTAGGTATCTTCACTCCACGCGTATAGTAAGATGCCACCACATGTATCCAACATGAACGATGCTTCGCAATTCGATTATAACACTCTGGCAAAATTACGATAAATGTAGTCTACCAAGTTTTTCAAACAGTAATCTAAAATCAAACAAAAAAAAAAATGCATCCGTGTGTGATACTCTCGAGCAAATCCGTTTCAGAACCATCCGTTTTACGTTCTCATCCACTGTCAATTGATGCAATAGCCGTAACAGAGGCTCGAATTCAAACCCAACAGAAAAAAGAAAAAACTGAAACAACAGTAAAAACTGATCAATACCCGACACTTTATTTCCCCTTAACTTTCTCATCAAACAAACATCAAGCAGGCTCATTCATTAATCATCAATTCCCAATAGAATCAAAGCAAAAAAGAAGGAAGAACGATCTCTAAACTCGCATTACCTAAAGCATAAGACCCGGTTTCAACAGAAACAGTTTCACCTTTTCGCTTTCCTTTTGCCATTATCTAAGATTTACGGCGACATAAACGACTTATCAGTTCTTCGTTAGTGAATGATAGGGGAAATTTTATTCGGGACATAGGAATGACAGTTAGCCGCGCGTACGAGGTCGCACTAAGCGAGCAGGTGGCAGGAGTTAAATTGGGATAAGAGCCCAACTGTACATTGGGTTGTGCGCCATCGGGCTAGCTTAAAGCGCAATTCCGTATAAACACATGGGCTTGAATTTAAGGTTTTACATTTGAATTATTAATAATGTGTTCGGTTGAGCACTCTCTTCTCTTAACTAAAAGTTTCGAGTTCGAGCTCTGAGAATAGAGAAATTTGTTTGGCCAGTACTTTATCTCTTATGGGCTAACCCGATACAAGCAGGGGTTAGTCTGAATGTGAACAGCTTAAAAATACCTTCTCAAAATTAGAATTTTCCTAAAATACTTCGTGGCTAAAACAAATATATATATATATATATATATGTTCGGTTCAATCTTGACATTGCATTACCTCTTCGATATCATAATACAATATGTATATTTTATTATCAACAAATAACATACAACATGATAGAAACAGGATCTTGACAAAAGGTGATTTGGTCTCATTATATTTTAAAAAAATTAAATTTATATTTAATTATTTAATCTTGTTTTATATTTATTGTATTATTCATTTTATTTATACGTATTTATTTATTTTTAGTTTAGATATCTGGAGTTTTTTTTTAGTATATTATATGGATGATTCGATCCGCAAGGATCATGATTGGGAATTGTTTGATCGTCTTTCTCCGAGGAAGGGGCAGGACCAATAAGGAGTAGTACAGGAATATTTACCTATTGTCCATCAACTACGCTTTTCGGCCTGATCTTAGGCCATGACTCACCCTCCGTGGACGAACCTTGCGGAGGAACCTTTAGGCTTTCAGGGCATTGGATTCTCACCAATGTTTGCATTACTCAAGTCAACATTCTTAGTTCTTGGTTTGTGAAGATACGTTGTTAGGTGCTCCATTTTATTTTCCCATTGAAGCCGACCCTAAATCTGTGCTCGAGAGATAGCTGTCCATACGCTGATAAGGAATGTATGGATTCTTAGAAGAGAGAAGCTGTGGTGGTCCCCCCCGGACCGCCCAGATCCCACAAGTGAAGAGTTTAATTACAATTCAATTAAGAGAATGAACGTCCATCAATGGATTACAAAGTATCCATTGCTTCGAATTCAAATTTAATCTCCTTCCATACTTTACAAGCAGCAGCTAGTTCATGAGGCGGGCCTTGGAAAGTTTTAGAATAAGCTTTAGTCTATATATATATATATATATATAGTGCTTTTTTTCATATGGAAACAATCTTTTTATCAATTGGGCTTAAAATTGTGTATTACTGGACTTTTCTAGATTTTATGTATCAGCGTTATTTTTGTTATTCTTTTACTTTTATATTTTGAGACAAAGTATAATTGAATATAATTGTATGTAATTGGTGTGGTTTATTAAATATGTTTAACTTCTTAAATATGTTTGCATGTAGTAAAGAGTTTGTTAAGAGTGAACTTAAAGAATATTAATTAGAAATTATCGTATATTATTATTAATATTATGATCAACAATTTCTTCTTAAATATGATATTAAAATATTCCAAACATTTTGCTTCTGTCATAACATATAATATTCAAAAATATTTATCAATAATAAATAAAGTCAACAATCTCTTTTCAAATGTGATATTCAAATATTATCATTAAACACTTGTCATATAAATGTAAGACATTTTTGTCCTTAGGGGCAAATTTGTCAGTGTTTCATAAAGATGGACTAACATTAATTGCAATTTTTGATTTTTAAATAAATTATCGATTAAGTGACGCAATTTGATCCAGATAAAGATATTAAAGTGGCCCAATATGGGTCGAAGTCTGAGTGAAAAATGGGTCCCGATTAGTGTGGACTGGGTTCATATCGGCCTTGTGATGGGGAAGCCCGATATAGAAGCTATATAAAGGTAAGGTCTCCTGCAGTTGCTCAGAAGCTGTTCACGAACATAAGGTTCCTAACTCGTTAAGAAAGCTCGAAACTTGAGGAAACTGTAGAAAGGCCTTGCCCGTGAGCCGGTGAGCACTTTCCACTAAAGGTCCCGGGAGATTCGGAGTCGTTTGGAGCTCGGAATCGGCATCAGAATCAGAGATGGAACCGAAATACAGGTATTCCGCATTACCTTCGTTTTTAATCCTTTCACAGGACCCTGGGTTACATAATAAGGTCCCCTCTACGTACTAACATGTGGTATCAGAGCGGTTGCGTGATCGGATTGCCGAAAATGGAGGTTTTTTGGTTTTTCATCTCATTTGGTTTTCCATTGTTTTTGATTCGTTTTTCAATTTTTTCGTATATAATTGCGTAAAAGTAGTAAACATGAGGCTAGCTACGAAAAACGGGTCGAAAACCGGCCGAACGGAGCGAAAAACGGAGTTCCGGGACTTTCGAAATCGCCTCCGGCGTCAGAGGTTGGCGGAGACCATTGAGCGCATGTGTCACACACACTAATCGCGCGCCAACACCCAACTCCAGCGACTGGGCGACACGTGGCACGCGTACCACACACACGCACATGCGACCCGAGTCGACGCCCGCGTGGAACGACAGGCGCATGCCTGACACGTACCCATCCGGTCCGTCACACCGGCTGATCGGTGACACGTGTCGGTGCATGCACTACACGGTCCCACAGTGTCTGGCGCGGCGCGTGGCCACGCGCACCGACATCAGCGATGACGTCGGTGGCTGACGTCAGCACCAGCTACAGTACTCTAAAAAAAAACCCCAAAAATTCTAGATTCTCGTAAGGTACCCCGGGGTGTTTCGGGTCAGTTTTCGGGTTCGGAAAATTTATAAAGTAACATTTTTCTATTTTTCTGGATTTATTACATAAGTAATACATTAAAGTTTAACTCCAGAAAATAAATTAAGGTATTCTGAATTCAAATTCGGTTGAATTTTCATGCTTCGGACTACGTATAAGGGAGATACATGAGGTCTCGTATCTCGGGTCTCATTTTTAGTGTTTGGGCTTGCATGATAATCCATCGAAAATAGGAATTGAGACATTCTGAAGCCATTTTTGAGTGAATTTTCGTGCAACGAACTTGCCAGAAGGGAGATACATGAAATGCTCGTGTCTTAGGAGGTCGGTTCAATATCCGGTGACGCACGATAGTCACTCTACTAAGATTTTTCTTTAAAGAAGGTCTCAAATAAAGTTTTCGGAGAATGTCTTCAGCACATGTATGTGACAACGAGATTGTGCATTCGGAGTTTTGCATTTCTTGAGGTTACATTGTCACATATGGTATGCCCATAAAGGATGTGAGGATGACATAAAGATGTATCCCTTATGTTTGCGGACTTTTTGGATGTTGATGAGAATGTAGTCACCAAAGTGGCCTTTAAAGTCAGTATTTTGAATTGTTTTGCTTACATGTTTAAGGATATCTTTGATTTTATGTTTGGTTATTCTGCCCAAAGTGTTAGCCTTGCGTAGAATTTTGAGATGTGCATAAAGGCATTAGATGGAGGAAGGTTGTTGCTCAAGTGATCTATTCACCTAAAGGTGGTAGTGTCATGAGAGTTGATAATTTGTACTCTAATCGCTTCTATGTGTAAAAGTCTAATTGCATATATTATGTATTCAGCCCAAAGGTGTTTCATAATATGTGTTATCAGATTTTCAGGGAAGATACTATTAATGGCTTTAGTATCACTGTTGTCCTACATTAGTGTTGAATTAAAGATTATCATCTTGAAGTCACTTTTCTAGTCAACCAAATCAGTGTTTCTATTGAAACCCTTGTTGTTTCAATATAAAGAATTGGACAGAGAATTGGACGGAGGTTGTTCTGAAGGTTATGGAGATAGGATTGAAATGACCATACAGACGGATAAGCCATCTCCACTTACATCCATGAGCTCGACAGCTCATAAAGCAGCCTATTGAGCCTAGGATTGGTCTAACATATTACATCTGATGACCATAAAAAAAAAGTACCTAGCCATCTGCAAAGTGGACTTCCGAACACAGATATAACGAAGGAGGTTCTTGATAAAGTCTCACAGAGGTACACTGTCTCATCTGGTGTTGAAACAAGTACCTTGATGAAAGTATTATTCTCCATAAAGTATGCAGAGGAAAGGGAGAGTAATGGAGTACTTATCAAGAATAGCTTATATTCACAGTAGGTGAAGATGTTGAGACTTCAACACTTTGATATCCCATTCTGTTGCTGAGGTGGAGAAACTCAAGTGGTTACTCCTACAGTCCTCGAAGCAACTTAAGGGAAGGCAAAGATGAAGCCCATTAAGTTCAAAGGTAGAAAGTTCAAATCTTCTCTATATGTTGATGCTGGTCAAACCAGTTCTGGTCAAAGTTCATTGGACATAAAGAAACCAGAAATATGAGGTTTAAAGGGAAGACTGAGATCATCAGGTTATTCTTTGGTTTATCAATTATGAATTTAATTTGCGATAGTCGCATTCAGTATAAGTGACTATTTAGTGGAACATCTAATCAGGGTGTTTCCACAATGCAATAATTCATATCCAGGATAAAGCCAAATAAAGGGAATAAGGAATTGATGGTTCATAGCAATAAAGAGATGGAAGTAATACCTATAGGGGTGTATATATTGAACATTAGTAAGGTTCATAAGGTATACACGACACATTTTATATGTGATCTTTTGATCAATTAAGGACACTGAAGGTTAACGTTTTGCATTTAATACTTCTGCTACACAGTTGCTGTTTAATGCAAAGCATAAGGATACGACTTTCTTATCATATGGGTTGTATAGAATGTGTCTTATCCCGAATTAGATATATACTTCTCAGTATCATGCTAAACAAGGTATGAAGGACCTGATGAATGAGAAGTCATACATGGAGTGACATAAAAGTTTAAGCCACATTTCCAGAGCTAGGTTTGAGAAATTGATTAAGGAAACCATTTCTCAATTCTAGATTAAGGTGATATGGAACATGTACTGATGATCACAGGGGTAAGTTGACTAATAAGAACACTGGGGTCAACTCATGCTTCTAACTTGTTGAGTTTGATACATAAAGATTTCGGTAGACCTCATACAATTGCATTTTACAATTATGAAAGTATTCTGACATTTCTTGGTGATTATTCCCATCAAGGTCATGTGTTCTTACTTAAAGGCTAAAGGTTGAGAACCAGCTGGAACAATTCATCAAGAGAGTCAGATTTGACCATGGAAGAGAATATCATGGCAAACATGATGGTTCAAGACTTTAAAATGTCCGTTTGCCAAATATATGAAGTCAGTTGGGATAGTGACTTAGTTCATTGTGCCAAATAGTTCTGAGCAAAATGGTGTGTTGCCGAAAGGCATATTGCACCCTAAAGGACTTAATGAAGTCAATGCAGAGCAGAACTAATCTACCTATCTAGAAATTGAAAAACTCAGCCTTACGCACAATCGTGTAAAGGGCTGCCCTACTGAGCTAGGATAATCCTTATAAAGAAAAGTTGCATATTCGTTTTCTTGATTGCTATTTAGTAAAAGATCTCATCCACTTTACGTCTACGGATTTTACTGTCGATAACAAAGGGCCAGAATAGTGGAATCACAAACAACCAAGTTTCTGAAATATCATATCTATGATGATGGTGGGTCTTTTGACCTTTCGGATGATAGCAGGACGGATACTAAAGTTATCCCATATCCATTACTCATACAGTTAGATCCAGTAGATCTAGATTTTTGTACCGTGCTTGTACAGGAACAGGAACCCATACCTGTACACAGAGGGATTCTTGGGGGTACAAGATCTAATACAGTTAAGTAAATCCACTGGAGCGAGACGACCTACTATCCCATTTGACAACATAGTCTGTCAGGTGTACTAGACTATGTTCTTAGACATTTTAAAGATCCAGTTACTTTTACAGAAGTTATTTATGGACCAAATGCGGATGTGTGGTGGGATGCGATGAATGACGAAATGCAGCCAAGAAGCATAGTAAGGTTAGAAGGAGCTAATTGATTAGCATTAGGGACTACAAACTTATCAATTATAAATAAATTTGAGACCTAAAGGATTTCAGGATAAAGTTCAGTGGTTTATGGACTTGCTCCATTGCATAAGGGATCACTCAGGGAAAAAGGTTGACTTTGTGTCACCCTTTCTCTTGTATCCTCGTAGGATACATTTTGAGTGATAGAAGCAATTGTAGCTTATGATGATACAGACTTACATCAGAAAGTTGTCATAACCATCTTCCTGAATAAAGACCTTTATGAAGTGTTCTATAAGGTACAATCTGTAGGGTCTCAGGATCCAGACAGTACTGACATAGTTTGGAGTTATGCAGATCAATATATGGATTACAATAAACCTCCTGAAGGTGATACCTTACTTTTGATGAGGTTATGGCCTCTTCAGGCTTTTTGGAAAATAAAGTTAGAAAGATGCATGTACTATGAAGTTGAGGGGGAGCAAATTATCTTCCTATTATTGCATAAGGATGGTAAATTGCTCACATAAAGTCACTTGATTATGTTGTATGAGGATAAACAACTTTTGGTCAAGAACCTTGACATAAGGACCTTAGTATAGCATCTTCTGTCCTAGGTATTCAGATTCACCAGGACATATCTCAACACTCACCAGATCTCTCAAAGAATGCATACATTGAGTATGTGTTACAAAGGTTTCATACAGTTGACAGTAAACCTATCGTAACACCTATCTCTCACAGTGAGAGATAATCTTTGATACAGTACTCAAAGAATAAAGTGATGAGAGAGATTATGAGGAATGTTCCATATTCTAGTATGGCGGATAGCTGATGTATGCTCAGTTATGTCCTAGATAGGACATTGCATTCACTGGTTGACTGTTTGGTCAATATCTGGTTAATCCAATTATAAACTTTCGGAATATAGTCCAGTGAGTATTGAGATAATTGAAGGAATCAAGGATTACATGTTGACATACAATAAAGTTAACAGACCAAACCTCGTAGGGAATTCCGATTTAAAGTTGGCTATGTGTTTGGATGAACGAAAGTTCACTTAAAGTTACAGTTCAAATTTGCAGATGGTACATAGTTGTAGAAGTGTGTCAAAAGACACGTTTAACTTCCTCAACTAGGCA
>JAOTAX010000006.1:32984055-33004809 GCA_025629825.1 Erythroxylum guanchezii
TGTCAAAGCAACTTCAGATTTTGGAATTCATTAGGAATTCAAGATATGAGACTAAAACACTCATAGATTTTACACTCCTTGAACTGGAAGAAAATGGAGAACCATTTGGACCACCATCAACACCCCCTGGATTCGATTAATTAACAAAAGCAGATCAAGAAGGCGCCGCAGGCGCCCCAAACCGTACACCGTACACCGTACCGTACCCCCGAAGCGAAGTGGTATATATATATATATATCATGATACCATCAAAAATAGGAAAAATAAATATACACAAATATTTTTAAAATATTAAATTCATAAAACTTGAAAAGTATAAAAAGCACTTAAAAAGATAAAAAAATATTTTCATAAATTCAAAATAGTTTTGAAGTATTTAAAAGAATATTTTTATAGCATTTTTTAAGTAAGTTCGAATTCGACAATACATTAATCATAAATATAATGTCATAAATCATTTAATTTTATTCAACTAAGCTGACATACTGTATCTTCAATTACTGAATTTATAAGAATTCAAAAAATAAAAAATATTTGAAAAGACTAAAAATATTACCATAAATTCAAAATATTTGTAATGCGTGTTGGAAGAATATTTTTGTGATGCTTTCCCAATTTGCTAATACATTGATCACCCATCGAGTATCATAAACCATTTGGTCATATACAACTCATATAACACCGTCTAATTAATTGAAAAAAAGGAAAATTGGTTTTGATGGTGACTTGTTAATAGTTGAACAACAGTTAATACAAAATCTCACTACTTTAAAAACTGAACTGGAATTTAAATTGTTAGAATAATATGTTTAGGATTTAAAACGTTTAATTGGTATTAGACTATCGTAAAATTAATTAAAGATTAAAATTAATAGAAGCATAATTAAAATTAAATTAAAATTTTAATTTTTATAAAACTAATAGTTACATAATTAAATTTAAAATGATAAAAAAAGACTCACATGTGCGAGACTTTGTGTCACGTCTGTGACACTTATATCACGCTTGTTACAATTCATGTCACGGGTGTGATAGTTATATTTTTAAGAGCAAAATAAATGGTATAATTTACTTTTTACATATTACATTTTCAGCAGCTGAGCAAAACGCTCTTATACTGAAGAGCGTTCTTTTTCAGCTGATTGGTTCAATCCGCTAACTCAATCATTCATTTACCAAACATTTCTATTGACTGTTTAATATGATCAATCAACTAAAAGTTTTGAAACTGCTAAAAATCAGTTGATAAACTGTTTACCAAACGATGCCTGTACATATATGCATTAAACTATTTAATTAAACTTATAATATTATTCAATTTGGTATATTTCTTAAATATAGAAACATTTCTTGAATTTATTTTCGATGTAACCATAAAAAATTTAAATTATTAATTTGGTCGATTTTTGTAAATAGAATAAAACAGGTAATTTTTATTATTTTTTTTCAATCAACAACGTCCAGTACAAATCTTGTTAAGATGTGAAATATGAGGAGGTCTAGTAGTACGCAATCTTATCCCTAACTAGTAAAGAGATTGTTTTCAAATGACCCAAATAAAGTATGAAAAAATATAATAAAGAATAAATAAATAAATACAAATAAATTAAAATTCTAAGTAAAATGATAATATAAATAAATAAATACAAATATATATAATAAAATGGTTAAAAACGAAAATTTAAAAATGCATAAATAAATAAATACAAATAATAATAATGATATATAATAGAATACAATAAAATAAAAATAATAACTAGAAAGATTAAAATTAAATTTTTCTTAAATTAAAATTTAAGTTTTTCAATAAACTATTTAAACCTTTTTCTTTAATATTATTTAAAAATTTTAAAATTAAATACTAATTAAATCTTTAAAATTGTTATTTTATTAATTTAATTTTTGATTTAATTTTTAAAATATTGACTAATCTGTAAAATAGACACATGTATATGTATTCGCACTTGATGTATATATGTACATCATCAATCATCATGCGTGGTAAAATTACAGGAGAGATAATCATTAACGAGTAAATCCATTACGGAACTGAATTTACCAATGTTTTAATAACAACAATAAGGTAATACTTTTTCTTAAAGCTTAAAAATAAAGTCTCACTACTCATGAGCCTTTGATTCACAATACATTATACTCCTCCTTCCACAAGAAAACCCGAACTCCGCGTCCCGCATCTAACTCGTCCGCGCTGCGATTGAGTCGACTCGACAGCCATGGAAGGCCAAGAAGGAGCTCAACAGCCACACCTAATACTCGCTCACAAGCGCTTCCTCCTTACTCATCCCGACGTCCAAGACATTGAGAAGGTCCGCCTCAAGGAGGAGGTCCTCGCCGCCGTTAAAGCCGATGGTAATTTCCGGCCTACGAATATTGCTTAACGCTAACTCGATTACTTCTCGAATTCGATTTTCATTGGTGTGAAATTTGGTAGATATGGCGCCGTTTTACGAAACCCTAGTGGCCGACGGTTTAGTGGAGAAGGATCAGGGATTTTTTGATGCGATGCGCACGAAGAACGAGGAGGAGATTAAAAAACTCGATGAGAAGTGAGTTTTATTTTCTCTCCGTTTGAAGTTTTGATGTACTTGTTTCTCTGTTTGGCTTGAAAACAAAAACCTTTAGAGCAAATCTGATTGGTCTTGCAATTTAGGTTAGCGAAATGAGTGTAACATTAACATTGATTAAAAATATAAATCAGTAATGGGGTAAGATTTTTATTAATCTGGATAGAATTGAGTATGAAGAAGTACTGGAATTGGATTTGAGACGATATGGCTTGCTTCTTATAGATATCTGGGTGGTATTGTTAATTTAGCTCAGGCAAGAATTTGTTTATCGTTCAGCCGTTGGTCTGATGGAAAATCTGCTAGTCTCCTAGATTACTTAGGTTATTTAGATCCAGAAGGTTGGATGCCTGTTACATTTGTGGTGTTTTTCACTTTAACTATGGCCTTCCGTATGGCATTTTATAGGATTGCTGATGCCGAAGAAAACTTGGGTGAAAGTGAGGTTCGAGAGGCTCATTTGGCTAAGTCATTGTTCTACATTAGGATTGGTGACAAGGTGAATAACTCACTACTACTTTGTCACGCTCTTTCTCTTAATCTTCCTATCATATCTTAAGCATTTGTTCACTTTCAAACCCAGGAGAAGGCATTAGAACAACTCAAGACTACGGAAAGTAAAACAGTCGCAGTTGGGCAGAAGATGGATTTGGTATTCCATACATTACAAATTGGTTTTTTCTACATGGATTTTGATCTCATTTCCAAGAGTATTGACAAAGCAAAAAAGTAAGCAAGGACATCAATTTAACATTCATTTTCTCTATTTTTACAATCATGGAACTATATGTCTTGTTCTTTCTCGTTTTTCAATAATTTGCCTTGATTGCAGCTTGTTCGAGGAGGGAGGTGACTGGGAAAGAAAAAATCGTTTGAAGGTGTACGAGGGCTTGTATTGCATGTCGACTAGAAATTTCAAGAAGGCAGCCAATTTATTTCTGGATTCCATATCAACCTTCACTACCTATGAACTTTTCCCTTATGACATCTTCATATTTTACACTGTTCTTACCAGCATTATATCATTAGATAGAGTTTCACTGAAGCAAAAGGTATATATCATGACTTTTTTCATTATTTATTTATTCGCTTTTCTTTCAATTAAATGGGTTGAAATTGACAACAATTGGCAGGTAGTGGATGCTCCTGAGATCTTGACAGTGATTGGGAAAATCCCACATCTTTCGGACTTTTTGAATTCTCTGTATGATTGTCAATACAAATCATTTTTCTTGGCATTTGGTAAGCAAAACTAGCCTTTGTATTGCAGTTCTAATGCATACATACGTTGACTCTAGTAAAAGACTGTTATACTTACATGTAATTCTTATGTTGGATGTAATAATTACTCCTTCCTTTTAGCTGGCCTGACCGAGCAAATTAAGCTGGATCGATATTTACATCCCCACTTCCGATATTATATGCGGGAGGTCAGAACTGTTGTCTATTCCCAATTTTTGGAATCCTACAAGAGTGTCACTATTGAAGCAATGGCCAAGGCTTTTGGTGTGACAGTGGAGTTCATTGATCTGTAAGCTGCATGATGGGGTTTATTTCATTTGGTTTCCGTTTTTACTCCCTCCCCATTGAACTGAAAACTTTTTTTTTTTTTTTTTTTGGCTTCTAGGGAACTTTCACGTTTTATTGCAGCTGGGAAGCTCCATTGCAAGATTGATAAGGTTGCAGGTGTTCTAGAAACCAATCGGCCTGATGCCAAGAATGCTTTGTATCAAGCAACTATCAAGCAAGGGGATTTCTTACTTAACCGGATCCAGAAGCTGTCACGTGTGATTGATCTGTGAAGTAGGTAGGAAAATATTGTGATTCAGAATTGGGGAAAAGTATGGAATTCTAAAGGAGATATGGAGCACATGGACTTTGGGATGAATTGCTTCCTTTCAATTGATATGACACTAGTTAAGTTCTCATTGTATTTCTACTCCAAATGTTTTAAGAATTTAAGCACACAGATTTCCGGTGTACCATTTTTCCTTACAACTGTGTAATGTGATGATTATTTTGGACCGTATCAAGAACATGGTCTTGCCAGAATATTCGCTATTTAGAGTTAATGATGGGAACATTGTTATTCAGGCGCTGATGAAACTTCAGTCCCTCCCTGTCTATTGATCTCTCATGAACAGTCCTTGGATGGACACCATAGGCCCCTTTCAAAAGCCTCTTGCTTCCTACCTAAACCACTTGTTCTCTCCACGTCACATTTATTGGGCTTCTTCTCTTGTTTTCTTGAATCTGTTGGTTCTCCAATTTCCTATTAAACTATGGGAATCATTTCCTTGCTAATGGGCTATGTTGTTGTGTTCTTTAGGTTCGGCCTTTATTTGGGATGGTTGAGTGTTTTTTTTGTTTCTATGCATAAAATGTGGTTGTGAAATCTGAAATATCTTTGCCCTTTGGGCTGGTTTTCACGGCGTCAGATCGTATTCTGTGCCACTCACGTAAATGGATGGCTCACATGCAATGACACAGAATAAGTACACAAAAAAGGGGCAAGAGAATCTGATCCCGGTTTTCACATTGCATTTAAGGGTCATTTGGATTTATCATCCCAATGCATTTATGGGAGGTGAACGTGACAGTTGACCGCTAACTGTCTCTGAAGTCTTCACGTTTCAATTCAAGAATAAGTTTTTTTTTTCAAAGGGAATAAAAAATAAAATTAAAAGGTAAGTATGAGGAATAGATCTCTGACAGATTGTTCTTTATTAAAGAAAAAGAAAAGGAAAACTGAACCAATTCTCCAGGACGGTTAAAAGTCTTCATCCCAAAGAAACAAAGAAAGACGTGTTAGGGAATGCATGTACTATCGGGACAAGATCATCTGTTCTGTTACTATGTTTCTTTGACAATTTTGTTCTATAAAAATCTACCCATTTAATAAAATAGACTTTGGACCAACCAAATTTCAGGATGTTGCGTCGCCTTTCGCCCTACCCTGCCTCAAATTTTTACCGTCTACATTGTACAACTCTGTCTCTGATTGATATGATGGAGATTGAATGAAATGGAAAAACAGTAAAACCAAGCATGGCTCCATCGCTTTCTGTTTACGGAATACCATACAAGCCTTTGAAGGCAAGCAACGAGCATCACTTAAAAAAGTTGCACTCCTCTCATTTTCAGACACAAAAGTTCACGCATTCGTTTGCATTATCCTCGGTTTTCTCAGCCACAAATCTACTCTGTTCTGTCCTTTATCCTTCTCAGTTCTCACTCCACATATTCTCCACCATGCAGTGTTACTGCTCTGCTAGCTTACAAAGGCATGGAATACCCACAAAGTGAATCGCTGAAAACGAACTTGGATTTTGGTTCAATATGCTAACTCTTGATTTCAGAGACATTCAAGACAAACTGTCCACTCAATTTAGGCCCTGGCAACGTTCCTTTCAGTTCTGGGTTCGCACAGTTGATATCTACACTGGCTATAAGGTTGTTGTCTAGCTATGTCTCTCTGCGTGTTTTTGGCGGCTTGGTTTCGTTGTCTGCTGGAATCGGTTAATTGGGTATTCTTATTGGCTAGGTGTTTCAACTTCGGGTGAGTTTCGTGAAGGATGCGAAAAAGCAGGATGAAATGTGGGAAAAACAGCATGAGTTGGCTGCTGACAAGATTTATGCGATGTGTTCTGATCTTGGTGGGTTCTTCCTTAAGGTAATACTCCTTTTGAACTTAAACTAGATTTCTTCTTTTTCTTTCTTTTGCGCGTTCGACAAGCGGTCATTTGGTTATCAGTCTTCTGCTTTCTATCTCCACGATCATTTGTTCAATTGTGTGTTGTTCGTTCCATTTGACTTTGGGATTGATGCGTCGTTAGTTTTCTCATTTATGGGATCTGTTAGTTGGCCAGGACTTCTGCAATTGAAATGTTTTCCTTTTGTTCTTACTTCCGTTTTCTCGTCATTCTTCGTACAGTTTGATCAGTATTTTTCTCTCTGATAACATGTGCCAAGATAAATATTAATTGTTGATGACCATCAGGCTGCCCAGATAATTGGGAAGCCTGACTTAGCCCCAGCTGCATGGGTGAGAAAGCTTGTTCAACTGTGTGATAAAGCTCCGGCTACACCATTTGATGCTGTTCAGCTCACGATTGAGAAGGAGCTAGGGAGACGTATTTGGGAAATGTTTGACACATTTGAGGTCGAACCACTTGGTTCTGCTTCAATTGCGCAGGTAGTGACATTCCTTAAACTTTCTATACGACTAGAAAAGTGAAAATTTGAATGCTTCAGTTTGTGGCCTGTTTGCAAGTAATTCTAATTATGAAGGTAGTTACTGAGGATGATCAGAAGGGAAGGTAATCCTGAGATAGTTTTCACTTAGCAATCTGGGTGTTTTTCTTTAGCATCAATAGAAGTACTTCATTGTTTAAGCTACTTAGGTGGATGCCTATTTGAAGATGTTTCCGCAGGAAATGTAACTAGTTTCAGGGGGTTGCTTCTTGAATGATAAGATCACTAAGTTTGACTTCATTTCCTTGGGGAATTGCATTTAGAAATCTTGTGATAGAGATATTAACTTTGAATTGCTTCTATGAAGTAGTCATACCGATAGGATATTTTCTTTGTCATTGCTGCATGATTGAATAAGAAATATGAATGAAGGAGTATGCTGACACTTTCTTTATCCAATTAGGTCCATCGAGCAAAATTGAAAGGCGATAAGAGTGATGTTGTTGTCAAGGTAAATTTAATGGGTTGGATCTCTTAAAACTTCATGGCAAATGTAAATGATAAGCATTTCGTAATAGGTGCAACATCCTGGAGTTGAGAATCTGATGATGACAGACATCCATAACTTGCAAGCACTCGCTTTGTACATGCAAAAGACTGATATCAAATTCGATTTGTTCTCCCTGACTAAAGAAATGGAGAAACAGGTGCCTGCTATACGCAGTTTAGTATTTATATGGCTTGCACTTCTGCCATTTATGATTTTTTAAAACCTTCTGCTGTGTTTTCCCCTTCTTATTCCACCGCTAAATTGCATGAAAAACCAAAGTTGCAAAGTAGGAGGTAGTAATTGATCTGGCTTTCTGGACCTCATGTCTTAACAAAATTAGTAAATCAGTTGGCCTGCCTAATTGGATTGTTTAGCTAACAAGACAAATGAATTAAGGGAAACAATTAACCAAAGTTTAACTGCCCAGTCCATTGCGTTTCATTCAACTTTGGCTTCCTTTTATAGGTTTCTTTAGTTAGAAATTATTGATTCTTTCTCTTAACTGCTTGTATCTTTAGCCACAAAAACTTTCTCTACTTAATTTTGTCTGTTGGAATTTACCGTGAATAATGGAATTATTATCATTTTTAAATTAACACTGATGCGTTGTTATCTTTTGCTATTCAAGATCGGGTACGAGTTTGATTTTTTGAGGGAGGCCAATGCGATGGAGAGAATCCGACATTTTCTTTACAAAAATAACAAAAAAAGCCCTGTTTTGGTGCCAAGAGTCCTAAAAGAAATGGTCACCAGGTATCATGCCACTGATTCTTTCTAGTAGTTGTACATGTAGACATCTGGTTCTGGCTATCAAACAAAGGCCATAGAATTGTTCGAGTTGTGAATGCTGATTCAACTTGTGCTAGATGTATGTCCCTAAGGTCTCGTTTAAGTAGTTTCCTACATCAATTGCCTCCAAGTCATATCATAATAAAATGAAAATTTTCGGCATTCTTTTACAATGTTTCCTACACAAACGCCATAAAATTTGCTGTTTGTAACATTACCCTGATATTGTAATTTTCTCCTTTTATGAGATTAGGTGAGGCTGAACTTGGTTGTCTGAAAAAGGTTGTTCACTAAAATGGGCTTTATGTTGACTAGATGGATCACTGGAATAAAGAAAAAGACTAATCTCATGCTTTTTCCAGATAACCAAACAAAGACAGACTTTTCTGAACGACCATCAAATATTGGTTCTGAAGAACTTCTCAACTAGAGATATTCAGAGTTTGTGCATGGGTAGAGAAGATATGTTCATTATTAGATCTTCAAATGCTGTGCCTCTCTGTGTATGTCTGCATTAAATGTCCACTAGTTAGGTACAAACTTTATTTGCAAGGGAACATTTGATTTGTTCACTGATGCTTTTTCTTTACCTGTTTGCCATATCAGTTAATGGAAATGCTTACTCTATGTTGCAAGTGAGACTGACAAAGTTATCTTCTTTTCTTATGAACCTATGTGCTCCATTTTGTCCAAGATTTGGGCAGTCATGGTGCCTTGTTAACTTCTTTGCTTCTCACTTTCTGTTCTGCGATAACCTTATAGCGGCAACTATTAATCTCTGTGTAGGAGGGTCTTAGTGATGGAATATATCAATGGGATCCCAATCCTGAAACTTGGTGATGAAATGATTAAAAGAGGAATAAATCCTGACAGTAAAATTGCAGCAGCAGCAAAGCGGTAAGGCCCCTGGATAATCCTTGTGAAGTTGTTTTGTGCATGGTCCTTTCTTACTTTACATTTTTAACTTCTCAGTCCTAATATCATTTCAATTGAAACGAAATTTGTTCAACTGCACTCCAATAGTAGTCTTTAGGTGGCTCTACTATATTTCCCTCATCTCTCCACGATGTCCTAAATTATATCCAACATAAGAAACTTAATATTTTGTTTGTTCAAGTGCAGGAACATACTTACAAGTTTGTCACAAGCATATGGACAGATGATTTTGAAGAGTGGTTTTTTTCATGCAGATCCTCATCCAGGAAATATCCTGATCTGTAAAGATTCAAAGGCAAGTTGGCTACTGGCTCTTGTTTTATTTTTCTCACTTCCATTCTTCTTTTATAAGCTTTAGAACATCATTCAAAAGAGGACAAAAGTTGTGTTGTGTTTATCTTCCAAGCATCACTCTATAAAATTAACCTGTACATAATTGCATGAGGTTTTTGTGTCTATTTAAAAAGTTACTCTAAAATTAAGTTTTTTTGGAAATTACTCTAAAAGTTAATTGTTTCTTTTAACCTCAATTCAGGTCGCATTGCTAGACTATGGGCAAGTAAAGGATCTCCCAGATTCACTGAGGCTTGGGTATGCTGATTTAGTAATTGCTATGGCTGATAATGACCCTGCAAGAGCTACAGAGAGCTTTAGGTAATGATTCTGGTATTTGCTTCTTCTACAGTCATCTAACAGTTGAACCCATCTGCCCATGTGATTTAAGTAATACTGATAATCACAATTGACTACATAGTGCCTCTTTACATGTGTCACTAATGACATCAAGTGGACTAAATTTTATATGGGTGACCACTGTAATATTGATGTTTTCAACAAGGTACCTTCTGAAGATGAATTTAGTTGTCAAGGTCTTTGTGCTTAAGATGAAAATGGATCTATTTCTTGTATTACACCAAGGGCGGCCCAATTGAATTCATGACATAGGGGTTTATGTTCACAAAATCAATACCATAAGGGTATTGTATTAACTACTAACCCAAATCTAAATGGCAGGATTGTACTTTAAAGAAAATATATGATTGAACAACTTGGTGACCCGGGATGTGGTTTTTCTATGTTATTGGATCTATTGAATATTGAAAGAGACTATGAAATTACTGAAAAATGATCTAGTAAATATGAAAACACGCTTATATGCCACATTAAATGGTGCAATTGTAGTACTTGGTAGGTTCTTTTCAGGTCGGATTATTTATATCTTGCGAATTGGTTGGTTTCTTATTTTTTATTTATTTTGTTGATATTAGTTACTTATCTTTCTTCAGGGAGCTTGGCGTAGACACCTTAAGCAAATGTGTGAATGGGGAGCAGGAATTGCTTAAGCTGGCACAAACGATGTTTGACACCAAACTACCGGGTGGGGTAACAATTCTGCAACCATTTTCAGAGGATTCTTCACTTAAAAAGATCGCGGTTCAGGTAAGTAGCAGCCAGTTAGTGAAAGAGAAACTCTCTGATATGTACTTCCTGTTGGTAGCTCGATATCACTTTGAATTTATTGACATGCCTTAGATAATTTGGTTTCTCAGCAACCATATATACAAGTTCTAAAGTTATAAAACTCAACTCTGATGTAACATGGTCCCTTTGGCTAGTTTCATAATTGGAGTACTAAAGAAAATTAGATGAATCTACCAAAACGATTAACTTACAAAAATCGAAGAGGTGGAAACCAGGAAAAAACACAACGGGCAGTTTTATGATATTTGTAATGTTGCAGGCTTTCCCAGAGGAACTGTTTTCAGTTCTTAGGACGGTGCTTCTGTTGAGAGGACTGAGTGTTGGTCTTGGACTGAGCTACTCTTGTGCAGAACAATGGAGACCCATTGCAGAAGAAGCATTGTATAATGCTGGCAGGTTAAAAGGTGCTGCTTCTACACAACACCCTTCCCTACATAAACAATCTCACACAAATCACATGATCCACCTGTTACTGTTAAACACCTAAATGTGCAATTTCTTCTATGCTTTTTCAGATACATATGCAAGGTCCAGAGTTCAGAAGCGAGGCTTCTTCAGAAGATCACTTCGCAGGGGGTGATTGTTATGTTAGGCATTTAAATCAATTAATGTTATAATTTTTCTTTTTTTGGTGAGGTAAATTAAATGTCAATTAATCGAGTTATTTGATATGAAAGTAATTCTTTTGTTAGAATAAGAAAGAAAAGGTCTGAATGGAACTTGAAGTTCTAGCGGTTTAGCTTGCTTTTAAGTTGTGGTTGTTAAATTGGGCCTATTAAATGAAATTGGGCTTTGAAGTTATGGGCCCATAAACGAAATAATAGCTTTGTGTACACTTCCCGCTTTTCACCTTCAGTCCTCGCGCCATACTCCATGCTCTCTCTCTCTCTCCCCCTCTCTCTCTCTCTCTATAACTATAAGCACATCCTCATCTATCCCTCGCTCTTAAGCAACAGTTCAGTACGGTTGACAAGAAAAGTAAAGAAATGTTTGGGAGGGTAAGAGTATCATCGTCTCCACCGGAGAGTTTGGAGAGGCTAACTACGAAGCTTCTCAAGGACGACTCCCTCTCCTTCTACGGTAATATACTTACTTCGCTGTTCTCCTCAAGTTTTGAATCATAATTTCTTTAATTTGTTCTATTTTTTTGTGCGATGCAGAATCAACACTGATTAAGCTGAAATTGGGTTCTAAGAAGAAGATGGATGCGGCGGATGTGGAAACCGTTTCCAGAAGCGACGGCGAGGAGATGGCCGTTGATGCTGAAACGCAGCGGATCAGGACAATTCCTGAGATGTTTACCAAGTATGCGAATCAAGTGAATTCTTCTCCAGACGTAAATGAAACGACGACGGACAGTGAGTGACAGTCCCGCATTTATGTTTGTTTATTAAGTTCAAGCTTCTGTCTGTATTTTATTGAATCTTGGACGTTAAATAAACTTTGTAATCGCCACCAATTGAAAATGTCATGCTCTGTTTGATACAGAATTATTCAAGTTCCAATGATTTATAATTCTTAGATACAAAAATGTTGCCCAGAAGGGAAATTTCCACAGCTTCGTGCCTCTATAACTGTAGATGCTTGATATTACTCTCTTATCCAAGCTGCTAGGGCTGGTGTCCACTGACATACTTCACCTTCTTTGAACCAGAGTGCTGAACATATTACAGAAAGCTAACTTAGTTACTCAACATAAGTATCAACCGTCTATATATGAACAATTTTTTAGATTCCTGATGTTTATGTCTTCAACTGAAACCTTAAATTTGTCTTTAAACTGCATATACAGCAAACTTGTTCAATGAAGGCGTGACATGTTTCAATGGCTAATGTAAAGAGGTATTCATCTATTATTTCATCTCCTATTTGACTACTGATTCGCTTATAACAACAGCAGAAAACAGCTTTTCAGAACTTCAATTACATATTGCAACGAAAAAAATGGGAACAAAACAGTATTCCTGCTATATGAAACTGGAAAAGCGTTGAGCAGAAAAAGACTACCTATTTCTCGCTCCCCATTTTCAGGGCTGTCACTGCCATGAACCACATTCCTGCAGAAATTTCCTTCTTAAAAGTGATTAAAGTCGATAACAAAACATTTATAAACCGATATAGTGCAATATCATTGAGTAATCAGCTTTCTAACCTTCCAGTTTGAACAGCCAGATCTCCTCTTATTGTGCCTGGTTCAGCTTGAAGAGGATCTGTAGACCCTATTAATTTCCGTGCCGATGCTACGACACCGACACCTTCCCAGGCCTGTTAACAAAATATTGTTCTCACTTTAACAACTGATTTAAGTTGTATAACAACTGATTTAAGTTGTTAGCTTCATAAATTTGCTCCATGGAAAAATCATACCATGCATACAACTGGACCTGATGTTATATATGTGATAAGTTTAGGGAAGAAAGGCCTTGATTTCAGATCCTTATAATGCTCCTGTAAACAAAAAGCAGAGTTAGGGTAATTTGAGGGTACAACATTTGCCAAAAAGAATAACATTAACACTCAATGGACAATTTGACCCTTGAGGTTTTTAAATTTCACTCTCTGCATTCTCTATGCATGCCATTTAGCATTTTCCCAAATAGGGGCTTAATTAAACTTTTGAAAAGAACCCTAAACACTGTTCCATTACTGACTAATTAGGGTTTATCATGAAATGCAAATGGAACATCAACAAAGCACAAACCTCTGCCAACTCTTTAGGACACTGAAAAAGCTTCAGTCCAGTCAATTTAAATCCTTTCTTCTCAAACCTTGAGATTATTTCCCCCACCTGAGAGAACCCCAAAGAAAAAATGAAACCAGAGTAATCAAAACCTTTCTCGTTCACCAGAATTATACAATTAATCAAGTGGATATGCAACTTACAAGCCCCCTCTGAACACCATCGGGCTTGACCATAATGTAAGTCTGTTCAACCTGTTCCTGTACATAAATTTACAGTGCTTCAGTCAGAAATTGCAAATGGGGCTCCACCAAATAGAACCACAAGAAGCAAATAAAGATGAAAATGTCAAACAATTAAATGGGTTTAACAATTTCACACAAGACAACTACAGTCAGCATCGTAGAAACTTTTTTTTTTTAAAAAAAAAAAGCGGCCCTGGAAGCAAAACTTTGATGGGGAAGAAGAGAGTACCATGGAAGCGACTAAATGCGGGAGGAAGATATGGGTCTTAGTGGACCTACGAGAGGTTTTGGCGTTAAGAGGACCTGATATGGAATAAGAAAATTGAGGGCAGTGCGAGTGAAATGCAGCTAAGTGGCTGAAACGGAGGTTAAATAGCTTCTTGGAGGAGGAGGAGGAGGCGGAGAACGCGCCGGTTAAGTGGTTGGAAGGTCGGTGAGTAGTTGCTCGGGGAATGGATGACGTAGAAAGATGAGGTCTTGCTCCATTAAATACGCCCACTGCCTCCATTGTTGTCTTGTCTCCCCACTTTCTCAGTTCTCTATCAGCACAAAACTAGAACAGAGATAGAAAGAGAAGTGGCCAAGCTGCGTTTCGGGTATAACTACCGTGTTTGGTCTTAACGAAATCTATTCCTTTTTAACATGTAAAAACAAACGTCTGTCTGTCTCTTAAGTCTTACCCACCTCCACTCCAGTTTATTATCTTTGATTCTTTCTCTGCCTTTTCTTAAAACAAATCTCAAAACCACAACGCATGAACTTCCTAATTTTAAATCTTAAATGTAATATGGGTATTTTCTATTTTTAAAATATTATTATTATTATTTCATAATATTAAAATATTTTATTATTTTTTATCAAATCATTTTTAACACATTATTATGAGATTGATTGTTAATAATAATATTTTATTATGTAATTAACTATAAAAGTCCTTGTAACTATATTAACTTAATTTTAATAGTAAATTTTGTTAAAATGACTTGAAATTGAGTAAGAAGTCTATTTTGAAATTTTAGTGTTATAAAGTATTTTTAAATAAAAAATATTTTTAAAAGATTTATTATATTTTAAATTAAAATTCTTACTCAATTTCCTAATAATAATCAAAAGTACTTAAAATAACTAAATATACAAATTTTCAATTTATTTCAAGAGTTAATTATAAAAATTTAAAATTTTTCTTAATTTTATAATACTAGCCAGAACTTTAAAAAATGACGATAAAATATTCGAACTTTCAATTTGTTTGAGAAATAGCTTGATGTTAAGTTTTTCGTTAATGTCACTAGCATGGCCTAAGAGAACTTATATCAATGATTGCAAATTAAGGATGGAAAAAAAGATATTTAAAGTTGGCGAGAGTTAGGGAACGGAAAGCGAGAGACCTGGATCAAATTTGTTGTATAAAGAATGAAGTAGAACGGGTGCTCATGGATGAAAAGAACATCATGAGCAGATGACAGAGCTACTTCAATAGGCTTTTTAATGAAGGCGAAGACAACAATATTTCCTTGAGTGATCTTAGCACTTTTGAGCAATATAATACCTTCACTTTTTGTTGGCATATCATGAGAGAAGAAATTAGAGGAGCTTTGAGGAAGATAAAGAGTAGAAGTGCATTAGGACATGATGATATACTCATAAAGGCATGAAAGAGTCTAGGAGAAGAGGTGATATGGATCAAAGGGCTAGTGACGTGGCATCTTAAGTTGGGGTTGATGGTCAGAGTGCTCAAGATAAGAGTTCGAGGTCTTCAACTTAAATTCCACTATCAACTTTTCAAAAGAGATATGGTTGTAGGTATTGTTGGACCTATGACAAGTGCTAGGACCAAAAGGCTGCAAGGGGCTTTGAATAATTTAATTAAAGAAGCTCATTCTCAAGCCCAAGTTCAAGTTGCTTCAATTAAGGAGTCCAAGCAAATCCACTTAATAAGTCTTGGAGAAGTTAGGCCAACCTAACTTGACAAATAAGGCCCATGATCGAATATACTATTATTAGGTTTCCTTCTTTGTAAGGGACGACTGATCCTATAAGATTTCTTATTTCCTAAAAGTTAATTTCCTAGCAGGTTAAGTAATTTAAGATTAGTAGGTTTCCTTGACCAAATCCTATAACATCTCTTGTTTCTTAAAAATTAGTTTCCTAGTAGGCTAAGTAATTATAGGTTTAAGATAATTTCTTTTCCTTAATTTTCAGTCAACCCTTTCCTATATATAGGGAGGTTCGGCTATCATTAGGGGACACAATTCTATGACCTTATTTTGTGAGGTTTATCCTTATTATTATTCTTGTTTAATAATAAGAATGCATTGCACGATTTTCATGCTTTGTATGCGACTTATCTAATTGATTTTATTTCCTTAATTAGTGGCGTCTTTATTTGTTGTTCTTCTTTCAATCTTATGTCGTTCAATTCATAATTTGCTTGAATTGGGTTATGCATGTTCTTGAGGGTTGGGTTACAAGTATTTTGAAACAAACTTCGTTCTTCTCTTCTTAAGTGGTGAATCAAGAAAAGTCTTAGGTAAGCTTTTTATATTCAGCAATTTCATATCAAAAGGGTCTTACTTGGTTACCCAAGCTTTTTAATTTGATCCTCAAGTTGACCAAAATGCTAGATAAGTGGATATTTATCACACTAATCCCTCTCTATAAGAACAAAGGAGAAATCTAAACCTATTACAATTATAGAGGCGCCAAATTACTCAGTCACATAATGAAGTTATAGGAAAGGGTGATTGAGAAGAGAATGAGATAGGGTACACCTATTTTGGAGAACCAATTTAGTTTTATGTCAGGGAGGTTTATAACAAAAGCCATACATCTCCTTAGACAATTAATGGAGTATTATATGGATATACAGAGGGACCTGTACTTGATTTTCATTGATTTAGAGAAGGCTTATGTCAGGTTACCTAGGGAAATCATGTGGAGGTGTTTAGAAGCTTAAGGAGTTCACATTGCCTATATACGGGTTATTAGGGGTATTTATGAAAGTGTAAGGACTAGAGTAAAGACTTCAAAAGGAGATCCATAATATTTTTCTGTCGATATCGAACTACACTAAGGATCCTATTGATCCCCTTCCTGTTTATAGTAATTATGGATGAGTTTACTAAGAATAACCAAAGGGATGTGACTTAGTGTATGTTGTTTGTCAATGATATTGTTTTAGTAGATGAAATAAAAGAGAATGTTAATGACAAGCTAGAACTTTAGAGGTATAAGCTAGACTCCAAGAGCTTTAAATTGAGCAGGACTAAGACTGAGTACTTAAATTGTAACTTTTTGGGTTGTAGGCCTGCATTTGATATGGAGATCAAGATTGGTACTGAAGTTATACCATAAAAAATGTTTTATGTGAGAACAAGATACCGCTCAAGCTAAAAGCTAAATTATACTGGTTAGAAATTAGGTCGGCCATACTTTATGAGGCAGAGTGTTGGCCCATAAAATAAGCGCATAGTCATAATTAATGGCGGCAGAGATGATGATTCTCTATTAGATTTGCAACTTTATAAGAAGAGATAAGGTCAGTAATAAAGTCATAAGGGATAAATTAGGGGTGGCTAACATTGATAATAAAATAAAGGAGATAAGGCTTAGGTAGTTCGGACAATGTTAAGAGGAGATATATTGACATCCTTGTGAGAAGATGCAAGAAATTTGTAATTAGGGATAGTATGAGAAGAAAAAAAACCCAAAAAGAATTAAGGGGATGTGATTAAGAATGATATAGCCATACTAAAGCTTACAGAGGACTTGATAAAGTAACTATACATACATGTGCACCAAATAAATTGTTTGTCATGCATAAACCTCGATAATCTCTTCCTAAGCAATATGGTATTCATGGTTTGAATAGAACATATCCCCCTACCTCCCTGTTTTCTTAAATTGCAAATTTCACTCCATTTCATCTTGGATTAATGAGTTCCCTCTATTTTGCCAAACCACAAGAAGTTGTTGAATATCTTTTCTATGGTTTTTATGATAGACCTAGGGAAAGCCAAATGAGCAGTTCAACAGATATTGATATAACTAAAAATAGATGCAATAAGTTGAATTTTCCCTGTTGTTGAAAGGTGTTTGGACCTCCAAGAAGAGATTCTGGATTGAATTTTGTCAAGAAGATATGCAAAGTCCCTTGATTTCACTCTATAAGAGGAGATGAGTGTGCCAAGATATGTCATTGGAAGGTTCTATTGTATAAAACCAGTGATATCTCCAATCTATTGGTGTCTATCAACATCACTCCTGGAAAGATAAATGTAACATACCACTCCCGTAGAGCATATACCTGATATACCGAAGGGTATTCGGGAACATACTCTACGAAAATGGCACGTTAATTCGGTTAAATCAATTCATTTTACATTTTAATCCATCGTACATAACATAAAACATTCCAATAATCATGTTGTTACATTTTTATCCACAAACATATACAGTCTCAAATGTCATTACATTTCTAAAATTCACATGGACAGTATACAACAGTTGAAAAATATAATTTTTGATACTATATAATTAAGACATTTGCAAGTAAAATTGATCTCGACACTGACCCATATCCAAATTCAGAAGTTCCTTCAAATAGATTAGCTAGATTTCTCCTAAACCTGAAAAACAATGTTATAATTTTGATGAGTTTACGAATTCAGTGAGTGAACCATCATCGATGTGCTCACTCAAAATAGACATAAATATCGCAAGTATATAACACAGTTCAATTAGTATCTCACATCATTCAGAATTAAATCTCATATATCATATCATTCAGAATTTAGTACTTGATTGCAATATACATCATATTCCAACAAGTCTGTTATGAACATAAGTATTTCATAATAATTTAATCATTCATATCATCCGTATGTACACAAACATAGTATATCATTATATCAACTCAATTCAGTCATTCTTTGCAATTATTTACATGATACATGTAAAGATATATATATGTAATGCACATGAGACTCCACTTTCATTTTTTGATGTTGTGATCGAGTGCTTATTTAACTGTCCTGTACTCATTGTGGATACCGAGCTCATTTATAATTATCCCGTATCCGTTGCAGATACAGGACTCATTTCATAACTGTCTCGTGCCTGTTGCGGATACCGGGCTCATTATCAACTGAGCTTGTGGCTCTTGTGCACATTTCTTAAGCTTTAAGCTTTTTTTTTCACATTGGTCACTCCGATCACAACTCCTTTATCTGATCATGCATATTCATGTGATGGAATGCATCATTTCACATAATATGATATCAATAACTTTCATTTGGTGTGTACAGTGATTTATCACAATCATCGAATTGGAGTCCGGCATTCAACATTCAGTTGAGTATACATTTTTCCCACATTCGCATACAATCAGTAAGCATTTCTTATACAGTCCCGAATATTTAACTCCTCAAACAATTGACAGTCAAGAATTTCATAATCATATCAGTAACAGTTCAATTTCTGAAAGTTAATCAAAACAATTCAAACATAGTGAGAAAACATCTGGGATAACTCACATAATTCAAACTGAAACACATATATAATTGAGATTACACATTTAGGTCAACTCACAGTATGCTTCAGAATAGCTATTGCCTTGATGATCCGATAATGTCTGGATACTATCGGTCAATTTGTGCTTCTAAATCATATAATACACACATAATCCACATATTACTAAGTTGATCAATCATAAAGTTATTCAACTATGTACATGTATGTGTGTCATGTTCGATGTATGCTCAATTGATTTTCCCAGGTATATGTCCTTAATCACAAATCTTAATCATTCATTCATTATAGCTTGTTCATAACTTGTTTGCAATTAGGTTATGCCTTATATAAGTTTGGTTACCCTCAATTCATCAATCATTTATTAATGTTTTTATATTCACACAATTTCCCCAATTCTCATTCATTTATACTAATTCACATTATTCATATCCTTTGAATCATATTTGCATTCATAAGAACACCTTCACTCCTTTAATAACTTATAAATTCTAGCTTTAGATACATTGATATCAAACAATCCAATCCTCAATTTATAATATCATTTAAGAACCTAAACTCATCAAACACTTAGCCAATTGATTCAACATCAAACTAAGTTCATTTTAAGCTCCCAATCAAGTCTAATTACACTAATGTATAGTGTCTTATCCTTATATGATTCAACAAGAACACAAAACACAATTTTTCCTCTCTGCCAAGGATTACCACGATCATGGGAAGGGACTAATACAATTACCATGATCGTGGGACGCGTGAATTGAAAGTTCACCTTCACTTTCCTTCAACTTTTCTTCTAAATTTTGACACCTTCATGATGATTCATCAATTATACCTCAATTACACCTTAAAGATATTTCATTTCCTCATCAATTCATCTTTAATTCCAATTCCAATTCAAATCATTCATTTGGTACTTCACAAATTATGGTCTTTCAAGCATCAAGATCAAAACAGAACATAACTAATCCATTCATTAAATTCCCAGCACATATTCAACACCAATACTATAACCAAATTCATCCCTGATCAATCATCATAAATGTTATTCTAACATATGTTATTAGGTCAAAAAATCACTTACTAGTTCAGCTAAATGTCTCCTCAAACATCAAGCTAACCTAATCTTATGTGCAATGTTTACATCCTTTTCTTCCTAATGTTTCTTTATGAACAAGTTGTCTTCTTTTAACCATAACTCTCTCTAAAAAGATCCAAATCTATGATTCTTATGCCCCTTGAAACTATACTTCAATTAGTCTTATTATATCCAAAAAGTACACAAACAACATCTCCCTTTAAAATATAATCTCCATCCAAATTCTGTCATGTTTCTTGTAAGAAATAGATTGACAACCAATCCTTAAACCACAATAAATCATTATCAAGACATCTTCTAACCAAACTATTTCACAAAACCATTAGTAAGACATCAGTAATCATTTTTCATGTTTTATACTTTCACTAATTCGGACTCTAAGGTCCTCAAAAATCAGAAAATAATACAAGGTTCTTGTACAAGGTCTATCACAAGTAGTATTAGGGAAACGAACATAACTCAAGATCTAGTCACTACTTTTTCAAGAGACTTGCACAGAGGTCAACCTAAGATCTATATCTACAACTTTCATTCTTTGAGTTTCTCTAAATTCGTGCTCTAAGGATATGAAAAATAGATCGAAGGACAAAGATGAAATTGAAACCAGAATTTCAACTTACCTTGATAACTTCTTTCCTTCTCCTCTTCTCTTCCCCTTTTTCTC
>JAOTAX010000006.1:33004909-33031215 GCA_025629825.1 Erythroxylum guanchezii
AACCAGAATTTCAACTTACCTTGATAACTTCTTTCCTTCTCCTCTTCTCTTCCCCTTTTTCTCTCCTCTTCTCATTTTTGTTTTTCTCCCACTTCTAATCTTATGGCTGATCTTCACTCTCACTTCTATTGCCTTTTTCATCCATTTTATCTAGAAAATTCAAAAGAAGTCAAACTAATCTATGTGTCACCATTCCATTGGTCTATGTGTCACCATTCTATTAGTACATATGTTATCCTTCTATTGGTCTATATGTTGCTATTCTATTGGTCCATGTGTCACTTACTTTAGGCTCTATATTGCACTTATTTAAGCCTCTATATGTCACTACTTGTAATATAACACCCCACTCCCATCTGACACATGCATATGCGCCCTTCGGTCACACGTGCACATGCCTGACAAAAATGACGTGTTAATTATCTCACTTTCACTTTGTCACATGGCATTGTAATTAAAATCACAAATCACACATTTTCTAAAATCCAAAATTTCCTCATTTTATATCATAACCATAATGTACATTATAACTTTAAGTTCAACATCATCCATATATACAACATCGTACTATGAGCATAAACAACTCAGTCTACACAATATGCTACAAACATGAGGAATGCACAAAAGTTATTAACAAACTATGTCTTCAATTCCCAGCTAACCGACCTTTGAGCCATATCTGATCGTCAAAGTTGCACAAAATATGCTTCTATGGAGTCTTAAAAGCTAGGTCGTCTCACTCTCGAGCCTGAAATTGTCAACGGTGCAATTTTGATGAGTTTTACGAACTCAGTAGAGTAACCATCCTTGGTGGTTCACTCATGTTATAAAACACAATCAATCATAAACATATTGCCACACAGTTCATATCAACTTGATTAGCATCAAGTTATATCACAAACAAATTGTATTTCAGTCAAACAATTTAATCAAACTATCACTTCATTACACTTGAATAAAACACAATTATCAGTTTAATACCATGTATTCAAACGTATAACATTCTTACAGCTTTACAAATCATTCAATGAATTCAAATCATATGTGAATGCTATATGTACAAGACTTATATTCGTTTTTACATTATTGTGATTGTGTGCTTTTTTAGTATCTCGTATTACCGGGCTTATTGATCACAGTGAGCCTTAGGCTCTAACCACATATGTTTGAGCTTTAAGCTCTTTTCAGTAGTAGTCTCAGTCAGTAGCAATGCCAGTCACAACTGCCTTTATATTACATGTATTGAAATGAAATGCATGTCACAATTCATTCAATACAATCAATCACTTTCATTTACATTATCTCAGTCAATACAGTCAGTCATAACATTTAGTCACTTTTAGTTAAGAATCATTTAGGTAGTCTCATTCACATACAAGTAGCACTTCCAATGATATTCATATGCATTAAATGCCTCGGACAAATATTGTCCAGAATTCAGTACACAATCATTACATATTCATCATATATCAAATTCAATTCAGTAATATCAGGTCAAACCATCTTAGGTTACTCACAATTGCTCCCTTAAGTCTATTGTCTTGACGTTCCAGCAATATCATGATGTGGTCGTGCTACTTGCTCTCCTATATACATTAACACAATTTCACATTACTGTGCTGCTTATGTAATTGAGTAAACACATGTATAAATGTATCATGTATCATGCATGTGCAATGAAAAATTCTCGGGTATATTTTTGTAACAAATTGATGTACTCTAATAGTGCCAAAATTCACACACTCATTCACTATTCCAGCTTTTGCTGAAAGCATCCCATTCGGGTCAACTTTGCATAATCAATAAGATCAAGAAAATGATGTAATTCTGTAATACTCTCTTCTAGACAATTATTCCTTTGTGTCTTAAGTTTCTAATGACATCAAAATCATTCAATTTGGTTCATTATTCTATGAGTTATACTCATAATACCATAGACTGAGTACATTTAAAATTTTGGCTAGAGCATGATCATGCATTCAAGTTGTACAACCCATATTTCTCAATTCCAATATCCAAAATTTACAAACTTTATATCAATTGAAAGCTAAGAGAATAAGCTATAACGTTTGTGAAGAAACCTTTGTCTGATTCGACTTACATCAATACAATTTATTCAATAACAACAGGATATGATTTCTGTCCCCTGTAGTGCTATAGCTTAAGCCAAGACTCACTTTCAAGCTAAATTTCAAGACCCTTAAGGACATAATTCAAATTCAATTTCTTTTTAACATTTTTATCCAAATGTTTCCAGTTTATTTTGAATTAAAATCATCTCATTTGGAGTTCTATGGATCAAGTTATAATTAAAATACCGAAGCATGTTCAATATAATATCTCCAGTTTATAATATTCTAGTACATACCCTCACTTTGATTCAATCAATCCCTTTTCAAATCAGTTCAGATGGCTCTAAATTTTCATGGAGAGGAAAATCAATGTCTTAGGAGTGTATTGGTTCAATTTTCAAGTCATTTGGAGATCGGGAGACAAAGTTATAACAAAATGAGTGAAAGATGTTCAAAACAGTCTTTCTATAGTAAACCTTTGGTGCAACTCCTCTTCACTTCTCTCTTTAAAATGCAGGTCTTCTACTTCTTCATCGAAACCGAGTTTTTCTTCTTCTTCTTCCAGTTTTGTTTTTCCAGATTTTCCCACTTTTACACTATCCAACTCATACATATATCATCTATACTACTCCTCTTTCAGGTCAACAACACACAATAAATCAAAAATCCAATATTCAAACTTAAACATCAAAAACCGTATATCATTCACGCAAATGACAAACTTTTCTGCACTTGCTTTCTTCCATCTTCATCAATTCTAACACTTCATTTAAATCATTTCTGCATCATAACCTCGTCAAATCGTCATTCCTTATCATTAAACTCATTTAAATTCATTTTTATAAACACTCAATAGATTCACGTACGTCAACAGTAAAAATAGAGTATATTTATCAATCAACTTGCATGAAGTGTCTGCACTGTTCCTAAGCACAGTTTCAGTGATTTTTCAAGCTCAAAATTCACTTCAACTCCATCTGATAACATACCAATCATCAAATATACAGAAGTAACATATGTAGCACACCTAAAATTCTCACTCATATTTAAGCTATTAAGCATCTTCAATTTATAAACAATGAACTATTAACTATGTGATGTATAATTCATTACACAAATCATGAAAACCATACAATACTTACCAGTTTAAACTCCAACCCTTTAAAATCCCTTAAAACCTAATTTTCCAGTATACACGATCATCAACAGTGCTTTTCCAAACAAAAACAAAAGAGCTGCAAAATTCTCTCCTTACGAAAACGCATGACTTGGTGTCTTAACAAATCATTGCCACGTGTCACCATGTATGTAATGTTGGGACCCTGCTCTTGCGAGTCACGTGCCCAACATCCTAAGTGACATCTGAATGCGTATCTCATAAAGACGACGTGCCCATACCAGTCAAACACCCAAATCACCCCTTGACTTTTTCAGAATATTTGTAGCTTCATGTCTCTAGTTTATTTTGAAACAAGAATCATCTCATTCGGAGCTCTACTGATCAAGATATAATTTAAAAACCGAAGTATGTTCATAACCTAATCATGCTCTCCTAACCGATCCCTCACTTTCTTTTCATCAATCCTTTTCAAATTAAGACCGAAGGCTATCAATTCATGGAGAGGTACACAAATACGTTAGGAATCTATTGGTTCAAGAATCACTTCATTTGGAGGTTGGATGATGAAGTTATGTCCAAAATAACCAAACATTATTTTGTCCTCAAACATACTGAACCTACTTCGGGACAATTAACATAACTTTCACTATAGATATCGGATTAAGGTCATTCTTAGACGGTTTGAAAGAGGACTTCTAGATCTATAACTTTAGTGAAGACCGTAAAGAGAGATTTTTCCATATAGAGGGTCAAAATCTCAAATTTCTAAAAGTGTAAATGGATCAGATGAAGGGACTCAGTCTCAAACGAAGGGATTCACTCTAGATGAATCAGACGAAAGGACTCAGTCTCAGACGAAGGGATTCAGTCTAGCTGAATCAGATGAAAGGACTCAGTCTCAGACGAAGGGATTCAGTCTAGATGGATCAGATGAAAGGACCCAGTCTCAGACGAAGGGATTCAGTTTAAATGAATCAGACGAAGGGACGCAGTCTCAGGCGAAGGGATTCAGTCTAGCTGAATCAGACGAAGGGACTCAGTCTCAGACGAAGGGATTCAATCTAGCTGAATCAGACGAAGGGATTCAGTTTAGCTGAATCAGACGAAGGGACTTAGTCTCAGATGAAGGGATTCAGTCTAGCTGAATCAGACAAAGGGACTTCTACGGGTTCTTCATCACATCACCAAAAGTTCTAAATCACTAACTACACTCTCCAAAGCATCTCTATTGGTTCCTACATCCATTCTAACATCACTTTCACTCATAATCTTCCCAAATTCGCTTCTTCTAATGCGATATCACTCCTTAAACATTCAGTTACCAATTTGGTTGTATTAAACTCCCAAATCTCAACTCAAATGACTCATCACATACAACAAATTCTCATCCTTACTATAGTTGTTCTGTATATACATCCTATACAACATCACCAGTTATAATGATCATATCTCTTAACTCCAATGTCCAAAAATTTCATACTTTATACCATTGGAAAGCTAAGAGGACAATCTACAACTTCTAAGAAGACAACTTTGCCTCATTCAGCCCAGGTTAATACAGTTTTTCCCTTGAAGTCAGAACACATATTTTACCCCTATGAAAAGCTTGAAAGAAACAATGTAAAGACTTGGGAAGTCATGAGCAAAATATAATGTATAGATATTTTATTAACATCATAAGATAAGAGTTTTACAAAGCTTTAATGGGAATTTCAAGCCACAATACATCATAATCCAAAAATACAAAGTTTACATAACTAGAATTGCTCAAAATGCAACTAAAGCCTTGTTTTATAAAATTAGCTTAAAATACAAAAACATTGCAAAAATGAAGTAATGCCTCGACTTTGGGTTACTTGTTCTCAGGCCCTTCACCTGAAGATGAGATGGGAATGAAGAGGTGAGCTCAAAACTCGTGGGTAACAGTTTTATAATTGGTAACAAGTAAAAACCATTTAAAGATTCATTTTCATTTTAAAACTCACATTGAATCATGAAACACGTATTTCCCAATTCTCAATTTATCAAACAATTTATAAATAAAATAAATCATGTATTCAAAAAACTTGTCAATACATAAGCACATCACAATGGTTTGGGAGGTCTATAAACAGAACGAACTAACACATTCTCATACAATGGTCCTGTGTAGTCGTGAACAGAACGAACTAACACAATCCCACATAGTGGTTTTGTGTAATCGTAAGCATGAGGGATTCCTTGAAGGAGCTCCATGCCACTAGCGGGCAGGTGGGAGAAGTCTTTAGTCGAAGTGCACTTGATATACAGAATGGACCAATCCAAACCACATAACATGTATTTCATAACATGTAAACTTGTTGCACAAAATGACACATTTTTAAAACTTGCTTTCATAAACCTAGTATCTTTTTAAGAATCATTTTCACATTCTTTTCATAAATCATCAACGTCGTAATCACATACCAAACATATAACAACTTCTCAAAGCATTCAAAGAGCAAGAATTGCACATTCATAAAATAGTTGAAATCATTTATTTTCCATCATTTGAAAGAAAGCATTAATGGCCTATTACTTAATTATAAAAATGTAACCCACCTTGAATTTCTTACTTGAAAACTTGCTCAAGGATGCCTCTCCTCTTGCTCCTCTTGCCTCTCTTGATTTCCTTAACATTGGCAAAAATCTCCATTCAATAGGAATTTAAATTGGAAAACCCAAAGAACCATATGCATGAAATTGATCCTACAATACTTAAACCCATGCATTTCCTAAGTTCTTTGAACCAAAACCCTTCCAAAAATCCAAAACATTAAACCTAAACTTACCTTGAATCTTTACCAAATAATGAGTTTCTTGGATCTAATAGAAACTCTAATCTTCCTCTTTCTTTTTCCCTTCTTGAGCAACTTCAAAATCACTCTTTAAAACTAAGAAAAATTAAAACCTAGCTTAACTCTTTTCTTTCTCTCAACTCACGACACTCTTTCTCTCTTTCTCCCTTATTTTTGTATTTTCTCTTTTCTTTCACTCTTCACTCACGTTTTTCTCTTCTCAAATGCAAGACAACAATTCCTTCTTCTCATTTTACCCTTCCTTATAAGCTTATGTCTTGTAAACTTAAGTGATATTCCAAAAATGTCCCTCATGCAATTTTACCACCTTAACACTTTAATTCAATTAACCTATGTTATATAATCTTACTCACATTAACATGCTAATTAACTCCAAAATAAATTAATCTATCAAGACCTCAAAATTAATTTAAATTATGCTTATGCATCAAGAAAAAATTCGGGGCCAACATGTAAGCCATTTGTCATCAATTTAATCAGTCCACGTGTTACACTATAATTGGTTCATATTCCAATATTTTCCCCTAGTTCAAAATACCCCAAATTTTCAGAAATTTGCTAAATTCGCCAAAAATTTCGAAATAATACTAATAGTCTCCAAATAAAATTTTAACGTAGATAAGTCACAATTCACATTTTAATCAATCAATGATACCCGAAAAATGTCAATGAATGCATGTACAATTATTTTAATGTATCAAAATAAATATTCACATGTGTGTGAATATACAATGATGCACGAGCATGCATTGTACTTCTAATTTCTCACAGTACACTCAATTCGTGATTCTAAGGTCTAGTCCCGAACATGGGATGTTACATGTAAGGCCACACATGTCACCAATTGTAATGCTATAGATATCACCATTTGTAAAGCTACACATGTCACTATTCTATTGCTCCACATGTCACAAATATAAAGTGCCATTTGTCACAAACTTAAAGGCCACTTGTTGCAATTATACTCAAGCCATTTGTCATCCATTTAACTGAGCCATTTGTCACTTATTCCCAATGCCACACGTCACCATTTCATAGGCCTAATCAACCTAAATTCCCATGTATCAATTTGTCTTGCTCTTTAACATTTTTTCTTAGACTAGATGCACATATCACCTCACCAATTACTAAATTGTAACAATAAATTCCCAATTCATTAATTATAATCCATCAATTCATGTTATTAGTAAATCAAAATGCAAAACATTAGAAATGCACATTCATATCACATTCATTTTCGTTCCATACCCCAGAATATGTCAATTGAGTGCATATACTATCTTGCAACGTTTTCTAAATCATGATTCATATGTGTATACAAATATTATGCATGTTAATGAAATGCACCTCGTAAATTCTAAAATCAAATAACTCATATGACTTAATCCAACAGTTTAATCTCTTAACAGTTTTAGGAGGCAGGATATTACAATAATTGTTCCTTTTGGCATAGTTCACCTGTAACCCAGATGCCCTTTGAAAAGTTTTAGTGCTTTCATCACTATTGAGGTAGAAATAACATTTGATTTAGAAAGTAAAATTAGATCATCTTCAAAACAAAGATTGGTTAGTTTAAGCTTATGCATTTGGAGTGATATTTGAAACTTCTTGTTCTTTCTACAACCCTTTCAATTATCTTGTGGAGTGCTTCCATGACTAGAGCAAAGGTATATAGAGATAATGGATCCCCTTGTTTAATGCCTTTGCTACTTTTGAAGAATTTGGTAGGTTGACTATTCATTAGGATGCTATGTGTGGGAGTCTTTGTGCATTGATCAATCCACTGAATAAATACCGCTGAGAATTCCATAGCTTGATATATATATATTGATGATGAAGCTCCAATTCGCATTACCTCTCTTCTTAGAGTAAGAACTAATGAGCTCTTAAAGAATAAGGATGTTACCTCCAATTACTTTGCCAGGTATGTAAGCTCCTTGAGTGAGACTAATGTGCTTATGGAGTATACCCCTGAGTCTTTGAGTAATAGTTTAGAGGGAATTTGTTTATGGAATTGCAACAAGTAACAAGTCTAAAATTAGAGAAACCATTCAGTTCTCCATCTTTGGCATAAAGGTTATAAAATTCCCGTTGATGTCTTTAAGAAGAGAGCCTTTGTTGAAAAACTCCATGAAAGCTTCTAGAATCAGATTTCCAATGAGTAACCAAGTTTTCCTAAAGAAATTGACAATAAAGCCATCTAGTCCTAAAGCCTTATGAGGGTGCAGATTGGCAATTGTTCCCTCAATCTCCCAAAGTGTAATATGCTTATATAATATGGCTGCTTCTTGAGGTGAAATGGAATCTTTAAGGCTCTGCTTGGAATAATGTGCTTCAATAGGTCATTAGATCACTAAAGTAATCGTAAGCCCCTTGAACAAGCTAGATTTGAGAGTTAAGCAATGTATTATTGTGCTTGAAAGAAATAATTTTGTTCGTAGCTTTCCTTTAAACAATGGCTTTGTGAAATACTGAGGTGTTTCTATCTCCATCTTTCATCTAATCCACCTTAGCTCTTTGTCATAACGGAATAATAAAAAAGAAGAGCTTGAGTGTAATTGTGCAACGCTTCTCTTTCTTTAACCTTTAGAATTTGCTGATAAGGATTGTTATAAATAGCCTGATGAATATTCTCCAAATCCTTCTTTGCACTTTTGACTAGGTGAAGTGTGTTGCCAATATTAACACTATATGATAGCTTCATCTCCTACTTAATAAGCTGCATCTTCTTCATATAAACATAATGTTTAGTACCACTAATATCAGATCTCGGTGCTTTCCATATACTTTCCTAAAAACTAGCTAGCTCCATAACAAAATTGTTGAATCTCAGTGTTTGTGCACGATTGCGCACTCCTTTATTCAAACATCATTCCAGCTTTTCTTTTAAAACATATTTTTGGGTTACTCTTACATGGTCATTTTGACAAGTAAAATGAAGTATTTAGCAAAATACATTCTTTTAAACAAATGTTCCCATATGTTTTAAGGTTCTAATGGCACCAATTTTATACATTTTGGTTTAGTATTTTGCAAATTATACTCAAAATACTACAGACTATTCCCAAATCGCGATAGCACACAATACTTAACTTCAAGTTTGAAACTCTTAGAGATAGAATTCAAATTCTATTCCTTCATGAAAAATATAGCCATATGTCTCTAGTTTAATCTAAACTTAAAATCATCCCATTTGGATATCTACAGATTAAGATATGGCCAAAATACAGATGTGTGTTCAGTGAAAACGTTACAGCTAACATACTCTAGAAATTTTTCTTTCACTTTTCCAGATTTTCAACTCCTATACATTACATTCAAACAATCTTATACATAGTTCATCAACTCTGCATCATTTCTTCTTCATTCTCACCTAAATTTCAACTCAATAACATTTATAAACAAATTATAGTCCATGATTGATCATGAACACTAAAAACAGAACATCAACGTATACATATATTCATAAAATTTCTGCACACATTCTACTCCACTATCATGATCATTTATCACTAACTATCATCATATATGCTTCATTAATAAAGCCATGAAGATCAATAATAATACACTTACTTGAATAGCTCAAAGCTTCTTCAAAAATCATCACTTAATCCTAGCCTCCAAGCTTATACGATCATCAACTCTTCTAGGAGGAATAGGTTAGGTTTTTAGTTGCAAGATGAAGAGATAGCAAAGGCCTTGGAGAAGCAAAGTAAAAGAAAGCAATATCTTAACGTGATGAGAGTGAGCGTGAGAAGATCGTGAGTGAAGAAAATTAAAAAGATGAAGAAAAAGCATAAACGTGAAAGACAAAGCAAAGATGGTCTTTCAAATGTAAGTTACGAGAGAGTGAGGTGTGTGGCATGGCAAGTGACACTTGTCACTTGCCACATGTCACCACCTTTTGGTTTTTAATGGGTCCTCATTAATAACCAGAGTCCATTTGTCTCCAATTTCTAATCCAATTGACTCCCAATTTTTAATGACATAAGTCACTAAATTCTAATATCATTTATAAAAATTTTCAGTACCATTTGACTCTTATTTCTACTACCATTTATCAATCGTTCTGTCACTTGACATTTTTCCTAGTCCAAAAATACCCATAATTTCAGAAAATTCTCAAATTTCACCAAAACTTCTAAATCACTACTTATACACACCAACTCAATTTTTAAGACACATAAATGAATCTGAAGCTTTAAATGGCATGGTTATTGTCTTATATGATTCTGAAGCTTTATTTGTGACATCTTTTAACATATCTGATCAGTTGGTGCAGTTACAAGTCTTTGCAACACAACTTAACTTGCACCTATGCATTTTATTCATATATGTAAATAATAATGCATATAAGAGAGATTTCTTGTGGGAACAAATCAAGGAGCTTGCAGGTTCAATCAACTTTCCTTTGATGCACTCAAGAGATTTCAATACCATTTTAAAAATAGGAGAAGCAGGGGGACTAAGATTAGTATGCAGTCCCTATAGGGAATTTGTTAAATGTTTGGAAAAAGCTTAATTCACTGATATCCCTTTGAGGGGATGCTTTTATACCTGGAACAACATGTAATATGGTGATCTCTTGATAAAGAAACACCTGAATAGAAATGTTGCAAACCTAAATTGGATGACAACTTTCCCCAATTGTTTTGTTCCAAATTCTCAAGCAATTATTTGTCCGATCATATTGATAATATTTGAGCATATTGATTTGACATACATATTTAGGTGAGAAAGCATTGTTATATGTACCTAGGAAGAGAAAGATAAATTGATATTTAAAATTGTTACATAAGAATTATGAGGATTGCTTTTTAATTTTGCAAAAGCTTTATATGTACTCTTTGCCCATACAATTGAGTTTTTAAAATAGGAAAGATAATTTTTTTTTGGTTAAAACTTATATATTTCTATATTATATACCCTTTTTAGTATTGACAAAAAGGAGGATAAAATGGTGATATTAAAATTTGAACATTTCATGATGCATAAACAAAGGGGGAGCATGCATTACATATTACTTTTGTATAAGGAGAACTTACTTAAGGTCCTTTATTTTCTCTAATATCACTAAATATTTTATTATCGTCAAAAAGAGAAAGATTATTAAACCAAATGAGGTTCTAATTTATAATTTTGATAATGACAAAATATGGTACTACTAATATTTTTATCCTTAGTGATATTAATAAGCTAATAGGTAAAAGCTGAAGTTCAAGGTAAAGTGACTAAAAGAGCCAAATGAATCAACTAATCAATCAAAGGATAAAGAAAATAAGTAAAGTATAACATAAATGAAATTCAAGTGAAAAACCAAAAATAAGAATGATACTTTTGGAAAACTTTTAAAATAGTTTTGAATCATTTTTTTTGAAGAAATATGTTTTAGTCTTTGAAAGTACTTAAATTTTTTTGAAAAACTTATTATTATGGCTTTTTAGTCTACCAATGTATGAGTGTGATCAACCAATATATTTTGAAAGTTAATAAATTGTGTATCATGAGCTTGTTAATATATTGGTTGATATATTAGTCGACTAATATCTTTAAGTAGTTGACCAATGTATTCTAAATGGTAAAAATTTCATGTATTGAAAGTTTATATATTGGTCGACTAATATCACCATTACTAGTCATTGTAACCACTGTTCTTTATTCCTAATGATTATTTTAGGTTGTTTTTAGTATAAATAGATGTTATATAAGTTATGAGAAATACGGAGGGCATAACACATATTAACAAACTAGAGAGTGCATGTTTATATGACACATATTAAGTCATTGTCTATTGTTGTAAGCAATATATGGATTTTTTGAGTTGTATACTTGTTGTATTTAGAGAAATTAATTAGGATATATTTTTATAAAGGTTACTCTTAATCTTGAACAAGATTTATAAAGGACTACTATTCACTTGTAGTAAATGGAGAAATTAATTAGCATATATCTTTGTAAAGGTTACTCTTAATATGGAGCAAAAATTATAAAGGACTACTCTTTAAAATAAGACGATTGTAAGAGTTCTTCTTCACTCGTGACAAAGAAAATGTTACGTAGAGAATTGCTTTTCACTTATTGAAGAATGAAGATGGTAAATTCCTAAGTGAAGCTTGGAGAATGGAGATGGTTGCAAAGTTGTCTTGTTGAATTACTATAGATAACTCTCTTTTATTTATTATTGTGGTCGCTTTGTAATTATCATATGTATTTTTTGCCATAATCATTCATTAAAATAGTCAATTCATTCATTAGTTTAAAAATGTGAAAGGAAGTGAATATATACGATTCATCTCTCTCATGTAACATTCGAAAAAATAAAAATAAAAATATATGTATTTATTATTTAATTAATTTTTATTTATAATTAATATTATAAATTTAAGTAAAAATTATCAATTTTAAATATAATTATTATTGAAAATGAATAAAATAACATAAATCTTTACGTAATATTTTAAAGTGCATCACTAAGTCTTTATTATAAAAGTGAATAATTCAACTTTATTTTTAATAAAATAATTTAAATAAAACTATTAAAAATAATGTTTTAAAATAAAATATAATTTAAAATCAAAATTTCTGAATCGCTTGTCTTGATCATCTACAAAAGTCAAGATTGCCTTGTCTTGTGATTATTAAGCATTGGATAATAGTTTCAAGCATCTATCATTATAAAATCCCAACATTTTTTTTTGAAAACGGGAGAACAACGAAAACTACATGTCAAATCGCGGGTGACGGATCCTCGACGCATCCTCTACAAGGATAGGTATGCAACCGCTAGGGGGGTGCTCAAGATTAGTAATCCCTAAGGAGAACTGTGCGGTCGAATGTGCAAGCCAGTCCGCACACCGATTGCCCTCCTGGTAAATATGCCGGATTAGCACGACCCAGTTCCGGGAGAGTAGGCCATGAATGCCCAACACTAGAGGGTGGAGGAGATAGCCTGCGCCTGCGGAGAAGAGAGCATGTCGGTCACGGTGCTCGAATCCACCTCTAACACGATATGTCGGTATCCCATAGACCAGGCAAACTTGAGACCCGACAGAACCCCCCAATATTCTGTCATAAGTGGGGAGCACCGACCAATGTTCTGAACGAAGCCTCCCAACCAAGCACCTGCACTGTCACGTAGCAGGCCACCTGCTGAAGCCGAAGTGGTGGAGCTGTTGATAGCGCCATCGGTATTGAGCTTCACCCAGCCCTGGTTGGGCTTGCTCCAACCGACGAAGAGTGCCCGACACGTGGCAGTGGTCAACTGAGCTCGCTGCTGCCAGTCGGAAGCCAGATGAATGTGTTTAACGTATTCTAGAACTGGCTGCTCCGGAGAAAGTGGCCAAGAGAAGATTGCTTCGAAGAGGGCCCTGTTTCTCCAAGACCAGAGGAACCAGCAAGCTGTCCCAAAGACAATCGCCCAGTCGAACCCCCCCACCACCCGGTGTATATGGAGGTTCCGAAGGATCCAGTTAGGGTGGTCCAGAGTAAAGAAGTCGGTTGTGAGCACCTGGGAGGGAAACCGAGACCATAAGGAGCGGGCTCTGGGGCAGTCCCGTACCACATGGAGAGAGGATTCCTCGAGATGGCAATGGTAGCAGGTCGCATCCGCCGTGAGGCTTCGGTGTAAACGCTGTTGATTAGTGAGGAGCTTATCATGCAAGAGGAGCCAAAGGAAAGCCCGGATTCTTTAGGGCCCCTGCCACTACCAAATGGTCCTCCAGTAATCAAGGGGCTTAGTGTCCTCGCGGTGCAAGATCATGGAATATGCCGAGGTCATCGTGAAGTGTCCATGGTTCGTGCGGCCCCAAGTGAGCTTATCCGGTCCGAGGGATGTCGTAGGAGGATGAATACCTGCAATAGCCAAACAAATCGTCTGAGGAAGAAGGTGGTGAATAAGGGCCCAGTTCCAGTTACCGGTAATGTCGGTGAATTGCTCCACTCTATGTTCCAAAACTTCAGGGGGATTGGAGCCACTGCATGCTGCATCAAAGGACCCCAATCTTCAACCTAAGGATCGAGCCAGAATCGCGTTCAAGCGTCGTCCCCTATCATCCAGTGTAGTCCCTGCAGCACGTGATGCCGAGTCACTTTGATACTTCTCCAAACCATCGAGCCACCTGAAACATCAAAAGACATGGGAAGGTGATTAGCATCAAATCTATACTTAGTAGATAACACTTGTACCTATAGAGTGTCTGGCTTAGAAACCAAAGACCAGCTGAGTTTGGTGAGGAGGGCATCATTGGTTGCCCTGATTTTTTGAAGACCAAGGCCCCCCGTCTCCTTGGGCAGGCACACGGTGTCCCAATTAATCAGGCTAATCTTTCGCAAGTCCTGAGTAGTGCCCCACAAAAATCGGTGCATGATTTTCTCCAGCTCATTACAAAATTGTCGAGGCAGGAGGACCGTTTGCATCATGTAAATGGGAATTGCCGCAATGACAGATTGAATCAGAGTGATACGACCTGCAAGTGACAGAAGATTAGAAGACCATCTCGAGAGGCGGCGGTGCACCGTGTCCAGAATGTGTTGATACGTTTGTTTGGTAGCCTGTTCATGTAGAAGAGGCACACCGAGGTACTGACCTAAGTTGTTTGTCAATTTGAATCCCAGGGCTTCACTGAGGGAACGAGTCAGGGGGAAGGAATGTTCCTAGAGAAGAAACAGCGGGACTTATCTTGACTGACCTGCTGACCGGAAAAATTGCAGAAGGTGTCTAACGTTTGGCGTATTTCTCGCATCTGGTCTAGGGAGGCTTCAGCGAAAAGGATAAGATCGTTGGCAAAGAATAAGTGAGAGAGGGGAGGGCCGCCGCAGCTTAAACGAATCGGGTTCCAGCGTCCTGTGGTTATAGACTCATTAATTAAGTGTTCGAGGCGTTTCATGCAAAGAACGAAGAGGTACGGAGATAACGGGTCGCCCTGCCGAATGCCTCTGGTGGGAACGAACGAGTCGCTAAGTGCCCCATTCCAGCGCACCTGCATTGTAACCGAGGAGAGACATTTCATTATCAAATTGATCAGCGAGTTCGAAATACCAATTTGCAAGAGGGTGTCAAGGATAAAATCCCAGGAAAGCCGATCATAGGCTTTTTCTAAGTCCATCTTGATTGCTATGAACCCTTTGTTGCCTGACTTTCTTTTCATAGAATGGAGCACTTCTTGAACGATGATGATATTGTCCGTGATCTGACGCCTGGGAACAAAGCTACATTGGGTCGGAGCAACCAGGGCATCTAGATGCGGTTTCAAACGTGACACGATGAGTTTAGTAATGGCTTTGTACACCACAGTACAAAGCGCTATGGGCCTAAACTGGGTGATAGACGTGGGCTTGGGGACCCTAGGTATGAGGACCAAGATAGTATGGTTGAACTCAGTGTCCCAAACTTCATGCTGGAAGATTTGACGGATAGACGAGGTCAGGGCCGGACCGACAGTGGCCCACTGAGATTGGTAAAAAAGAGCCGTAAAGCCGTCAATGCCAGGCGCTTTGTTCGGGGCCATAGAATAAAAAGCAGTCTTGATTTCCTCCGGGCTGGGTACCAGTTGCAAGTCAGTAATAGCCTGATCTGAGAGTGGGGGGAACTTAGCAGGCAGGTGAGAAACCCTAGGGGTCGGGGTGTCTTGGTGATAAAGTTGAGCAAGGAAGGTCCGAGCAATCTATAAAATACTTGTCGTGTCAGATTGCATGAGTCCCTGCTCGTCTCGAAGGGTGATGGGCCGAGAATTACTCTGCCGGATCTTGGTAAGGGTATGATAGTACTGCGTATTACGGTCCCCCTGGCTTAACCATTGGCAGCAGGATCGTTGGTGCCAGTAGAGTTCTTCCTGTAAGAGAACCCGAACTAGCTTAGTACGAAGATGCTCATCGAGGTCACGATGTGACGGCGAGTCGTGGTTTTCCAGAGCTGTTTGAATTCCTTGAAGGTGGGCCAGAAGCCTCCTCTTTCGATGAAAGATATTCCCGAAAGTGTGAGAATTCCAGTCTTGTAAGGAACTAGAAAGCGGGGATAAGGAGCTACTAATCACTTGTGTGCTCGAAGTCCACGATTGTTCTATGACTTGAGCAAAATTATCATGAGTTAGCCAGGCATTTTGAAACCGGAAGGGTTTTGGAGCACGCTGCCATCTAATGTGATGTTGAATGTTCACCAAAAGCGGTCGGTGATCGAATTTAAGGAAGGGCAAATGTTGGACCGAAGTGCCGTGGAAAGTGGAATGCCAAGGAGAAGAGCAGAGGGCTCGGTCAAGTCTAGCGAAAATTGAACCTCTTTTCCAAGTGAACTGGGGTCCCGAGTAACCAAGATCATGCAGGTGACAGTGGTGAGTGCATTCCCGGAAGTGATTGTTAACTATCAGACTGAGTCTGGAGCCTCCACGTTTGTCGGTACTGTCGAGCTTAGCATTAAAATTGCCCCACAAAAGTCAAGGATTAGTGGTTATGCGAGCGAGCTGGCGGAGATGATTCCATAAATAGTGTTGCATCGCAGGATTTGGGCTATCGTAGATAGCGGTAAAGTCAAAGTTAAATTGACCCCAGTCGATATTAGTATGCACGAATTGACGGTGCGCGACAAGAATCCGAACCGTGATATTACCGTTCCACATAAGCCAAATACCCCCGGAGAAACCTGTAGCTTCAACACGGAAAGAATGTTCAAACCTTAATCGCCGAATAATCCGCCGGGCTCGAATACCATTTATCTTTGGTTTAACTAGGACAGTAAGAATAGGAGTATGGACCTTAAGGTAATTTTTCAGGATGGGCAGGAAAGTTTTGCCGCCAGCACCCTGGCAGTTCCAGATGAATATGGACATGGATGAGGTTGAAACTGAGAGTAAACACTAAGAACCCGTAGTGTTTACCAGGTCGGTGGCTGATGCCTGGATTGGGTCCTGCAGGCATTCCATCGGAGTATCGGCGGGTGTCGATTCCAAAACTATTGATGGTTCACTCACATGACTCATGTCAATATCAACGTCCGGAGGACGACCAGGAGGCATACTAGTAGGAATGTTGGGCGAAGGCAAGGGGATGTTCCTCCCTTTGTCGGGCGGGGGTGGTCCAGCTGCAGGACTACTCCCAGCCTCCTGCATGGCAGCGGAGAAGGTGGGATCCCCTATCATAACCGCGTCATGGGAGGGGATGGAGATTGCGATGTGCGTGGAGGAAGAGGAGGGAGGAGGATTCAACGGCTGTAAGTGCGAGGTAGGAGTGGGCTTAGGAGCCGCCGGTGCTGCGGACGACGACGACGCAATCGGGGATGAGGGTGGGCTCGGCCTGGACAAAGATGGCTCGACGGGGGAGGCGTGGGCTGGGGTTGGCCCTTGGGATTGATCGAGTCTGGGGCTGGCCGTGGGCCGCTTGGTCAAAGTAGCTTTGGGTCTGGAGGATCCGGGCCCACGGGTAGCCCTTCCCGAAGCGCCCTTAAAGGGAGCCCTCAGTTGCGGCTTCGGCGCCTGTGGGCGACGCATGGACTGTGGGGGCGATGACGTCGCGCCATGTACGTTCGCTCCCGCGTTCTGCAGGTGGCCGTTACGCAGTGCTTGTGATGTCTTATCTGTCAGGACGGTAAATCTCGAGCCCAAGGGCCGTAACCTGCTGTTTGAGCCGCCGGTTCGGTCGGTGTAGGAAGAGAGGATGGGACCGGCGGTGCAGTGGCTAACGGTTCCTGGACCTCTCTCGAGATAAGGTGAGCGGTGGGGCAATCTGCGGAACCATGGCCGACCAGACCGCAGGTGAGACAAATGGGAGGTAACCCTTCATACGCAACTTTGATTAAAGCTCCGTCTAGCTCATCAATGGGACGAAGTGGGGAACTGATGTCGAGTTCGACTGCTACCCGAGCAAACTTACCCCTTTGGGAGGTTTTTTGTGTTTTCATCAATTTTCATTGTGCGCCCGATAAGATTTCCTAGGGCTGTGAGAATTGCAGGATGATATCGTGCCACAGAGAGTCCAGGAAACCGAACCTAGGCTACTACATGCGAGATGCGGTCGGTCGAGGGGCAGAAGGCAGGGGTCCAGGGCTAAACCGATAAGACATGGCCGGCGATAATCCAAGGGCCTTGTGTAAGCGATTTCAGGTAGTCATCAATCTCCACGAAGTTGATAAGGTAGAATTCATGTTCTAAATCCACTATCTTCATGGGGCCCTGGGGATTCCACATGGCTCGTAGTCGAGTGTTCAGTAGATTAAGCCCCAATCGTCGACCTAATAGTTTGACCACGACGGCCTTTTGCCATTGTTTATCCAAGTTTTGGCGGAGAGTTTGGGATAAGGCTAAGCCCAGGCCACAGTTCCCTTGAACTTGGTTAATGTCCCCGTCTTCAATTTCGATCAGTTCTTCTTCGGGCCATTCGAGATCAGAACCCTGGGTGTTTGTCCCGGTGACCGCCGCATGATAGCTCAGCATGGGAGGTGGTGGGTTAGGCGTCGGAGGAGGAGGGTCTTCCTCCCTTTCACGAAGTCGCACTCTCTTGACCGTAGGGCCAGTACACACCGGCGAGGTAAGTTTGTCATTTGGATTTCTGGGAACGCTGGTTTGGGTTGCTGTGAAAATCAGAGCTGGTTCGGTATTTGGATTCATGGGAACGCTTTGCTGTGGTGCTGGGGAACTCATTTCATGTGCTGTGGTTTCTGTCTGAATTGATAGGCAATAGAAGCTTCCAACTGCCTTTCTGGGGAAAGGAAGTTGAAGATTAAAGCCAAGTCTGTTTGGACTTAACGAAGGATTTATAAAATATTATTTTCCTATTTGGTATCCTGAAAACTATTAACCTTCACCTTAATTATTATATCAGTAAAAGATCACCTACACTTGTTTTCTTCCAAGAAGGGAATCAAGTCTCCAACTTCCAAGTATCTTCAGGTTTTCCCAAACTATTTGGAAAAGCCTCTAGTTCATGTAACATATGACACTTGTTGCTGTAAACTTGCCTGGAGTACCCAAGACCTTAACCAACCGTTCCAATTTTCAACTTGATTTAGCATTTCCAGCAAGAAGCAGCAATTATAGGCCTTGATTTCCAACCAAGTACCAAGCAACCCTTCTCTTCCACAACAGTGTAGCCATCACAAGCTTTAATGTTTCCTATCCATTGCTTGGCCTGAGCTAACATCTTAATAGGTGCAGCCTGAAACCCCGCACGGCTCATCCTCCGTCGCCACTGGTCCAACCTCTCGTGTCGCTCCACTCTCGATGGACCTTCACAGCTCACTATGTTCTTAATCTCTTCGGCAAAGTAGAATTGTTCGATTTTGGCACGTCTGGTGTCATATCTGGGCAGCATAGCATCTAGGGAATCAAAAATTGCTGAATAGTAATGCAAAGCTTCCATAAATCTCCCAAGAAAGAACGGTCCATTGTGGCTTGAGTCTTGCTCAACAAGGACAAGAACTTTGGGTGAGAGTTTATGAATGATTCGCAGCACAGAATTCAGAGCTCCTCTACTCTCCTTCACCACGTTATGAAGCTGAAGGATGCTGTTAACAACAAGAACTTCACCATCTTGAATTTTGATGTCTTCGGGATGCAAATTTTCCAGGTTACTTTCAACAACCGCGAACTCCAAATTGATTCCCAATTCTTTAGCATACTTCTCGAGTTCGTCACCAATGACCCGGAACCTATCAACACAAAGGCCAACACCAGTGATCCGAAGTTGGTTAGGTTGTTTCGCGGCACGAGTGGCAAGGATTTGAAGCAGTCGCCGCCATTGGTGACCATATGGCAGACCAAGGGTCATCCCCAGGTCGACCACATGAACATAACTCTCTCCCTCAAAGGCTTCCAATATGGAAGAGTTGGCCACAAAGTGACAAAACTGAATATGGGGGCAAATTTCATAAACAAGGCTTAAAGCTTCTTCCTTTCTATCAGAGGCAACGTCCATTATGTTCATGACGGGTGCAACAAGTCCAATAGACCCTAATGTTTGAAGGAGAGAAAGCCTTTCGGCGAGGCCTTGAACAAAGCAGGACGCGACTCGCTGGAAAGAAGAACCAAACACCAAAGTATTTGATCTAAGTTCAGACAGTAACGTTAACGCGTAAGTCTTGTCTCGACAAGCTACTGCTTCTGCACAGGAAATTAGAAGCTGAACGAGCCTTATTTCATTAGCACTATCATCTTCTTCATTCCTAATCTCTTTCGTGCCGATCACATCAGAAGCTGCTTCTTCAATTGCTTCTGCTGCGTGATATCTTTGACTATAAGCCGATATATGATCCCGAAATTGAAGCTTTGGCAAGCTATTAACGCTCTTACTGCGACTCATCATGCAGCTGCTTCCTCCACTAAAATGGCTGCTATTACTTTCATTGAAGTCCACAACACTCACTGTTCGTTTGACCCTTTTAGGATGTTGCGCCTCTTCGGGGAACGGAAGGAACTTAGCTGAATCATTGTTATCCAACATGGGAAAAAAAGGATAAGGATAGCGAGCCATAGCCGAGAGGCTGAGATTGAATCCACTCATCTCATTTCTTGTTTCATTGTCGAACTCATTGGACAATAAAGAAAACGCCATAGCCGAAGCTTACTCTATGCCTCTCTCTCCCTCTGTCTCTCGCTCTCCCTCCCCTTCTTTATCTTTGAAGACTCATAGAGAGAGGTCTGAAAAGAACCTATCAGCATTTTCTTGTTTCCTGCTGTTCTATAGTTCTTAACGAATTTTAACAGCATATTCATTTGAAATTGACAAAAAAACTGCTGGCTTCATTGTTGTCGACCTAAGCGGTGGTATATTGAAATATATGGGCATTGGACAATAAAATAGACATATATGCCGTTCGTCCCACTGTATTGGACCCTTTCCATATTCTTAGTTTAACCTGTCGGATCTGGTCGGGCCCGGGTGTGAGGGGAGCTGGGATGGCTGATTCCACCTTTTGGGACAAAGTTTAACCTGTCGGCCAGAAAATTAGATAAGACGATGGTCACATCAAGTTTTTGTTTTTTCCATGGAACTTTAGAGTGTTTCCATTTCATTTTACATGACGTGGTTTAGTTGTTCAGATGCTAAACAAGAACAGAAGCACAGTTTGGTAGGCAATCGGCTCAAAGTGGTGGCTTCATACACTAATATGATCATACTATTAGAAAAAACAAAGAACCATGAATAGCGTTTATTTTTAGTCAGTAAGTCTCTGTAAAACTCTTAACCCGAAAGGAACCTTATTGCTTTGCACAAAGTCATAGAAGACTCAAAAGTGTCGTAACCTTAGCTCAAAAGAGAACGTTAAAGCTTCACCAAAACCAGTTTTTCAGTACTTGAATATTCGTGGTCACTCTATGGAATGAGCATATTAGCGTCTCTGCACCGACTGTCTTTAGCGGGTCGACTACGGCTCTGCAGATACCGTATCATAGGAAGAATCAGAGCATTGCCTTGACAAGATAGTTCCACCCTTGTTGCAGTTGTTTTAAAAGATACAAGCTGTCATTTCAGGTCATTTGAGAAATATCGTATTGCTTCCCCTACAGCCATACCAAACACGTTTCCAATATCCAGAACATCAGAAAGTACAATCACATACTTGTGAAGGCTCATCGAGATGCTTTGCATTTTCAACGCGGACACCTGACCATTACTGTTTACAACTGTAAGCAGCAAAAGAAAAGAAAAGGGGAAAATACTGCTTTGATTCTTCTTGTTTCTCACTCGCTCTCTCTTTTTTCTTTTTCAAGTTACAGCTTTTAGAAAGCACCAATTTCTGGTCTGAAATGATTCTGGAGCTCCAATTACCTCTCCTTCACTTGCCACAAAAAGTTTGCATAAGAAGATAAATAATAAACAGATAAAGTAATAAGAATCAAACCTTCCATTTGCCTTGGATTGACATAGAAAGCAGACGTAGGATTAAATTCTTTCGGCTTGGCATTGCACAAGGAGGAGAGGGTAGGATTGTTGGTAATCATAGAAGCAGAAGTTTGCCCGTAACGTTGAATAGAATTTTGTATTCATTGGAAACTTCGAATGTCGAAGGACAAGAAAAGGAGGAAGGACCTGACGACATAAATGTAAAGCCATAGCTTAAGTTGTCACTTTTTATTCTACTTTCCTTTCAGATGCTCCAATTTTGTTCATGCCTGATGGAACAATGCTTCAAATCATTACGATAACATCTGAAATTAGAATTTGGTGCAAGAGTCGCACTTCCAGCGTTAGTGTGTGGCTTAAAACTTCTGCAATATATAGAACAATGCTTCACCACCAGCTTTCTACGTCCAAGGAAATAGTAGGATCAACATTCATTAATAATTAACTTTACTTTCTATGACATGTTACCACCAATTGGTAGGGGGTGAGATCTCAAGCGCCTCTTATGCTTAGAAATTGAAGCTCGTTAAAAATGCTAAAGAGTCACAAAAACAGGTTTTCAATGAAGTTGTGGCATAATTCATGTTGTTTTCAAGGAAGCAATCGGTCAAGGTTTGACTCGATCAAGCCATGGATACACATGTTATATATAGTACGTATGTATAATTGTTTTAATTTATAATATTCATTATAATTATATATGAAAGTCATCAGATTTATAATTGATTCCAAGTGATCGATGACGCAGCTTCAGTTTACTCAAGAGTTTTCAACGGTGTCGGCTAGAAAAGTCTAAGGTCATACAATTATATCATAATCATATCAACATAACAATGACAATGACAATGACGTTTATTGAAAATAGGATGAGTTTGTATCTAATCCTTCATTGATTATGAAATTTTAATTGATGATATAATTAAATAAAAATCATATTCAACCTAAAAATGACCATAAAGTTTATTCATAATAGGAAGAGTTCATATTTAATTCTTCTTCAATTATGAAATTTTAATCAACTTGACATATGGTTATATAAGTTTTTTATTAAAATAATTTAATAGACAATTAAAAGAATTTATTTTTGTATAAAGTGTGTTTTAGTAATATATATTTTATATTTACCTCTCTTATCCTTTTCTGTATTGGATTTGACACATTATTTACCATGTAAGATTGGTTTGCTTATAATGTATGAACTCGCACGCCTTTGTTGATCATTTTGCGAAGGGAAAATGGCTTTGAATGTCAATATCCTATACAGAGAAACCATCAAACCTTCTTCTCCCACACCAGACGAACACACAACCTATAAGCTCTCCCTTTTGGATCAGTTATCCCCGCCTATGTACGCTCCTGTGGTACTTTTCTATTCAGAACCTGGAAAAGAATTTAACAAAAACGTCGACGATCACCTGAAGACCTCCCTTTCAAAGGCATTATCCCACTTCTATCCATTCGCTGGACGATTCAAAGACTCCTTCTCAATCGACTGCAACGACCGTGGAGCAAGTTACACTCGAGCCCAGGTAGACACTGATCTGTCCTCTGTCCTTAACCAGCCAGACGCTAATAGTCTTCAACAGTTACTTCCCTGCAATACCCACGATAGATCAGCTGATCTGCGCAATCGACTGATCTTGGCTGTTCAAGTTAATATCTTCACCTGCGGAGGATTGGCGATTGGGGTTTGCATTTGGCATTCCGTAGCCAGTGCTTCTGTTTTAGCTTCGTTCGTCGGAAGCTGGGCTACCGTTGCTCGTGGTGGTGCCATTGATTCCGACGGTATTGTTGTTGACTGTACTTCTCTTTTCCCTCCCCAAGACCTTGGAGGCTTCTCCACCGGGCAGTACTCGGATAGAGATGTGTTGCCGAGTTTGGTTACCAAAAGGTTCTTGTTTGAAGCCTCCAAGATAGCTGCTTTAAGAGATAAAATTGGGAGCATCGGACCATCTTCGGATCGTCCAACTCGGGTTGAATCCTTGTCTGCGCTCATCTGGAGTGCAGCCATAGGCATAGCTCAAGAAAAAGATCAACCCCCTTATAAGGTTCACCTTGGTATTCTTACTGTAGATTTACGAAAGAGGATGAACCCACCATTGCCAGAAAGGTGCATAGGAAACATTTACCAGTTCAAAGTGTCACAATGGCCTCTGAGCATGAACGCATCAGATTACAATGGGTTAGCAGGAACTTTGAGCCAGTCCTTAAGGATCATAAATGACGAGTACCTGAGGAAGGATCATGCATATGGCAGCTACTTGGAACGCATGAAGCATGCAAGAGACGAGCAAGCTCTGAAATATATTGGAGGTGTAATAACAATCAGCAGTTGGTGCAGGTTTCCTTTTTATGAAACTGACTTCGGGTGGGGAAAACCAACTTGGTTAGGCACCGCAATGGGTCTGAATAATCTGGTTATATTCATTGATTCCAAGGATGGTGAGGGTATTGAAGCATTAGTGACACTGTCCAAGGAAAACATGGAAAAATTTGAACGAAATCCAGGAATGGTGGAGTATGCCACTTTCTTCTCGGCGCATATATGAATCAGCAAAGTTTAGATTTCGATGTCTCCCAAACAAAATAAGGTTGGTTGTCTTTGCCAAACATAACATAAGAAGAAAGTGGATGAACCTGTAATCATCCTCTTTCTTCTTACAGGGTGAACGATAACGTTATGCAGTATTTGCTTTAATCATCAATAATTACAATATTTTTAGTTTATTTTAACTAAGCATTTTGGATGATTATAGGTTTATGCACATAAACAACATTAGATAGACCTCCTCTCCTCTTCTATCAAGGTTGCTCTAGCAAAATTTATTCAAACATTATTTTTTTAATACGATCTTAAAACAACTTCAAAAACAAAAGAATTATTAGTTACGATTTACAAATAAATAAATTAAGCAAATTAAACTTTACCCGACTATGACTCCAAAATTTAGTACTTGTCATTAGGTGTATATAAACTAAATCCTTATTTACTTTTAATATATTAAATAATGTAATATATAGCAAATAAGAGTCGATCAAACAAGAAAAGTTAATTTTCTAATCTAGTTTATTAATTACAATACTTTTAAAAAAACAATTACATCCTAATAATTTCGCTCACATGAAAATAACATCATCAACGCATAATCACATAATGTCCTATTTAACCACATAAATAAGATACAATATCAAAACTTAATAAAATAAACTTACAATATACTCTTAGAACTAAAATAAAATCCAATTTTATAATACATGGCTATTTTAAGCACAATACATTAAGTTTTTTTTTTTGTTTTTGAATTGAGAAGAGATTAAACATACATAATAAAGCACATATAAAGATTTCATTCAATTATATTAACATATAAGATTAACCTCATCAATTAGGAAAATTCAAAAACTAAAATATACAATGACGGAAACCTATGAATTATGCTAAACTAATACGTAAATAAAAAAGGGGGTGTTTGGTGTTTAAAATGAATCAAATTAAATTTAAGAATCAAAGAAATAAAATATAAATCTAATATAGTATTTACAAGAACAAGCATTTTTTTAAATTTTAGTTTAGTCATGCAAACTAACTAGCTATTTCTTATTCCTTTTTTACTTTTAGAAATTGAACTAGCTCAATACGTTAAATACAAAGAAACACAATCAACAACTGAAATTTGACGTCAAAATTTCAACAATTGTATAAGTGTTAAATTCATTCGATAATCAATTGAATTAAATTAAAAATAACACTACAAGAAAATGATGTAAATAGGGACGAAATTTCAGGGACGGAACTAATTCTGTCGGTAATTACAGATGGAATAAAGAATACGTTGGAAAAAGAAGACGGGAAGCAACTATTTACTGGCGGCGTATATTCCATCGAAAAATGTTATCTTTTAGCATTTAAAAAACTAACCAAAACGACGTCGTTTTGGTTAATGTTTTAAGCCTTCAGCAAACCTCCTCTCCTCCCATTCTCCTGCGCTCCTTCTCCTCGTTTTGGTTAATGTTTTAAGCCTTCAGCAGACCTCCTCTCCTCCCATTCTCTCGCGCTCCTTCTCCTCTTCTCCTTCTCCGTCGCCTTGACCTCACCTATGGCCACCTTGAAACACCATCACCGTCGTCTGCTCCAGCCATCGTCGTTGAGCCTTAGGTCACCGGCATCCCTTGCTCCGGTGGTTACATCCGAAGGTAACATGGTTTCTTCCTCTCCTTTCTCTACAATCGGTGGAGTTGATTTGAGGTTAATATTATTTTGTTGTTTGATTAAAAATGTTAATTGGTGAGTGTTATTGAATGGGTTTGTGTTTGTTATAGATTAAAGGGAAAAATGTGGAAAATTTTGTTGAATTAGGGATGAACAAATGTGTGCACACCAAGTGTTTGACAAAATGCCTATAGGTGTTTTTGTTGAATTGTTGTTGAACTTTAAGTAATATTGGTGTT
>JAOTAX010000006.1:33054008-33066857 GCA_025629825.1 Erythroxylum guanchezii
CCCTTTATACATGACTAATCATGAACAACTTCTCATTTAATAGTCCTAACTTCCAAGAAAAGTTCGGGGCCCAACACCTCTAAATCCCACCACTTGCTTTCCTTTTCTCTAATGTTTTTCAAAGATTTTTGGTCCCACACAAATTCATTCTTCGTCCCTCTCTGCTTTTATTTTTGTTTCACCCTAAAGCTACTCTCCTTTCCTTATTCATTGATGTGACTAATAACATTGTTTGTCCACCTTCTTACCATTTATTCACGCATAACACTCTTGTGCCACCAGCTTCACTACTCTTTTGTTTTCTATCCATTGAATAATTCCAGCCCTATCATTCATGCCTAACCATCCAATTTTCAACTTTCTTGCTGCAGCCATGTTCTTTTATCTCCATTCAAGTTCATGCTATTTTTTATGCACATTTCTCATTCTTCTCTTGGTCAAATCGTTAACGTTTTTGTTCATCCAATATGTGCCTAAATTAAAAACAAATAACTCTTAATTAGTGTAATTTAAACATTAAATGGATAAGAGTTTAGTAAATTATGTATCAAAAATTAATACAAAATGTCCATCAACAATACCCCCACAGTTAAATTGTTGCTTGTCCTCAAGCAACTTACTTAAGTCACATCCAACATATTCTGTCATTTCCATTTGAATGAAAGTCAAAGGTAGATATCTTTGATCAAAAGCAAGAACAAAATTAAAATGAACTTTCCTCACGATTCTCATGTCACTCAAATGTTTAAGGTTTATGTTTCGCTCAAAGCTTCCTCTAAGAGATTACATTACCATAGGCTTGCAAATTCACCTATTTTTCCATTACATAGAGTACATGCCGTTATGGATCAAAAAGGGCTTTTTTATTAAGGGTAGTAATGGGGCTTAGGTTAAGGTGAGGTAAAAAGGCCAAAGGCTACTCACAAGTATTTACAAAGTATTAAGTGACATGGGACAATCAAAAAGAACTTCTGAAATGTACATACAGAAATACGGGACTACAACTGCTCATCACTATCAAACGCTACTATTTTGATCTTTTTTTCTTATTTCTTTTCCTTTTTTTCTTTTTTTTGTTTTTTTAACAATAAACATAAAAGATTTTGTTTTTTTAAATAAACATAAAGAAGATAGTAGTAGTACAAATCAACAACAACGAAATAGATGTACCTCTAAAACATCTCAGAATAGCAGTATAAAACAAAAGCTTCAATGCAACTTTTGGTTGGGTAAGGCTAAAAGTTTTCAAGTTTCAATGCAATGCGATTAATAACAAAACAACAAGGTTAAAGGCTCAAAGGGGTAACAAGGGAAAAATGACTTGGTGGGTCATTTAAGCTAAAGGTTAAAAACAAAGAAGGCCTTTATCATGTCCATAAAGCATGTAAAGTAGTATCAAATAGGTTCAAAGCAAGTTCTGAAGGTAATCCACATAGGGAAGCATCATATACAATAAAGAAAATAAATGACTATGAGATGCAGTCATATGGCTCAAGATCTCACATATGTTTAAATGAAAATCCATCAAAACTTCATACATTGCCTCATCACTCAACATCAGTTATTGACTAAGTTTATGCAATTTACTACTTTAATCAATCCACATGGTTCACTATCCTCTGAAACTGCCTAATCCAAGTTCATGCATACAACTTAATTCTCCATCCAACTACTTTGACGGAATTGTATGGTCAAATTCATCACAAATGGGACCCAAGTTAGCTACCAAAAGAGTCGTAACCATTCAAGTGTGTATCTCTCATCATCAACATCAATACCAAAAACATCAGCATGCACATAATCTCAATCCCCCCCCCACATTTAATATGAACATTGTCCCTAATGTTCAAGTAGTCAACAATCAAAAACAAAGAGGGGAAAAAGGAAGAAGAAACTTCCCTGAGAAAGTATCAGCCAAGAACTCTTTGTCACCAACCACGTAAACCTTAAAGTCAATATGGTTTCCTTGCGTAACCTGTAATGAGCTTGGATCATTTTCTTCAAAAGCGTAGTTCCTCCCATCAAAATTTGCTTGGAAGGTCCACCTTTTTGCAATTAAAACAAAGAGGAACGTTAATGTTGGGTAAATAAAATAAAATAAAATAAATGAAAACAACTAAGGTTTGAAACTTGGGTTGCCTCCCAAGAAGTGCTAATTTAAAGTCCTTATCTTGACTTTGCCAAATGTTTGCTCAAGGGTCAGGGTTAGAGAGGGATTGAATGACCCCTTTTTCTATTGGAAATCCAACCACATAAGGCTTTAACCTCTGCCCATTAACCTTAAATACTCCAGTTTTTAGATCCTCAACTTCGACCACACTATGAGTACAAACCTTAACAATTTTGAACGGTCCCGACCACCTCGACTTTAACTTTCCGGGAAATAGTTTAAGTCATTAATTAAATAGCAAGACCAAGTCTCCTTCTTTGAACTCTCTTTGGATAATATGTTGATCATGCCATCTCTTCATTCTTTCCTTGTAGGTTCGGGCATTCTCATCAGTGTCCAAACGAAGCTTCTCCAACTCAGTCAACTGAAGCAAACAACTTTCTCCAGCTGCCTTGAAGTCCAAATTAAGCTTCAGAATAGCCTAATATTCTGTGTTCTAGCTCGACTAGAAGGTGGCACGATTTCCTATACACTAGTCTAAATGGAGTAGTCTCGATTGGAGTCATGAACGCTATTCCATAGGCCCAAAGAGCATCATCTAACCTCGAAGACCAATCTTTTCTTGAAATGTTAACTGTTTTCTCTAAGAAGCTCTTAATCTCCCTATTTGAAATTTCGTCTTGCCCATTAGATTGAGGGTGGTAGGCCAATGCTAACTTGTGGTATACCCCATATTTCTTCAAAAGGTTAACGAATCAGCTATTGACAAAATGACTTCCCCTATCACTAATAATTGCCCGAGGAGTGCAAAACCTGGTGAAAATATTTCTCTTGAGGAATCTAATGACCACCTTGGCATCACAAGTTGGTGTAGCTATTGCTTCCACCCATTTGGAGACATAGTCGACCCCTACAAGAATATATTTGTTGCCAAGAGAAGACGGTAGGGCCCCATGAAATCTATCCCCCAAACGGCAAAAAGTTCAACCTCCAAAATTCCTTTAAGGGGCATCTCATATTTCCGAGAAATATTTCCAGCTCTCTGGCATTTGTCACATGCTTGCACAAAATTTCTTACATCCTTAAAAAGTGTAGGCCAATGGAATCCCGCTTGGAGAACCTTTGCTGCGGTCTTTTCAGAGCTGATATGGCCTCCATAGGGGGATGCATGGCAGTGATTCAGGACAGCTCCTACTTCTTCAATTGGTAAGCATCTTCGGATCACCCTATCACCATAACGCTTGAAAAGAAAAGGCTCCTCCTATATATAATGCTTGAGCTCCGAAAAGAACTTCTTCTTTTGTTGGAAAGTAAATTCAGGTGGCAAAACCCTTGAAACACGATAATTCACATAGTCAGCATACCATGAAACTTGTAATGTTACTGCAATAATTTTTGTAATGAATAATACAGTTCTGATAAATCTGCACAGTAGAACAAATGCTCATCACTGAAAGAGTCATTAATCGGTGGCTCTTTTCGAAGGGGCTCCTTCTGATCTGTAGTGAGCCTCGAGAGGTGATCCGCAATCCAATTCTCAGCTCCCTTTTTGCCACGAATCTCGAGGTCGAATTCTTAAAGGAGAAGGACCCATCTTATAAGCCTTGGTTTGACCTCCTTTTTCGCAAGTAGATAGCGAATGGCTACATGATCCGAGTAGACTATCACTTTCGAGCCCACGATATATGACCTAAATTTATCCACTGCAAAGACTACAGCTAGTAACTCCTTTTCAGTCGTGGCATAATTGATTTGAGCATCATCCAATGTCTTGCACGTATAATAGATCACATGGGCCACCTTATTCCTTTTTTAGTGTAAAACGGCTCCCACAGCATAATCCAAAGCATCACACATGATTTCAAAGGGGAGGGACCAATATGGGGGTTGAAGAATAGGTGGCGAAGTTAAGGTTTGCTTAATTCTACAAAAAGCATCAAGACAAGATTGGTTAAAATTGAATGACACATCATTACTCAGTAAATTAGACAAAGGCTTTGCTGTATGAGAAAAATCTTTGATGAAATGCCTATAAAAGCCTACATGTCCCAAGAAACTTCTGATCTCCTTGACTGAAGTTGGTGGAGGCAGATTCGCTATCACTTCAGTTTTAGCCTTATCTACTTCTATTCCACGATTGGAAACTACGTGACCTAGGACTATTCCTTCTTGTACCATAAAATGGCACTTCTCCCAATTCATCACTAGATCAACCTCTTCACACCTGCTTAAAACCTTGGCAAGATTAGATAAACAAGAGTCAAACGTTAGTCCATAAACTGAAAAGTTATCCATGAAGACTTCCATAATTTCCTCAATAAAATCTGAAAAGATTGCAGTTATGCAACGCTGAAACGTAGCTGGTGCATTACACAACCCGAATGGAATCCTTCGATATGCAAAGGTACCATAGGGGCATGTGAAAGTAGTTCTCTCTTGGTCATTAGGGTGAATGGGAATTTGAAAGAAACCAGAGAAACCATCCAAATAGCAAAAATAATCATGTTTAGCAAGTCTTTCCAAAATTTAGTCAATAAATGGCAAAGGGAAATGGTCATTAAGGGTGGCCTTATTCAATTTTCTATAATCTATACACATCCGCCATCCCGTAACTATCCTAGTTGGTATTAATTTGTTACCTTCATTTTTCACAACTGTTAGACCACCCTTCTTGGGCACACAATGGATAAGGCTTACCCAATTACTGTCAGAAATGGGGTATTTAATACCTGCAGCTAATAGCTTTAAAACCTCTTGCTTAACCATGTCCTTCATGCTTAGATTTAGCTTCCTTTGATGTTCAATTACAGGTTTTGCATCATCCTCTAAATGAATTCTATGTGTGCAAAAAGACGGGCTGATTCCCTTCAGGTCTGAAACTTTATACCCAATTGCTTGCTTATGTTCTCTAAGCATTCTTAAAAGTTTATTAACCTGTGTAGGGCTTAAAAGAGCATTAACAATGACTGGATAGGTCAAATTAGGGCCCAGAAATTCATACCTAAGGTTAGGAGGCAACGATTTCAATTCCACATTCGAAGGTTCTTCTTTGTTTGAATCAGGTGATGGTTTCAGTTCAGGTTGCTCAGGTTGTGTAGATCTTTTCACAGGTTATGCATCGAGCATATGTGCGAATTCAAAAATTTCTGAATCCTTCTCTATAAATTCTATATTACTCCCTGTAGTTGCTACAGCCTTCACTAAGCAATGTTCCAATGAATCCTTTGGATGAGATATTTTGAATTCAGCACCAACCAGCCTATCAATAAGGTCCACCCTTAAACAAGAATCTTTGTCATCCAAGGCCTTTATTGCCTTGCCCAAATTAAACTCAATTTCTTCCTCTCCCACCTTCAAAGTCATTTTGCCATTCTTAACATCTATGATTGCTCTAGTTGTGGCTAAAAATGGTCTCCCAAGTATAATAGGTATGTTAGTATCCTCCTCCATTTCTAGCACAACGAAGTCTACCGGGATAAAAAGACTTCCAATCTTGAGAGGCACATTTTCCAATATCCTAATGGAAAATTTTATAGACCTATCGGCTAGCTGCAATGATATGGTGGTTGGTTTAAGCTCTACAATGTCCAATTTCTGACAGATAGGTAATGGCAATAAGCTCACACTTGCTCCCAAATCACATAATGCTCTCCCAATTATTATAGTTCCAATTTGGCAAGATATCGAGAAACTTCCCGGATCTTGAAGCTTGGAAGGGAGTTTGTTTTGAAGAATGGCACTTGATTCCTCTGTAAGAGCCACAGTTGCATATTCCTCTAGCCTTCTTTTGTTTGATAAGATTTCCTTTAAGAACTTGGCATATGTAGGCATTTGCGTAAGGGCTTCTATGAAGGGGATGTTAACATAGAGCTTCTTCAGAATGTCAACAAAATTTCCAAATTGCTGGTGTAGCTTAGCTTTATGAAGTCTCTGAGGTAATGGGATTGGTGGCTTATATGGTGGTGGTAGTGTGTATTTTTTCAGCTCAGGTGATTGTTGCACAGGCTGAGCATCGAATTGCACAGGCTGTGTATCCTGGTTTGTTCCTTCGGATTCCTTTTCATCCCTATTCTTCTGTACCATAGGTTCCAAAACCTTTTCACTCCTCAGTACCACTGCCTTGGTTTCCTTTGGAGCCTTTGGTTGTGCTGGTAGCTTACCCTTGTCAAACCTTAGTGACGCGGCTTGCTGTGCAATCTGAGTGTCAAGCATCTTATTATGGACCGTCAATTGGTCCATTCGGGGTAGTAAGTTGCCGGATCAAGTCTCCTTGCATCTGCATAAAGATTTCCATCATTGATTCAAGGTTGGACTTAGGCTCAGGGTGCTGGGCTTATTATCTCAAGTTTGAGAAACCTGGAGGGACACGGTTTTGTTGTTGTTGGGTCTGTTGGTAATGTTGTTGATTTTGTGGGTAATGGGTTTGGTTAGGGAAACTTTGGGGTGGTTTGGGTTGTTGAGACCAGGAGAAATTTGGGTGGTTTCGCCATTTAGAGTTATAAGTGTTTGAGAAAGTTCCACCTTGGTTCTTCTGTCTATAATTTCCTACAAAATTCTTTTTTTTAGCCCCAAATTCCTGCCCAATGTTCTGAAATTCCATACCCATATTCGACTGAAAATCCTAATCATATAAGGCATTCACATTACTCGCAGCACCTGCGGTAAACTTATCCACTTTCCTTGAAAGAGCTCCAAATTTCGAATTCAACAAGGTAAAGGCATCCAATTCGAAGCCTCTTTGAGGTCTCTTCCCCTCTTGCTTAACCTCTTTCCGATCATTATTTCACTGATAGTTGTTGTAGGCAATTTTCTCCGATAACATAAAGGCCTCGTCTTCATTCTTGTCCATTAAATCACCTCCAACCGCAGCATCTATTATACTTCGCATAACCAGAGAAACTCCATTGTAGAATATTTTCACAATCATCCACCTCGGGACACCTTGATTTGGACATTTGCGTTAAAGCTCCTTGTACTTTTCCCATGCTTCATACACCGACTCATCTTCTTTGGGCTAAAATGAGGTAAGTTCACTTCTGAGCTTTGCCATCTTTCTAGGTGGGAAATACTAAGCCATAAAAGCCCTGGACAACTCTTGCCAATTGTTGATCGAACCAGGTGGTAGCAAATGGAGCCAATCTTTAGCGCAGTCTCTCACAGAAAAAGGAAACAACCGAAGCCTTATAGCATCCTCAGGTACCCCGTTCTGCTTCAACATTTCACAAATCTCTAAAAATTGTTGCAGGTGGACATGTGGGTTTTTTGTAGGGTGCCCTCCGAACTGATTCTACTGCACCATCTGTACAAGGCCAGGTTTTAACTCAAAATTATTTGCTTGCACAGGAGGCTTTGTAATGCTTGGGCGAAATTTCCCAAAATCTGGGACCGCATGATCCCACATAGTTCTTTGATTATATTCAGCCATTTTCGATTCGACTGCCTCTTCTGTTGGCAAAGTTGTAGTAAATTCAGGTTCGATCTGGCATTCCTGCACAAGTTGTGCACGTTAGATGCTCTTACCCGTGTTTTTCTAGTATTTGCTTCCTTCCTTAGTGCCTTAGCTGTCTTTTCGATTTCAGAATCAAATAACAATTCTTCAACAATGACAGACTTTCGCATAGACTAAGTATAACACAGTAAGATCAAACGTAAGGTACAGAAAACGCAAAATAAGAAGTAAACAGTAAAGAGAGCAGTAAAACAAAAATTAATTCTAACAAAATCTATTAACACAAAATTAAAAAAAAAGAAAAACAAAAATGTCCAATTTAACCAAACAATCAGTCGCCTAATATTACTCAGGGATTACTCCCCGGCAACGGTGCCAAGAAACTTGATGTGGATTCGCAAGTTCATGGGTCTCAAGTAGTATAGTATAATATCGTCCCACAGGGAGTAATTGTGTAAGTACTAAGCTTGGATCACTCAATTAATTGGACTGAGCAGTTGTGTAAGAATGGGAATTAAATTAAGAAAGTAACTATCAAAAATAATAAAATCAATGCTAAACAATGATACGAATGTCTTTAGGATTTAATTCGAATGGAATGTGGTAACCTTCAAGGATGGTTCCACTTTTAGCATTTTCTATAGACTTTACCTGGATCAATTTATTAAGCAATTTTTGGTTGATAAAAGGTTGAGCCTAGAGTTTCTTCAGGGTATCAAAGGAGTATTATGCAATAATCCTAATCTACTATCGTAAACTAGCAATCAAGCATAACCCATTAAGTTCTTTGCTAACCCGATTTTTCTCTCATAAATTCAATTTATGTCTAAATCTGAAATTTATAGGTTCACTATTTTGGAGTTCTGTTATCAATTTTCACCTATCGGTTCTTCAATTAACAACTAATGTCAAATAGTGGTTGGTCAAACACAATACCAGCAAAATCAATTTCAAAACAAAGAAATCAAACTATGAAATTCATACTTATAAATCAACCAAGATTTAATCCACAAAAATTAGCTAAAAGTTTCTGCCCCAACCTTGAAGCTTCGGGGAAGCTACTCAATCATGATAGGATGAATACCACAGAAATTATGCTAAGCAAACAACATTAGGAGAAATTAAATAATAGAATAGAAAATGAATGAGTTTTCGGGCCTCCCTCTAATGTTGCATTACTGTGCTCTCTGTAGCTCTCTCAATGGTGGATCTCTCCTTACTCACTGTGTGTGCGTTTCATACATCTGGTTGTTGCCCTCTTCAGTTGCGTCAAGTCTCTTGGTTGTTTCTCCCCAATTGTCTTTGTGTGGTGGAGAGTATTTGAGTGGTATGTAACGTGAGTGCCTCTTGCCACAGCTGCCAACGCCTCCCTTCTGGCCACTAACTTCAACGTGTCTTCATCCTTTTATCTCAACCTGTTGCTAAGCTTTTAATCTCCCATCCACAAGCTGCGTACATAAGAGTCTCCACCAGGCTAACGTGTTGTCTTTTCTAGCTGTAACGTTGTTCTACTCTTGCCAAGCAGCTCACGTTATCTCCCAAAGCCACCAGCTATTTTCGGTTGTGAGTGAGAGTGAGAGTTTTATGAGGGATGCATTGTGTCTGGAAAATCTTTAGTGAGTGAGGGCTGTATGTTCAGTGGTTGATTTACGTGAGTGATGAGTGTATGTTATGGTGCAACGTGAGTGGAGAGGAGTATCGTGAGTGCTGGAACGTTGTAAGTGGAGAATAGATTTTTTTGTGTAATATTAGTGGAGAGGAGTGTCCCTTGCTAACGTTTTTTATCTCCTCCACCAACTTCTTAATTCACGCCACTTATTGCTGCTTAATTCATGCCACCAGCCACACTTCTATTCCTTTTCAAGCTGCCGTCTTATTTTTCTTGTTTGTTGTGTATTGAATGTCAAACTTTGCTTCACGCATAACCACAATCCTTTTTTTTTCTCTTTGCCACCAGCTGACTTTTGCTCTCTTATGTTTTAACGTTTTAGCCCCTCTAAATCATGCCACTTGCTTTCCGCTTCTCTAATGTTTTTCAAAGATTTTTGGTCCCACGCAAATTCATTCTTTGTCCCTCTCTGCTTTTATTTTTGTTTCACTGTAAAGCTACTCTCCTTTCCCTATTCATTGATGTGACTAATAACATTGTTTGTCCACCTTCTTGCCATTTATTCACGCACAATACTCTTGTGCCACTAGCTTCACTCCTCTTTTGTTTTCTATCCATTGAATAATTCCAGCCCTCTCATGCATGCCCAACCATCCAATTTTCAACTTTCTTGCCGCAGCCATCTTTTTTATCTCCATTCTAGTTTATGCTATTTTTATGCACTTTTCTCATTCTTCTCTTGGCCAAAACGTTAACGTTTTTGTTCATCCAATATGTGCCTAAATTAAAAACAAATAACTCTTAATTAATGTAATTTAAACATTAAATGGACAAGAGTGTAGTAAATTATGTATCAAAAATTAATACAAAATGTCCATTAACACGGATCAAGGTCTTTCTTAGAAGGTTTGGAAGAAAACTTCAAGATCTACAACTTTCATGCACACATCGAAGACAAATTCAATCATCTACAGGGTCATAAATAAGACAGACTATATGACATCACCACTAGACAATATGACATCATCAAACGATATAAGATTGGGAAAATTGCCATAACTTTAACTAAAGATGTCGGAAGAAGGTCATTCTTAGACGGTTTGAAAGAAGACTTCAAGATATATAACTTTTATGCAAACTTAGAAGACAAATTTTGTTGGGCCCCGAACTTATTGTGAAAAATTAGAACTATTGAATAAGAAATTTTGGTGATTAGTCATGAGTAAATAACCAATGAATGAAAGTCCTTGAACCAAGAATTTATAGACAATAGTAAAATAGAGAATGATAAAAGTGGATAGATTCATGATTTGTTTTAATGGATAAGAGATTTTTGAAATAGAAAGAATTAAGGTGAAAGTTATAAGTGGAATGAAAGTAAAAATGAAGTTGAATTTGTGAAGTAAGTTGATGAAGAATATGTACATATGTATATGTTCTGTTATTCGTGTTCATGATTATTCAGGGATTATGATTTCTTTATGGAGGTCATTGATTTGAAATGAAGATGAGAATGAGGAGTAAATGAAGTAGACAAGGTGATCTTGATATGAGTTGTGTAAGGAAAGATTTTGAAATAAAGAGTTGATCTGGAAAATGTTCATAGAGTATGCTTCAGTCTTTTAGCCATAACGTTTTCTCAAGTTGTTCAAATGAGATGATTCTTCATTTGGATTAAGCTAGAAACATATGGCTACATTTCTTATGAAGACATCGGATTTCAATTCTATTGCTAAGAGTCTCAAAATTTCATGAAGTTAAAAATTGGGTGCAATACATGGGTGTATGAGTGAAAAATTCGTCTTTGAATTTTAGGGGAAAATTTGGAATTGATATAAATAGATTTTGCCAAAGGTGCCTCCTGGAAAGTGTAGACCTTTCTTTTATCTTTCCAACGGTCTTTGAATGACCTTAATCCAATATTTGTAGTTAAAGTTATGCCCTTCTTATTGTTCCATCTCAGCTTTGCTTCCGTCTCAAAATGACGTCATCATCGTCTTAGTTTTGTTTAGTCTCAGTTTTGCTTCCGTCTCAAAATGACATCATCATCGTCTTAGTATGATGTCAGCATCGTCTTAGTTTTGTTTTGTCTCAGTTTTGCTTCCGTCTCAAAATGACGTCATCATCCTCTTAGTATGACGTCAGCATCGTCTTAGTTTTGTTTTTTTTCAGTTTTGCTTCCGTCTCAAAATGACGACATTATCGTCTTAGTATGACTTCAACATCGTCTTAGTTTTGTTTCATCTTAGTTTTGCTTCCATCTCAAAATGACATCATCATCGTCTTATTATGACATCAGCATCGTCTTAGTTTTGTTCCGTCTCATTTTTGCTTCCGTCTCAAAACGACGTCATCATCATGGTAGTATGACGTCATCTTCGTCTTAATTTGACCTTTTGCTTCTTCTGTTCCATTTAACCCCTTTTAGAGGCCTAATCTCACTTTGAGATCTTCATGAGAGTTGTAGCTCTTGAAGTCTTCTTTCCAACCATCTAAATAACACCTTAATCCAATATATGTAGGGAAAGTTATAGCAATTTTCCCAACCTTGTATCGTCTAATGACGTCATCTTCGTCTCAAAATGATGTCATATAGTCTGTTATATTTTTCACCCTCCAAATGATAGAATTTGTCCTTAAGATCTTCATGAAAGTTGTAGCTATTGAACACCTTAATCCAATATCTGTAGGGAAAGTTATAGCAATTTTCCCAACCTTGTATCGTCTAATGACATCATCTTCGTCTCAAAATGATGTCATATAGTCTGTTCTATTTTTGACCCTCCAAATGATAGAATTTGTCCTTAAGATCTCCATGAAAGTTGTAGCTATTGAAGTCTTCTTTCGAACCATCTAAAAAACACCTCAATCAGAAATGTCTACCAAAAGTTATGGCTATTTCCCAGAAACAGGTTCAGTAAGATTGAGGACAAAAACATGTTTGATTCTTTTGTCCATAACTTATTCTCTAAACACCCAATTGACTTCATTCTTGAACCATTGGATTCGTAAGACTTTTCTATACGTCTTTAACAAAAATCAAAGCTATCTGAAATGAAGTAAGAAAGATTGAGTTAAAAAGGTGGGACGGGTACAGTGAGTGTGCTCTTAAGTAATATGAACTGATGTTATCCCACTAAACATATTTCAGTATTTTGATGATTTTGGGATCCGTAGAACTCCAAATGAGATGACTTCTAATTTGTGGTAAACGAGAGACATGGAGTTACAAACGTATGAAGAAATTGAAATCTAATTAAGTCCCTAAGACTTTCAATTTCTGGAGTGAAGTTGGGTATAGTGTACAGTCTCAGTTTAGTAATAGTCTGAAAGTATTTGGGCCATAACTTTTAGATTTCTTAGCCAAATTGAATGATTTTGGTGTCATTGGAAACATAAGACAAAGAGGAACATTTTTCTAGAAGGAAGTGTTATCAAATTCCTTCAATTTTTCTATGATCATTAGTCAAGAAATCAGAAGTATAAGATGTTAGTTTTAAAGACAAAAGAAGGGTAAATACGGAAAGACTAGTTAATTATGACGTTTTGTTGGATTATTTTTGGAGCTAGTAGTATGTAAATGATTGGAGGATTTTATCATATTGTTCAATTGAAATAAAATAGTCTTGTAAGAGTATATATGTATGAGGACATTTTGGGAAGAACACTTAAGCATTAAGG
>JAOTAX010000006.1:33088238-33101459 GCA_025629825.1 Erythroxylum guanchezii
ATCAACTCATTCACTTTACTCTCATAACCCATGCAAAACTACTCAAATATCAAAGTCATCAAAACTAATCAATCAATCTTCTTAAAGCACAAAAACATCTCTAACACAATTCATATTCAAAAACACTCATTTCATTTTATTTTAATATTTCTAATTTCCACTAAAAATTCGAGGTCCAACAGTTTCTTAGTACGTAATGCGTCTTTGCTATTGAACTTAGAGAGTTTATTCTAGGTTATAGTGGACATCGGGGCATTTCTAGAGCTTATTAGTTTTGCCTATTTTAAAGAAATTATGGGTTCGAGAGCTTAATTGAGCCCATAGACTAACACTATGATGAGAGTACCTTTTAATTAGATTCAAGGATCAATGAACATCCTGGAACCCCGAAGATACCTCCAACCTACTTCTTTACCATTATTGATAGTCTTTTCTCAATTTGCTTTGTGTTTATCATTCCGTTAACGTTCATTGCATCTTAACTGTTTCGTTTTCATCATTTTAGGGTATTTTGTTTTCTCTTTTTTGCAATATTGGAAATAGCATTTACATCCCAGTTCTCTATGCTTTGACCCTAGCTCACCATTTATTGTATAGTTTGGTAGTTAGAAATTTATTATTTGGTAGTTAGCAACAGCCTATCAAATTTTTGGCATCGTTGCGAGGAGTTGCTGTGTGTTAATAGTTGTTTCTTGTGTTGTTTTTATTTTTTTCTTTTGTTGATCTCTTTTTCATTCTTTCATCGGTTTGCATGTCCCACAGTTCCTCAAAACACATTTGTTTGCGTAAATTTGCTAAAAAAACAGAGGATCGTTACTTTCTTCACTTAACCCTTTTTCTTTTTCTCCTATTGCAGGTCGCACCAGATTTCGTCAGAGAGAGAGAGGAATCCCTACGCATCTTAAAGGGGTTATCATTCAATTAGTTGATAGGTCTAACATATACCCTGAAGGGGTTATCGAGGATGTTTTGGTGCAGGTTAACGATCTTGTTTTCTATGTAAATTTTTATGTGCTAGCTATGTAGGATGAGGGGTCTTCGAGCCCTTTAACAATTTTGTTAGGAAGGCCATTATTGAAGACATCTAGGAAAAAAATCAATATACACAGCGAGGTGTTGATTACGGAGTTCAATGGTGAGGTCATTCATTTCAATATCTTTGATGCCATGCGTTATCCATCAGATTGTGAGTCGGTCACCAAGGTAGATATTCTTGGCTCTTTGGTAGAGCAGTGGTCTCTTCTATCTATAGGTGACCCTTTGCAGGTAGCTTTGACTAACCCGTTGGAACAAAAGATGTCTAGATATTGGAAAAGCAAGTTCGAGATGGGAGACAACCTAAAGGAAGCAATTTGGGCACTTGAGACAAGTCTTTTTAGTAGGTATGTCCTTTGCTTAATAGAATTGCCGCTAGTACTAATCAACCACTACCTTCTATTACGCAGGCACCAGAAGTGGAGTTGAAGCCCTTATCGACTCAGCTCAAGTATGCTTACTTGGCCTCCAACAAAACACTTCTAGTAATCATAGCAAGTGATCTTACAAAAGTACAAGAAGAAAAGCTCGTTAGTGTGTTGAGGGAGAATAAGACAACATTGGGATGGACGATTGCGAATATTAAAGGTATTAGTCCTTCTTTATGCATGCACAAGATTTTTCTTGAGGAAGGAGCTACCCCAATCCGTCAAGTGCAAAGACGTCTCAATCCACCGATGATGGAGGTGGTGAAGAAGGAGGTGATGAAGTTACTGGATATGGGAGTCATATACCCCACCTCTGACAGTAAGTGGGTAAGTCCTTTGCAAGTGGTTCGCAAGAAGTCAGGCATTACAATTGTGGGGAATGAGAAAGGAGATATGGTTCCGACTCAGGTACAGAGAAAATGGCGAGTTTGCGTGGATTATTGGAAGCTCAACTCGATGAGTAGAAAGGACCACTTTCCCCTACCCTTTATTGATAAGATGTTAGAACATCTTACTGATTGTGCTTACTATTGTTTTCCTAATGGTTATTCAGGTTATATTCAGGTTGTTATTGCTCCAGAGGATCAGGAGAAGATGACTTTTACATGCTTGTATGGCACCTTTGCTTACAGATGGATGCCTTTTAGATTGTGCAACGCTCCCGCTACCTTTCAAAGGTGCATAGTAAATATCTTTTCTGAGTATCTTAAGAAAATCATTGAAGTTTTCATGGATGACTTTACTGTGCATGGGGATTCACTTGAATAATGTCTAGATCACCTCATTCTGATACTTAAATGATGTCTTCAAACTAACCTAGTTCTTAATTCTAAAAAGTGTAGTTTTATGGTGCAACAAAGGATAGTTTTAGGACATGTGGTTTCTGCTAAGGGTATTTAGGTTGATAGAGCCAAGATAAACCTTATTTCTTCTTTGGCTTACCCTACTTCTGTGCGGGAAGTTCAATCTTTTCTTAGCCATGTAGGGTTTTATCGTAGATTCATTCAGGACTTTTCCAAGGTTGCACAACCATTGTGTAGGTTGCTTTAAAAGGACAAAGATTTTGTTTTTGAAGAGCAATGCAAGAAGGCATTTGATGCTCTAAAGGAGAAGATAGTTACTGCACCTATCTTACAACCTCCTAATAGGGGTTTGTCGTTTGAGCTTATGTGTAACACCTCTAACCATGCCATTGGAGCATTTTTGGGTGAGAGAGTGGGGTAGATCCCTCATGCTATTTATTATGCCTCGAAGACCTTAAATGATGCCCAAACAAATTACACCATCACAGAAAAAGAGCTTCTTGTAGTAGTTTTTGTTTTAGATAAGTTTGGGTCTTATTTATTGGGTACTAAGATTACTGTTTATTCTGATCATACAACTTTGAAGTACCTACTGGCAAAGAAGGAGGCAAAGTCGAGGCTCATATGTTAGATACTCCTACTTCAGGAGTTCGATGTGGAAATAAAGGATAAGAGAGGCTCGGAGAATAGAGTAGCAGATCATTTGAGCTGCTTAGTGAAGCATGGTGCTAACACTGGCCCTATCAATGATGATTTCCCAAATGAGCAGCTACATGCAGTACAGTCGATAGCTCCCTGGTACGCTAATATAATGAATTTCTTGGTTAAATTTCCTATAGATTTCACCAAGGCACAAAAGGAATGAAGAGCCAAACAAAGTTTTATGTATGGGATGATCCTTACTTGTGGCGATTTTGTGCAGATCAAGTCATCAGATGGTGCGTACCTGATAGTGAATTTCTTCTATTTTTACATTTTGTCACTCTTATGCATGTGGAGGTCATTTTGGCCCAAAGCGGACAGCTTGCAAGGTTCTAGAGTGTGGGTTTTATTAACCGTCTCTATTTCTAGATGCATATGATTTCTATAGCACTTATGACAACTGTCAGTGCACAGGTACATTAGGTTCCCTTCAGGAAATGCCTCAAACCCCCATATTAATTTGTGAGATTTTTTATGTTTGGGACATAGACTTTATGGATCCCTTTCCTTCCTCATTTAGATTTCAATATATTCTGCTTATAGTTGATTACGTGTCGAAATAGGTGGAAGAAAAAGCAACCCAAACTGATGATTCTCGAGTGGTTGCAGATTTCTTACAATCCAACATTTTCTCAAGGTTTGGAGTCCCGCGAGCCATCATCAACGACAAGGGGTTGTAACCGGACAACTGAGGCCCTCATGAAGAAATATCAAGTGATTCATCAAGTCTCAACCACTTATCACCTTCAGATTAATGGTCAAGCTAAGGTGTCTAATCGACAGATATTAATGGTCAAGCTGAGGTGTCTAATCGACAGATCAAGTCCATCCTAGAGAAGACGGTTTATCCTAATAGGAAGGATTGGAGTTTGCGCCTCAAGGATGCCTTATGGGCATACAAGATTGCATACAAGACTCCAATAGGGATGTCACCATTCAGGCTTGGTTTTGGGAAGCCATGCTTCCAGTGGAGATACAACATAAGGCTTATTGGGTAATCAAGAAGTGTAACATGGAGTTAGAAGTTATTGGTGCTTACAAACGATTACAGTTACAAGAGCTCAAAGAGATGTGACATGAAGCATTCGAGAATGCCTAGATTTATAAGGAAAAGACTAAGGCATTTCATGATCACAACATCTCTAGGAAGACATTTGTGGTATGACAGAAAGTACTTTTATATCATTCATACCTCAAGCTCTTTCCAAGTAAGTTGCGCTCCCGATAGATAGGTCCCTTTAAGGTTACATAGGCATATCCCTATGGAGTAGAGGAGATCAGAAGTGCCGAGATGAGGAAAGAGTTTAAAGTCAATGGACATCGTATCAAGACCTACTTTAAGGGATTTCAAATGCACAATGTGGAGGTGATGGAGCTTGAAGTTCCAACATACATTGGTTGATATCGGTTAATAAGGGTCAAGCTTGTGACCTTAAACAAACGCTTGTTAGGAGGCATCCCAACCTTATCCTTTCATTTTAATTCTTTACTGTTTCAGTTTTTAAAGTATTATTGCTTTCATTTGAGTACCTTATTTGCTTTTTGTCTATTTTGTTTGTAGGAATGCAAGACTGAAGCTGTGAATTCTGCTTTCAAGTTGTTAAGCCCTCTTTGATCCAGGGGAGTCCTTATGTTCTCATCCCCTTACTTGTGTTTTTAATTGATTTTAGGACATTGGGAACAATGTCCCATTTAAGTGTGGAGGTGGGTCTAGTTTTAAATTTTTTGCATTTTTGCACTTAAACTATGATGAATGTTGAACCATGCCATTCTGTCATAGTATTTGGACTGAGACTTGAGTTGTGTGCTTGAATTTGAATTAGGCAGCTTGAGTGGAAGGTGAATCATATGGATTGATTGAAGTAGTTAGTTGCATAAAATCAGTCAATAAGTTGATACTTGAGTGATTAGGTAATGTATGAAATTTTAATGGATTTTTATATAAGCACATACGAGGTTTTGAACCTATATAACTATATTTCGTGGTCATTTTGTTTCTCTATTATATATGATGCTCCCCCAGGAAGATTACCTTCAGAATTTGCATTGAACTAGTTTGAAACTACAAGATGCATGCTTTATGGAAATGATTAAGGCTTTCTTTGTTTTGAACCCTTAGCTTAAATAACCCACCAAGTCATTTTTCCCTTGCTAACTCCTTTAAGCCTTTAACCTTGTTTTTTTTAATTAATAACCTTACATTGAAACCCAAAACCTCATTAGCCTTACCTTGTCACAAGTTTAATGAAGTAATGAGTGAGCATTTGTTATATATGATTTAGGAACTTTTGTTTTGTATTCAATTTTAAGATGTTTCGAAAGGCACTTTTACTCATAACTTATTGAATTGTGCTACTATTATTTCCTTATACTTTAGTGTTATTCAAAAGATTAAAAAAAAGAAGAAAAAAAGAAAAAGAAAAGCATCTTTGTTTTTGGCATTATTGATTAAAAGCATCTTTGTTTATGATGTTGAAGGAAACATAGTAACATTAGCTAGTGATGAGTAGTTGTGGTTTGTGGTGTGTATATGCATATCTCAGAATTTATGTTTGGTTGTCCCTTCTTACGTAGCACTTTGTTAATACTTATGAGCTACCCTTTAACCTTTTTTCCTTGCCTTAACCCAAACCCCATTACAACCTTAAGTAAAAGCCCTTTTTGAGCCGTGATGGTATGTAATCTATGTGGTAGAGAATTGGTGAATTTGCAAGCCTATGGTAGTGTAGTCTCTTAGAGGGAGTATTGAGTGAAACTTCGACCTTAAACATTTGAGTGAAATGAGTGAACATCGTGAGGAAAATCCATCTTAGTTTTGTTTTACCTTTGATCAATGGTGTCTACCTTTGACTTTGTTTATGTGCATTGATGAAAAGATTATGATATATGTAGGAGCTCGATACTTGAGTTTGTCAAAGTTTGAAGGATTGTATATACTTGATTTTCTTTGAAAACAAAGTTATAGAATATCTTGGTTATTTTAAAATTGCTTGAGGACAAGAAATGGTTCAAGTGTGGGGGTATTTGATAGGATTCAATTATCTTATATTTTCTTATGCTTTTCAATGTATTTTCAATCTTATTGTCGTGTTTAAATACCTAATATGTGCATGCTTTTACATGCAAGAATGTGATTTAATGACAGCACAGTAGAGGATGATGGACGGTAGACTTTAATGGATAAAGGAGCAGTCCACGCCAAAGAAGCAAAGTAGCAGCAGGAATGATAAAACGAAGTCGTGAGCTGTGCATAAACTATGCATGGTTCTTCACATGAATTAAATGTACATGGCTAGAAAGTGGGAAGGAGCAAGGAATGACAATGTAGCAACCAAAACGTAGGCAAAGTAAAGTAGAAATGTTGTCGTTGGCCAGCAATAAAACACAGCAATAGTCCAAGCCAAGGCACCAAAATGCACAGTCCAAAGGAGAGAAACGCAAAAGTTTTGAAGAGCAGAGTGCAGGTTTTAAAAGTACCGTTGATGGATCGAAAATTATTTCATAAAATCAAGACGTATGAAGGCTGAAACAACGCAACAGCACACAAGCATACCAAGGCCGAACGACGTAGCAATAGATATAAGGAGCCTTTTTAAACAGAAAACGCATACATTTAATAGAGGCGTCTGCTTTAAAAGAAGAGTGAATAGTAAATTTGACCACAATGTTAATTCGTCACATCAGTAAACAATATAGTGGTTAAAGGGAGCAGTAGTGTGGAGAGAGGCAGGCGTGGATAAGTGCGTGAACTATAGGTGGACAAGAAAATAATTCATAAAATCATAGAACAGTAGCGTGGGATAGGGAAGAAGAAAAAGACCACAACCTCAATGCACCAGCTGGGAGGCAAGGAGTAGAAAATAGCAGTACAATGAGAACAAAACACCAGCAGAAGACAACAAAGTTAGGCCAACATGGAAGCAACGTGTGTGTGTTTCATAAACTCATAAACGTTCAATAGAAACGACAAAACAATAGGTGGAGGCATAAACCAAAACGTAGTGCAAGAGGGTAAGGCAAAAGGTGAAACAAAGATGTTAAATCTGCAGTGAAGATGCATTTTAACAAAAAACGCACAGCAATGAGTAATGTGAATAGTAAAGGTGGACCAAAAAATAAACGGAATAAATAGAACAGTAGCAGTAGCGTGGAGATAGCAGTAGCAGTAGCGTGGAGAGAGCAGTAGTAGTAGTGTAGAGAAGTGCAAAAAAAAAGGTGGTTGTGGCTTCAACTTTTTTGGCAAGGTGGTAGCTTTTAGCTAGCTTTCCAGGAGAGGCTCTCGACCTTAAAGATAGCTACAACATTTTCTTCACTCCATGTTGCCTTATCTTTTTCACTGGTTTTTAGCTATATTGGGTTGTTCATTCGTTACTCCCCAAAAGTAGTTATTTTCTTTCGGTTTCATTACTTTATTTTCATATATCCGAATCTCTTAATATTCATTCCATTGGTTTAAAACTTTCTTAGTGTTAATCACATTTTGACATGTTCTAGAATATTTAGAATGAATGTTTAATAGTTTATGGTATGGGTTTTTGCTTATTTGTGATGCTTTTGATTAATTTGTGCTTAATAGTTACGATTTATACATGTTCTTCAGTTTATGATCAATTCATTTGGGTTTTTGTGCAAATTATGTGTGCTGGAATTTTTATTTTAATGCAATTAGTTTAGATTTTATACTTTAGATTATGACTAGTTATTTGTTGGCATAAAGGGTTTTGACTTCTATTAAGTTAGTGTTGAATTTTGGTTTTTTTTTACTTCATTTATCATTTCTAACCTTGGTTTTATTTAATTAAGTATGGGTTTTTTTATTTAATGTCTATTGTGTTTAGTATGAATATGTGTGGCTAGACTACTTAGGGGTTTGGAGATATTTTAAGGATGAAGTGATGGAAATTGTGAAAATGGAGTTGAACTTATCTTGAATTGGTGCTTATAGGTCTACATTGGTTTAGGCTTCAGGATAAATGTCATGAATTAGAAATTGCTTATAGGCTTGATCACCCTTTAGGTAACTTTTTAATCCAAAGGTTAGGGATGAGTATGTGATATGTAATAGTCTATAGTGATTTCCGGAAGTAGCAATAGGTTAGTTGAATCTGTCAGGATACTTAATCAACTAATCTAGGATCCCATATCTTTAGGTTACACCTTCCGAGCTTATAAGTGGGTGGCCTAAGTTAGTTGTTTCTTTGTACCTAATGCATCTTCGCTATTGAATTTAGAGAGCCTATTCTAGGTTATAGTGGAGATCGGAGCATTTCTAAAGCTTCTTAGTTTTGCCTATTTTAAAGAAATTAAGGGTTCGAGAGCTTAATCGAGTCCATAGACTAACACCATGATGAGAGTACCTTTTAATTAGATTCAAGGATCAATAATCATTCTGGAACCTCTAAGATATCTCTAACCCACTTCTTTACCATTGTTGTTAGTCTTTTCTCAATTTGCTTTGTGTTTATCGTTTCGTTGACGTTCATTGCATCTTAGCTTTTTTGTTTTCATCATTTCGAGGTATTTTGTTTTCTCTTATTTACAGCATTGGAAATAGCATTTACACCCCAGCTCTCTTTGGTTCGACCCTAGCTCACCATTTACTACATAGTTTGGTAGTTAGAAATTTATTATTTGGTAGTTAGTGACAGGCTATCAATTTACTTTCTCGATTCACAGGTGTAAACGATATCACGTATCATAATGCTTAGTTGGCATATTGTTTTATTTGACTAATACTCACATAAGTTTAGTTTGTTTAAATGTGAACTCATATGGTAGGATAGGTTGGTTTCAATTTGGAGGGAAAATGGTTAGAGACCTGTAAAAACTTAGGGGTGTTCTATAAAGTAAAGATTAAATGTTCTGTAAACTTCAGGGATATGAAGGATACTAACTATGAAATCACTTTTTTAGATAACAGTTTTGCAAAAATGAGTAGTCTTGATAGATCTTGGATGTATAGATGATTAACACCCGATGGTTTCATTAATCCTGAGTTCGATGAGGGAGTTGAAGCTTTTATTCACTGTGCTTGTTCTCAACTTGCATATATGGATGGTCCAAAGGTTAAATGTCTATTTAAAAAGTGTAAACATATTCATTTTCTTCCTATTGATGAAGTGAATCTCCATTTGTTAAGAAAAGGTTTTGTTCCAAATTATTTTAAGTGGACATGAGACAGGGAGTCATTAATTTATAGCACCTCAAGGGATAATAAAGTAAACTCGACAATAAATGTGAATGGGTTTAAAGGGGGACTACATATATAGTAGATAATATGGGTGCAACTAAAAATCCTTACACCTAAATAGTTTATGATGCAGCCGGTTATACCTTTCAAGCAAATATAGAAAATCTTGAAGAATAACCAAACCCACATGGAAAAAAGGTTTTTTACTTGCTAAAATTAGGTAACCAAGAATTATGGCCAAATTGTTAGACCATGACTCAATTATCTTCAATTTTTTGAATATTGAACATAAAGTATTAAGGGCATATTTCTGATTGAAGTTTGGATAAAATTCTTAGGTATAATAAATCATTGCCTCTTGATCATACAATGGTTGATAATTTCTACAATATGAGGAAAATTATTAGGGGTCTTAGTTTGCCAGTTGAAAAAATTGATTGTTGCAATTTTGGTTGTATGTTGTTTTGGGGAAATGATGTGGAATTACAAGAGTGCAAATTTTATGGTCAATCTAGGTTCAAAACTAGAAAGCATTTTATCAAACATAAAATAGTACCCTGGAAGCGGATATATTATTTCTCGCTAACTCCGAGACTCAAAGACTATATGCCTTAAATGTTACTGCATCTCATATGAGATGGCATAATGAACATGAACAGGAAGATGGAATAATAAGTCATCCATCGGATGCACTCGTATGGAAACATTTTAATAACACCTATTTTGAGTTTTCAGCTGAAAATCAAAATGTTAGGTTGGAATTGTTTAAAGATGGATTCCAACCTTTTGATCAATCCGGCCAATAATATTCATCATGGCTAATCATAATTTCTCTTTATAATTCTCCTCTATGGATGTGTACAAATGAGGTATATATGCTCTTAATGGTGATTGTGTCAGGGCTTACGAATCCAAAATATAAAATTGATCTATTCTTATAACCATTAGTCTCTGAATTGTATCATCTTTAGGAATTTGGTTTTGAGACATATGATGTGTCTCTTAAACAAAACTTTTTGTTGAGAGCAGCTTTAAGTATGCGTATGCTATATTATCTGGATGGGGCATAGTAAGGAAATTGGCTTGTCCTTACTGTAGCAATGATTTTGAAGTGTTTTATCTCCCTAATAGGGCGAAAACATCCTGGTTTGACAACCATAGGAAATTTCTTCCTCTAGATCATTCATTTAGACACAATAAATAAAAGTTCATTAAGAATATAATGGTACAAACACCTCCTCCCCCTCACAAAGTTGATGAAGAGATACTGCAGGAGATTGATGAATTAGAGTTGTTGAAAGTTACAGAACTTGAAGCTGAAAAAGTTAACAAAAGCATTAATAAAAACTTTAGTCGGAGAAAACGAAGTATCTTTTGGGATTTGCCATATTGGAAAAGTAATTTGATACGTTATAATCTAGATATGATGCATATTGAAAATAAAATTTGACAATTTGTTCAACACCATAATGAACAATGAAGGGAGAATAAAAGACAATGCAAAATCATGAGCAGATTTGAAACTTTTTGTAGAAGGAATGAGTTAGATAAAGATCTTTGCATTGTTAAATATCCAAAAGCATGTTACAATTTGGAAAAAAAAACAAAAAGAAATTTTGTGTGAATGGTTGAAAAGTCTAAAGTTTTGTTGGATCCCGTTTGTTTCCGGAATCCAACTCTTGCTTTGATACCACACATGTTGGATCCCGCTTGTTTCCAGAATCCAACGCTTGCGGAGTCCTAAATCGTGAGCGGGTTTCCTTATAGGGTTATGTCAATGCACCCTCATGAGCATCATCGGTTCATCATCATTCTCATAACATCTCAAACCAAAAAGGGCAAACCCACACAGCGGAATCACAATAATCACAATTGGCTTCTTCAAAATTGTAGCTCATAGTCTCTAATTTATTTTGGAGCAAGAACCATCTCAATCGGAGCTCTATAGCTCAAGATATGCTTAAGAAACCAAAGTATGTTCATGGCCCAATCATACTCTCCCAACTGACCCCTCAATTTCTTTCAATCAATCTTTTCCAATTCAACACGAATGCATTTTAAGAACTATTAGGTTTTGCATCTTTTGTATTTTGGGTTTTGATATTGATGATGTATTGTGGCATGAGATACCATTAAAGCTTTGTAAACACTTATTTTATGATGTTAATGAAATATGAATTGTGTATGGATGATGTGAGTTGAAATTAGGTATGTTTGAAGTCATTAACTTGAGATGATGAATCTTGATCATGAACTATTGTTATATATATAAGTGAGATATTATGGAAAAGAAAGATAGGATTTTTGCTGAATCATGAGATGTTGTTGAATATGAAGAGTTAAATGAATTGAGGTTGAAAGTTTGATGAAGTCCAATTAGTAGTTGAATTGATATGAATGATGTTGTAATAAAGGAAGTCAAGTAGGGATAAATTTCAAATTTTTCATGAGGGTAAAATGTGTGTTCTGACTTCTAAGGAAAAATTGTATCGATTTAGATTGAATTTGTTGAGACCCGTTTCCGGAACCCAACCTCGGAATTCAAAAATCGAAAACAAAAAGGGGTGAAAGAGAAAGAACGAATCACAAAGCGAAAGTCAAAGTGAGCGAAATCCGAAGAAAATCAAAATGGATCAAAAAGCAAAGGAATCGAAAGCACGTGCGAAAACCAAAGGAATCGAAAGCTTAAGGAACCAAAGAAATCGAAAGGCTCGGAATCAAAGAAAACAAAACGCTTAAGGACAAAACTTTTGGCTCCAACATCAGAAAACGCATATTTTAGAAAAACCGTCGCATTGGAAAAATATAAGACGATCTTGATCTAAATCAATCCAAATCAGTGTAAATTTTTTGCCTCAAAGCACAGTACACACAAACTTACCCTTAACAGCATTTTTAAAAACAAAGCAAAATAACCTTAACTTCGAAAGATCATAACTTTCAATCCCGATATCAAAAAATGTCATACTTCAAAGCGATAGAAAGCTATCAACAGAAACTACAACTTTCATGAAGATTATTTTATCAAATTCTGCCTAAATCATCCCAAAAATTTCACAAAGATTTCACATCAAAAAGTCAACTCTCTGTTACTATTCATCCTCAAAATTTCAGATTTTCAATTCTCCAAAATCTAACACTTTCATTATTCATTTCTTACTTTTCCATTCCATTTAAAGCAATTCATTTACTATCAATTCCATTTAAACTCAAAACACCATTTTAGGCCATAATTAATCATAAACATCAATAACAAAAGCATACACACATATTAACTTGCTAAATTCACCTATCTTAATCTCATATAACAATTCACATTCTCGAATTTCTTTTTCTTTGCACATGAATAATTCACCACAAATTCCTCATTTAATGTCAATTTATAATTCAAAATTCCAAGAAAATTCGGGGTCCAACATTTCTCCCCCTCTAAAAAAAATAAGCAAAATCATTTTCCAAAACTTATTTCCAGTTTATAGAAATTTCAGAGTAGAAAATTCATCAAAAGCTTATTTTTCAAAATTTCTCAACTTATCAAAGAATTCATGAACAATTTTTTAAAAAAAAAACATGGATACATCACACTTAGGAACAAAACAAAAGCACATAAACACATAAGAATGGTTTGGGTCAGTCCAGAAACAGAACGTACTATACATTCCCGCATAGCGGTCCTATGTAGCCATGAACTTATGGGAGTCCTCGAAGGAGCTACAATGCCACTAACGGGCAGGCGGGAGAAGTCTTTTTGACAAGTGCACTTGACATCTTATGGGACCTAACCAAACCTACATAACACAACTTCACATTTGAAATCGGATTGCCCGAAGGCACATTTCAAAAACTTAATTTTTCATAATCATGTCATATCAAACACATTTACATTCAAAAATTTCACATTGTCAATCCAATTCACAGAACATATTCTCAATCATTCAAAGAATGCAACAACTATAGCAATTATCAAATTATTCAAACACAATGAATTCAACAATTATTGCAATGTCTTAAATCATTCAAAACCATGAATTTGAAAACATTTTATGTTCTTGATTTTTCGAAA
>JAOTAX010000006.1:33101559-33112140 GCA_025629825.1 Erythroxylum guanchezii
AATTCCAAGTACATAAGAGGCCTCACCAAGATCCTTCATATCAAAATGACTAAACAATAGTTGTTTTGTCTCAAATAGTAGATTAGTGTCATTACAAGCAAGTAGGATGTCATTAACATACAATACCAGAAAAATAAAACAACTCCCACTGAACTTTATATATATATACATTGATCAACTACATTCTCCTTAAAACCATTTGCAGTGACAATCATATCAAACTTGAGATACCACTGCCTTGATGCTTGTTTTAACACATAAATAGACTTCTTGAGCTTACAAACCATGTGTTCTTTACCAGTTATCTCGAAACCAACTGGTCGGGTCATATAGACATCTTCATACAAATCTCCATTCAAGAAGGCAGTACTCACATCCATTTGATTAAGTTCCAAGTCAAAATGAGCAACTATAGCCATAATGATTCGTAATGAATCTTTTGTGGAAACTGGTGAGAAGGTTTCTTTGAAATCAATCCCTTCTCTCTGGCTATAGCCTTTAGCTACAAGTCTGAGTTTATACCTTTCTACTCGCCCACTTGAGTCATGTTTGATTTTGTAAACCCATTTACACCCAATAGGTTTACAACCTTTGGGTAGTTCAACCAACTCCCAAACTCCATTTTGTGACATAAAACTTAACTCATCTTCCATTGCATTCATCCATAACGTAGATTGAGGACTGTTTATGGCTTCTTGAAAACTGACTGGCTCAGTATTATCTCCCACATCAAACTCATGTTCCTGCAAATAGACAATATAGTCATCAGGAATGGTAGGTCTACGTGTTCTTTGTGATCTCCTCACAACAACTTCATCATTCCCAATATCAACGACTTCATCCTGTGCTTGATTCTGAGGTTCATCATGAGATTCTACTGGAATCTGTTCAATCACAGGATCATCTGTAGGAATTAAAGTAATAGGTACAGGGACTATAATGCGTTCTTCCCTGAATAAAATTTCTCTTGACCCTTGACTTGAGTCAAATTCATCTTCAAAATAGACAACTCTATCTGATTCCATAATTCTGGTTGTGTGAGACGGGTAATAAAATCTAGAACCTCTTGATCCAATGGTGTAGCCTACAATGTAGCCACTAATAGTTTTCGGATCAAGCTTCTTAGATTGCGGATTATAGGGCCTCACTTCTGCTTTGCATCCCCAAACATGAAAATGGCGCAATCTTGGTTTCTTGCCTGACCATAACTTATGTGGTGTAACACCCCACTCCCGCGTGACCCGAACCCGACATCGATGGTGATATCCGAGTCCTTGCCCTGCGAGGGTGGCGTGCTACAACACTCATTCAGTAATCGGTACACTCTTTTTTTTTGTACGCTAACAGTATGTGCAGAATTTAATACCCAATCTGGGTCCTAATTCAATAAAAATACAATTTCATTATACACAATTTCCAAATAGCCACTCGGGCCCAATTCCCAAATACAACTATACAAATCAATACAAATTTAAAACATAACATGAAATGCAGACGCGAACTGATCCCGACCTCTATCCTGCACTTGATTCCTGCAATTATACTCTCGTTGACCCAACGGGGTATTCTTCTAACCCTGAAAAAGAATTGCAAACTTTGGGTGAGTGTTTGCAAACTCAGTGAGTGACCATCATTCATGGCTCACTCATCACATATCACATAAGACATATATTTCATAAATCACTTCTCAGTATATTGCACATATTAATATTATTTCACATCCAAAACACTGAACCAATCTCAATTTCTTTCCTATATCACAATATTTCACATATTCATATCCTTTCATGACAACCATATTGAATCACATATATTTGATCAGTTATTTCCCATTCAATATCATTTAATCATTTATGTCATGCATATGCAGTGCATATGAGACTCACTTTCCTATTTGTTGCTTTGTTATGACCGAGTGCCTAAACTGTCCCATATAGGGCTTATTTTTTTTCCACTTCTCTAGGAGAGCCCTCAGGGTATGCACTAGAAAGCATTATAGGGGTAGGAGAGCCCTCTGGGTATGCACTACTTCCCTTCGAGCTCGAGGCTCTTTATCACTCGTTGAGCTTAAAGCTCTGATCGGTGACTACTCTGGTCACAACTCCCGTTATGTTTTTATGCATTCATGCAATGAAATGCATCACTCAGAATTATCTATCCCTTTCAATCACTTCTCATATCGTCGGACTTTAGTTCGGCATTCCACCTTGAAGTGGAGCATTTCACAGTTTCATTTATATTCAAATACATAGTTAACAATCACATATGCCATCGGACCGTGGTCCGGCATTTAGCAATCATATAGGTATAAGGCATTTTTGCCTTTCACCAAATCAAATTATTTAATCAAATGCACATGGAATGTGTATGTGACACTTTCCCATTTTATTACGGTGTTGTGACCCAGCGCCTGAACTGTCTCAATATGGGCGCATTAATCGGTGAGCCTGTGGCTCTGCATCACGGTAGGCTCGAGGCCCTAATACGGTGAGCTTTTAACTCTCGGTAGCTACTCCGGTCACAACTGTCATTATCTGATCATGCATTCATGTATGAAATGCACATGTCACAATCAAACAGTAAATGAATCGCAATTAATCCATGTGTCATAGAAACAAGTAGTTCACAGATTTACAGCGATCACAACCCATCATATCACAAGCACTTCTATGTCATATCTTCCAATACATCGGACCTTCTGTCCGGAATCCACATTCATAAACAATCACAGAACCCACCATTCTTCGCCATAGTAGACATATCGTAATTGAGAGAACCATCTAGGTTACTCACCTCATATCCATGCTTAAAACTTGTTCGAAACATCCATTCCTCCGTTACTTCTTTCCTTCATCCAAGTTAAAGTTCCCTACACCATAATCACCCAAATTTAACTACTGTCATTTTTCATAATCATCAAAGAAGAAAACATTTACTGTACATACTCGTCAACTACCAACCTTAACACTATCCCATACTATTTCAGTCATTAATTCAAGGAAAATCACTGTATTCGGCATAGTAAATCTCCACTTATTTTCCCTCAAATTTGAATACCACTGTTCAGCTATTTCATTTCATGTAAAAACTACATAAGCATCACAAGCTTACTTGATTGAAGCTCCAATCTCTGTAAAATCACGTAGCCCTCTCATCCCGCATGCACGCACGTACCTCAACTTGAAAGCTGACAAGGAGGTTCAGTTTTTCTTGGAATATAAGAAGGAATAACCAAAGGAAAGTGGAGACAAACAGAGAAAGCTTGATCGCCTTTGATGAATATGAAGGAACGCTCCGGGTTGGAGGAGCTTAAAGAAAGAAGTTTCGAGAGAGAGGCTACAGACACGGACAACAACCTGTCTTTTTAAGGCAATAAAAATCTCTGTAACTAGGACATTTGGTTTATTCTTATCCACTTATCCACTTCCCTTTACGAGAACTTTCTTAACACATCATTTCGGGTCCACATTTCAGATCGATCGGAGGTCAAACAAAGAAGGTATGGTCAAACAAGTGAAGGGAAGTCGGCCAGACAAAGTCAATTGGCCAAAGCAAAGTAGGTCGGCCAAATAGAGTTGATCGACCATTACAAAATCTGAGGCTGAACACTACACGTAACTTTACTCCAACAATTGAATAACTTAGGGGCTAGATTACCGATCGACTCCTTCAGAACATTTAGAGATCCATGTCTCTAGTTTAATTTGAAACAAGAATCAGATCGATTGGAGCTCTATAGCTCAAGATATCTCCAAAATACTGAAGTCTGTATCTAACTCATGCCCTTTTAATCGATCATCCCATCTCAGCTATCAGAGGTCGATCGGCCTTCAACCCATAACCTTTTACTCGATCATCCCACTTTAGCTAATAGAGGTCAGTCGGTCAACAAAGGTAGGTCGACCTTAACCATACCCTTTTAATCGGTCATCCCCTTTTAACTCTCAGAGATCGGTTGGCCAACAAAGGTAGGTCGACCTTCAGAGGTCGATCGGCCCACAAAGGTAGGTCGGCCTGCTCTCGCTCGATCGATCGGCCAGCACCCGCTCGATCGATCAGCCAACACCTGCTCGATCGATCGGCCAGCACCCGCTCGATCGATCGGCAGTACTCGATCATGGTCAATAATTCAATCAAACTTTCTGCCTAATCAACTTTTCCTAAACAACTTCCAAATTTCAATCGATCATAACTCCTAGCCCCGATATCGAAAAATTGCATACTTTATGGTGTTAGAAAGCTGGAGACACAAGCTACAGCTTTCATTAAGACCACTTTGACCAAGTCCCTCTCAAATCAGTACAGTCTTGCCATTAAAGTTTCTGAACACCATTCCTACTCTTAGGATGGTTTATCAACACATCAACTTCACTTATTCCTTTACTTCCACTCACTCTTCGGTATCATCAAGCTTCACTTCAACCAATTCATCTCAAACTCAATTCAAAACTCCAACATGCCATTCCCAAGCAATAACGCAACAACAAACTCAACTGTGAAGACATATGCTCATACGCATCCCTTTTTGCAAAGTCATACCCAAACTCATATACTATCTATTATTAACACAATCATACACATAATTCAGAACTTCCCATTTAACAGATTGCACCATGAAGCATTTATTCCACATACCCATTTTCATACCAATTCGTATCCACATTCAAATTTAATCAATCAATTACACTTATTAAGTGTATAAACAATGCATATGGGACCCACTTTCAATCAATCATTCATTATTTAAATGCACACACACACACACACACACACACATATATATATATATATATATATGATGCATGAGCAAGACCAACGCATTTCCTTTATCCCTCCTTGAGCACATATGTATTATGATTTTGGGTTCTAACCCTTAATATAGGGACATGATGTTACATGTGGAGTCTTTGGAACTGATTTGCTAAGTACTTGATTCAAGATATAAGCTGCTGTCTACAATCCCTCACCCCACAAAAATTCAGGCAAACTAGAATGAATCAACATACACCGCAACATATCAAGAAGTGTACGATTTCTTCTTTCAGCGATTCCATTCTGCTGGGGTGTCCCTGGCATTGTATATCTTGCTTCAATACCACATTCTTGCAAGTATCTAGCAAAAGGCCCTAGATTCCTCCCACTCTCATCATAATGCCCATAATACTCTCCACCTCTATCAGAATTAACTACCTTGATTTTCTTCCCCCTTTTGAAGCTCAACATTCGTCTTGAAAATCTTAAATGCTTCTAAAGATTCAGATTTATCACGAATGAGCTCCACATGACCATACCTGGAAAAATCATTAATGAAAGTGATGAAGTATTTATGACCACCCATAGCAGGTGGAATAAATGGTCCACATATATCAGTATGAATCAATTCTAACAATTCTGAACGCTTGTCTATTTTGCTTTTTCTAACCTTGGCAGTCAACTTTCCTTTAATACAGTCAACATAGGCAGTAAAATCTGAAAAATCAAGATCTTGTAGTACACTGTCCTTTACTAACCTCTCCATTCTATCTTTAGAAATATGGCCTAAACGTTTATGCCATAGCATAGAAGATCTCAAATCTAACCTTATAAGTTTGGAACCAACAACAGCATTAAGAGAAGAGGAAGAAGCAACAGTAACACAATCATTTAACTCAAGTTTGTATAAACTTTCACATAAAATTCCATTGCCCACCAAAAGAGAATCACGATACAAAGTCAATTTTCTAGTTCCAAAAAGAAGACTATAACCTAGTCTATCCAAAATAGATACAGAAATCAAATTCCTCCTAATAGAGGGTAAATAAGTGACATCATGTAACACCAAAAGATGCCCTGTATTTAACTGTAGTTCAACTATCCAAAAAAAATCAACTTTGACTTTGGTATCGTCTCCCATGTATACATGCTGCTCAGATCTAGTTGCCCTTCTTCGACTTGTCAGTTTCTGCAAAGAATTCGTAACATGAATTGTTGCTCCAGTATCTAACTACCAAGTATTTAAGGGAACATCAATAACATTTGACTCTAAACAAATGATCACAAGGCAGTTACCTTTCTTCTCTAAATGAGCATTGAGTTTTCGACAATCAGCTTTCTTGTGCCCAAAAACCTTGCACAAGTTGCACTTCCCTTTAAAGAGCTTGTTCTTCTGACTAACAGAAGATGTACCTGCCTGTCTACTTCCTTTAGCACTGACAACTTTCTTCTTGGCAAGCTTCTGATCACCTGAGCTATAAGAAGTGAACTTTCTCTTTTGATGATTGCCATGGTCCGTTATCATAGAGATGCTTCTTGCCTTTCCCTTTTTCATATCATCCTCTTCTTTGGCAAGAATAGCAGTCATCTCCTTAACAATCCATTTCTCTTTCTGAGCATTATAACTCGATCTAATTGAATCAAATTGAGAGGGAAGAGTCCCCATCACAAACCATACCATATAGTCCTCACCAAGGTCCATATCCATAGCCTTAAGCTTATGGTAGCAACCCATGAGCTTGTCGATGTGGGCCCTAATATCACTTACACCATCATAAATGGTGTGATGAAGCATGTTTAAGTACTCATTCTTCTCATTCTTTGAGAACTTCATGTACTTCTTCTTAATAGCATCAAGAAAGTCCTTTGCATTGTCGGCCTCAGGAATACTATCACGAATGGATTCATCTATGTGATATCTCATAATCATCAAACAACATCGATTAGAGTACTCCCACTCTTCATAAGATTTCTTTTCCTTCTCAGTAGCATCATCAGCAGGTTTCTATAGTGGATCAATTCTCAAGGCCAAGTCCATTCGCATGATGGTCAAATTCATTATGAGAGATTCAACCCACTGCTTGGGTTCATTCCATTCAACGTCAGGATAGCAGAGACTCTCGGATTGCTCAAAGCTGAATGAGAACCAAGAGCAGTAACTATGATATGCATGTTAAAACATAATTATGCAATCCGTGCTCTTTTTCTTAAAATCAACTATATCATTCATGCTAGAGTTCCTTAAATAAACATAGAACTCATTCACAGGTAAGAACAATTTATTAAAATATCACAACCAAAATCATCAATATACTATCGAAAGGATAGAAAAATTGTGCGGTTCATAATATTTTAATAAAATTTCTTCACCATATTAAGCATCCTACTAAGCAGTAATTATCGACAGGACAATTAATTACCCGTATGGATCTTAACATTATTTTAGAGTAAAAACACAAATTTTAAATATACGTTAATATTTAAAAAATTCTTCATCATAAATAGTTTCACATGCTCAATTCTATGACAGGTAAAAATAAGCATTAACTATTGTTTAAAAAAATGTTTATGCCATAACAAGAATAAAACAATTAGAATTATCAAAAACAATTACTAACTTATGCATAAACATAAGGGAAAAATTAGAAATAAAATTTGGAGCAAAACACAAGAAAAAGGGTCCAAAAAAGAGGTAGAAATTTTTTTTGATTTTTTTTAATTTTTTAAAAAATAAATAAAAAAAATAATATTTAAAGTTCAGATCGGGTCGGGCGAGCGGTCGACCCGTGCGGCCCGCCCACACGCTGGCGCGAGACGACGCCGTCCCTCATTGTCCCTGACCTTCAGCCGAGTCGTCGGGTAAGCCCACGGACCCGCCGGTCCGACCTGGCTGTATCCGCGGGCCGACCCAGCTTTATCTCCCTCCTTCGACCTCCTTTACTGACGATTTTTAAGACGTTTTCTTCCATTTTTCACGATCTATGGATTTACCATATCCATTTCAGGCAAAGGTGCTCCAAAAAATGAAAGCATCAAACCCATTTCAGCCATGGAATAAACACGAAAAACATATCCAAAAACCGTGATTCTTTGTCCAAAATAGAGGGAAAACACAACAACAATAACCAAGAATCTCTTCTGGACCACTAATTCATCATTTCGAAGTTGTTTCAACAAAAAACGATTTCAACCGAAAACCTTTTAAACAACTGAAAATAGAGCCCTAAAATCAAATGACCTGGTGCTCTGATACCAATTGCTATAGTAAATGCAGCATTAACTACATTCAACAACCAAGATCCATTTTATTTAGAGCATAGCAATATTATAGAAACATACCTCCAACACTTGGTTTGGACTTGCACCATTTCCATGCTCCACCAAAACCTATCAAAGAGAGAAAAATACAAACCTTGTGTAAGAGAGATTGATGGTAGAAGACCCTTGTTCTTTCACACCCAACACACACAGAGAAAATGTATGTCACTTAAGAATCTGACCTTACGTCATGTATATAACATGTTCTACCCTAAGGGGTAGAATGGGCTAATTGTCACATTATTAATTGGATGATGTGGACTATAGCTTAATGGGCCAACATATAGTAATTAGGGTACTACCATGTGCCTCAAATGCAATTAGCAAATTAACCATCCCATTATGGTTATTAAATATACATTAGGCGAATTCAATTGTAGTTAGGCATATGAAATTAAGTTGTGATTATATTAGTCCACTAACATGTATTTCTAACAACTATTGCTCGTATAGAACTGTAAACCAAGTTGGTTTGTGTAGAGTTGCATCGCTCTTCCAGATTTCTTGTCATGCACAATCGCAGCTTTCTTCAACCTTTTGCCTCCACTTCCATCTAGCGCATAGTTTATGCCATAACCATTAGGTAGTTTTTGAATCTTGCTTCCAATGATGGTGGATTTTAGGAGATCGTAATGTGTTCCATTCACTGATTCAATTTTCCCAGTGGGAATCAGCTGGTTGTCCATAGGAGTGTAGTGGGAACCAAAAATCTATATCTTGTCTGACAATATATCACCACTGTTGTGACCACCAAGGTTCCAATAAGCATGGTTTGCTAGATTCACAAGAGTGACCTTGTTGAGAGCTTTTGCTTTCATTAAAATGCTTAACCTGTCGTTGTGAAGTAGCTTATAGCTCACAATCACCTAAAGCTCATCAAGAAATCCTGAGAAAAAGACAGGAAGATGTTTCAAAATAAGAACATGAAATTTTGATATGAAAATTTAAGTGAAAAAAGAAAGTTTCTAACCTTCTTCGCCATCATGACTTTTGTAGTAGAAGACAATGTAAGAAGCATGACCCTCTGGTTTGTGCTTTTTCACTTTCCAAACTACCTTACTGAATCCTTTAGGTCCACCTGTAGTAGTTCAATACAGCAGTTCATATTAGTATAAATATCTCATCAACTTAATTTATTTTATTCTAGTTGGAGGATTATATTGAAGCCTTCATTATAAATGGACTGTTAAATCGAATAGTTTTATTGAATTCAATTATGCATAGATATTTAACTAATTCCTGAATTTCACTAATTTTACAGTAGTTTTAGGTTTTATTGAATAAATGAATATATTTAATAAACCTGAAATAATCTACTTCCAATTAAAACAATGACTCCTTAATTGTTTGTTGATTTTTTTTTTTGTAAATCAGTTATAAGATTAATATAAGAGAAATATATGTACATGGCTAGAGAGAGTTTAGAAACTCATCTCATTCCTATCAAAAGAGAAAACCCTATACTAATAAGAGTTCCCTGAGAAATGATTCACATATGGCAAATACTGTTGGAAAATAATTTGAAATGCAAGGAAACGAAGAAGTATAAATGAAAAGAAATGTCTTTTCAATTCCAATGTCATGAATGGTCACATGTTTTACCAAGAGGTACCATGAACAATCATGTACATTATGAATAGGTACCATGAACCATCATGTGCTTTATGAATGGGTGTCTTTTAGTCTATATAAGGCTACATCCAATTCATGGTTAACACACCACCAAAATCTTTTCTTCTTCATCTTTCTCATATTCATTCTTAATTGAAGTTCATCTTTGGTTCTCTATTGATTTTGCTGTCTTAGAGAACATTAGGCTTGTTGTATCCTAGAAGGAAATTTGTCAAAACCCTGCAGCAACTAGTGGGGACAAATATTTCCTTAAAGATAGTGATTTTTCACGCCTCAAGCCATTCAACTTAAACCCACTTTCTAACAATTTTAAGGAAATATTTTGCAATGGATTCAAAGAGTACCACGAATCAAGATTACATGAAGTTGGATTGTTTTGATGGCACAAATTTCATACGATGGAAGGACAAAATGATGTTTCTCTTGACGGCATTGAAAATTGCATATTGCTTGGACCCAGATTTGCAAGATCTTCCAACCCCACAACCGGATGATAATGAAGCAACAAAAGCTGCACGCAAGAAGCGGGAAGAAGATGAGTTGCTATGCCGGGGACACATTCTCAACAATCTTTCTGATCGACTTTATGATTTGTTCACATCAATTACTTCACCAAAAGGAATATGGAGGGCTTTGGAGTTCAAGTACAATACCGAAAAGCAAGGTGTGGACAAATTTTTTATTATGAAATATTTGAAGTTTAATATGGTTGATAATGTGTCTATAATGGACCAAGTACATGAATTACAAGTTCTTGTTTCCAAACTTAAAGACTTAAAGGTGGAAGTTCCTGAGTCATTGTAAGTAGGAGGAATAATTTCCAAACTTCCTCCTAGTTGGAATGATTATAGGAAGAAGCTTTTGCATACCACCGAGGAC
>JAOTAX010000006.1:33120974-33131728 GCA_025629825.1 Erythroxylum guanchezii
TGAGATTTTAGTTACAAAGAAATGAAAAGAAAGAAAGAACGGGAATATGAGATGAGATTTGCATGATTAAGACAAATATTATGAATTGAGTGTTATATGAGGATAAATTTCTAAAAAAGGAAATTGTATGGATTGATTATGATTTGAATAAGTTTGAATAAAGAGAAAATGAGATGAAGAAAAAAAAATTATACCGGATTTCGGATGGTTAGTCTAGGTTTCCAACGCGTCTCGCTTTGTTTCTCGATCAATCTTTGTTACCGGATGTCGGACATTCGTTTTCCGATTCGCGACTTTCTGAGTACTCGTTTCACTCCGATTAGTTTTCGTTTTTTCCGTTTCCGTTTTCCGGTTGGGATCCGGTTTCCGATCGGGACCCAACATTAGTGCACTATCTAAGCACAAAAATTGACAGTGAATCAAGAGGAAAGAGGAGCCCCATGATAAGGCACTAACAAGCAACTGGCGATGAGAGAAGCCTATGATAAATGGATGGAGGAGATGTTAATGCAAATGACGGGACATCTTGGGATATCTATCCTACCTCCACCACTTGGAGTGTTTGTCTCATCTTCAGCTTTGCAGCAGTATGAGGCTCTAAGACCCAAGGATCCTCTAACAACAGACATGCCAGACTCACTGAGAGGCTAATGGATGCTTTATTTTGGTTTTTCTTTTCTCTTTTATTGTTTGTATATTTTATTATTTTCCTTATTATTTACTTTGTCTGAATATTAGTACAATGTTATTTATTTTATGATAATCATATTTCCACGTTCTTTATTTATTTTCTTTATTATTATTTCTTTTATCTTTTTATCATTTTTTTATATTTTGCAAGGTTGGATTTATATAATGTAGGATGGGTCTTCCTCCAATACAGGACTCTATACATCTTATTAGTCAGGGAAGTACCAATTCAGACCCTTTCTCACTTTTTATGTTTTATTGTTATTTTATTTTGAAGCTATTGCGTAGATTGGGGTTAATGTACAATTTAAAGGTAAGAAAGAGATTTTAAAAGTCTTAAGTTTATTATAATCTTTTTTATTAATTCTTACCAACTGACATCCCAATTTAGTTAAAATATATCCACATTACATTAGATCAATATTGATTATTGAATTGAATTAGTATGCAAATGGATGAAAGTTAGAACAGACTTGTTTTATAAGTCATAATTTTAGTAATCTTTGAGATAAATAATTTCAATAAAAATTGCATATTATTTACACATAAGACATTTCTTGTGAGCTTTTGTACCTACGAGCAAATACATCATTATTTAAGCTCTTTTATTCTTTCACGTATATTATGTTGGATAATTCTAGAACTTGCTTTTATTATTCATATTGAGATCACAGTTGTTAAATTAGAAGCATTGAAATGATAAAAGCATTTAGATGCAGCCTTTGTTTTAGCCTATTTTTTGATTATTATCCCACCATATTTTATCCCTTAGGAGTAACCATTTTTTAGACATAGCCTTTTCAGTGGTTATAACAAAATTATTAGCCTTTACTTAATCTTCTTGAAAGCTTTTTTATTATTTTGAACCCTGAAGGATTTACATTTACTTGATTGTTTGAACTTAGATTATATTGAAGAATTTAAAAAGAGGTCTAATATTTCTTTAATTATTGGTACATGGTGAATGCTCAAACAAAATAAAAGTAAAAATAAAAACAATATATGTTGCCAACATAATAAAAAAAAGTGTTAAAGTTATGGTACCAATGGATTATTGTATGAAGGACATATATTGTGAAGAACTAAGTTGCATGTAATTTTTTTTTTGTAAAATTCCTTCAATATTATCACCCTTTTATTATCCTTATCATACCTTTACCTAAGCCTCATTAAAACTTATAACAAAACCTTTTGATTTTTATTTCTAGTTTACTTATTAGTAGTGGAGATGTGATTTTATTGCAAGCTTATGGTTAATAATCCTTTTGTGCATTGATTTGAAAGTTTCTACACTTTTCACCCTAAACACTTTGAGTGCATTAAGTGAATCCTTAGTGAGGGTGTAAAAATTTATGCTTTTGATTTCAAAAAGATTATTTATTTGATTGCTATTGATATTGGCTTATAAAAATTGATTTTAGGATAACTAGAATCCAATTATATGTCAATTTGATTGACATGATATAATGATTTAAAGTGTGAATGGACAGGTTAAGGTTAATAAAGGATGAATGTTTATAAGTTTGATGATTTGGATTGTAATTTGCTTAAGGACAAAAAAAGATTTAAGTGTGGAAATGTTTGATAAACGATTATTTGTCTATATTTATATTAAAAAAGATTTAAGTGTGGAAATGTTTGATAAACGATTATTTGTCTATATTTATATTACTCATATTTTATTTGTTTTGCTTATTATTTAAGAATTTTATAGTATTTTGATATTTTTTTGCTTCAAGTGTGTTTTTAGGTGATAATTACCTTCAAAGACTAAGAGAAGAAGTACTTAGGCGAAATTGTGGCATAGAATGGAAGAATTGGAGCCATATTGAAGATACATGGCCATATATAGTCACTGTGTAAGTCATTATGAACGTATGGATCTTCGAAGACTAGATTCCTACCCATATGAAGTTACACACCTATTTATGTTGACATATAAAATTGTATATGTTGCCTGTATTAGCTTTTATGACCGTGTAAAGTCACAAATTACGGCATTTTTGGAGATACATGATCATTTATATGACTATATAAGTATCCATGTATATCCCAAAAACCCTAGTTTGTTGCTATATAAGGATATTATTGAAGGCTACAAAGAAAAGAGAGGCAATTGAATTCAAAAAGAAGCAATTAGAATCCTAAAAGACATCTAAAAGGAAGAAGAAACACAAAAAAGAGTAGCAAATTTTCCAACACAAGGAAAAAAAGAGAAGAATTACATATTTCATTCTCAAATCTTGTTTTATTTCCTTATTGTTGTTAAATATTCATGATGATTAGATATTGATATTTAGTTACATTTATGGATTGCTAAATTCCTCTTAAATTAATTATTAAATTTTATATTCTTAATTTAATGAATAATCTTGTGGTGTTTATCATTTTATAATCAATTTGGATAAAGAGATTGGATTGAATCACTTGTGTTGTGTTGCATAATGAGAGCTAGTACTATAATAGACCTAGAACATCAAATTAATAGGCAATTGAAGAGAAATCTTAATTATTTATCAGTTGTCTATAGGATTGCTTCAAATCCAGTTGAGTAATTAGGAGCAGTTTTGAGAGATCGAAAGATTGCAACTTAACACTTACCTATTTCAATTAGGATTACTTGATTAGATCTTAAGAGAGTAATCATAACTATAGGATATCTAGGATCAAGTTTGATTAAATCAAGAAGGTAAAAGTAAAAAAATAAGGATAGAAGGATTCTTAGCTTTCATTATTAATCAATCAACTAATTTCACTGCTACCTAGTAAATAATTGTACATAGTTTATTTATTAATTCATTGTTTTATTTTTATTTTCATTAATTATCTTATTGTTTACCTTAACAAAGTTTTCAAGAATTATTGGGTGACTATATAACCCTCGTGGTAATTATATCTTTTATACTATAAGTTACGATCTGTATACTTGCAGTATTGAAAGTTTTTCTACAAAACTATCAAATAGTGAGGTGTTTGACATTCATGATTATGGTGTCCATCATTACAAATATCACAATGCACAATTGGAACTAGTTAACTAACTAGTATTATCTTACCTCTCTTTCCAAGCATCTAATATCACTATAAGTGCCAATAAAGTGTTATCTCCTATAATACAATATCCACTCTGTCCTTCTAGTGTGTTTAATAGCTATAGCAATAAATACCCAATTCTTGAAATTAAGCTACAAATACAAGATCAAAAAAGAAAACTTCAAAATAAAAAATATAATTGTAAAATAAACAAATAAACATTGTTTAATTTAATAAAAATAAAAATTCAAAAAGAAAAGAAAATGGCTATTTTAATAAAAAACAAGGCTTTCCAAATATTACAATCTATGACAATAGTGCCAAAAAACTTAATATGATAAAAATGAAACTAAACAAAGGAATAATACTAAAGAATTAATAGGGCAAGTGCACCTATCATCTCTATGATATAATTTAGTTGAGTCAAGTATCGATCTCACGAGGACTGTAGATACTAATAATGATCATCTGTATATTATTTAATCTAATATGACAAGTAATTGGATTAAAAGGAAAATAAACTAAACTGAAACTACGAATAAAAGAAAATTAGTCAGGCCAATATATGTGAATAAACTATCAATAAATAGAATATATATGGATAAAGAATCCCCTATTACAATAGATATGGATGAAGAATTTACTAAAGAAGTTGTCTTATGTTTGAATTTATCTTAATTTAATTATTAGTCCTAGTTGCTTAAACTTATAAGAATTTTAAAGTTACAATTTTATGCTCACAGTTATGATAATACAATTCCTATTTTTAAGTATTTTTCACCAAAAGTTCTCTCACATCAAAACTTTATAAGGTGCATTAATATGATTTATAAATTTTCCTAATATACTTCAGTCTAACTTGGAAAAATTATGGATCCCATATCTAGGTCCCTATTTAACCCCTTTTATTCATGTTGTGACCTTGGTTATATATATGAGACCTTTTATGTTCACTACTTCAGTCCAATATAAGAAATCAAATGTTGAATCTTCTATGTTTGCTACTTTAACCCAACAAAATAAGAAAGCATGAATAGTCCTCAAGAAAGAAGAATATTTCATTACATCAAATAAATTAATTCAAAACATAATTCTAAGTTTCATCCTTCTAAATCTATATCTCAGTTTAGTTCATAAAAAGTAAATCAACAATAAACAATATGGAAAACAAGATAGAAGAGAGATCAAATGGTTCTTGAATTTTGATGCTTCTCGATTGAGTTTTGATGAAGTCTTTCTTTTCTGCAAGATTGCTTTTACCTGATGTGCTCTTGAGTCTCCTTTACCTTATGAATGATTTTTTGTCCTCCTAGGCGCCTCTCTCCTTTCTCCATCATATTTTTGGCCCTTTTTTCGATGAAATCCTAGAAATTTGAACCAACATGAGACCAAAATAGGTTCGTTTTGACCTTATGTTGAGTTTGCTATCACTATAAACCATTTTTTTAAACTTTAATGCTAAAACAGGAGCAACACAATACCATGTTAACCTTATGTTGAGATTATGCCTATTTTGTTTTATATCTAAAAATTCTTTAGAATAAGGTCTAAATATAGTATTTTGTAAGCGTCGTAAGTTTTGGTAATATTGGTCCATGTCTAGGTTGTGTTCTTTATATGTCCAAACTGTTGAGAGTACCATTTTGTCTAGCATGGGATGGACATGAGAATGTGTTTGTGTTATGTTCCTCATTTTATAGACCACCAATAAGTTATTTGTCTTTTATCATTTTATGTTACAACTTTTTTCTTATATTTCTTCTTAATTTAAACAGCAAAAGTGCATTTTGAAATTCAATGTTTACAACAGAATACAACTTGAACCCTAACGTTTTGAAACATTTAAATTGTATTTTCAAAATGTTCAAAACAGATCCTAAATGGACGAAAAATTGGAGGGGGTTAACTCTCTGTTAGTTAAATGTAATGTCAATGTTGATATGACCTTATTTTTATATTTTTAAATAAAAATGGACTCTAATGTGACATAACTATTTTTTAAAAATTAATCAAAAAATGGGTCCTGTAGCCACATGACAACGGGGTCACTATTTAAACATTTCAGACAATAAATCTCACTTTCCATTTGGCAACAAAGCCCATATTTATATATTTTAAACAGTGGGTTCCACTTGCCAATAAGAGTGAGTAGGGAGAGACCTAGATTAAACATAAGTGAAGCTTTGACTTAGCAACCCTAGTTCATTTCTCTTCATCCCTTTCTTTAGGACAATTACCCTCTCATCTTAAGAAAACTCTCTCTAATAAAATAGAAAACCTTGTAGAAATTACCCATTTATTTAAAGATACTAAAATCTATAACACTCAGCTAAGTCCATATAGTCTATATCATAGATCCAAATCTTTTATAAGGAATATTCGCTCCTTAATCTCCACACATAGACCTCAACCTAAAAAATTGATCCAAGAATCCAAATTAGACCAATATGGCATAAAATCCACTTATACAGAAGATTATGTAACTATGGAGTTTCCTTCTGGGCTAATCTCATCAAAGATATACACATGTCCATGTAGGCGCTATTCGAATGGTCTTAAAATTATATGAAAGAAATGGATTTCCAGTAACAGCTAGAATTTCTCTCTTTGATACAATATATACATCAGAACGTCTTAATCGACACCCTCTTGACCACTCTCAAAATGGAAGTGTTATCATGACCATAGCTCTGAACTTCAACATCAATCTTGATGATCCAACTCTACTTACCAGACTAAAAGTCCAAATCCAAATTATTGAAGCTGATTAAGAACCTACTGCTATCATGGCCATACTCTATCATCATATCATTTACAAATTACAAAACCATGTTTTAGATCTGAACTTTCTAAACTTTACAGAAGACACCCTTTACATGGTGGAAAACAAGTCTCAAAATGAGACCACAATCATTCAAATTTCACGAAAGATGTCATCACAACAATTGGCAGAATTAATGCCTATAGAGTGAATCACAAATTATGAAAAGAGTTTCATACTCCTTATTGACGCTCCATTCATACCACCACTCCTCCAATCTTGAGAAGTTTAAAGGATGGAACGATCAAATCTATTTTCAGCAAGCTTGAAGAAGAACACCCAAAATCATCCAGAGCCTCTTCTAGCTTGATAGTGATGATCATTCTAACCTTTTCTCATAAAGAAGGCATTGATGGCCCTCTAATTTACTTTATCCATCCTGATGGATATGAGGTGTATATCAATCCTATCAATGGCCATTTCATCTAGGATGTAGTATATATGCAATTCAGATTGTGAATGCTAGATAGATGACGATTCTAATAGTGATGATGAAGCTCAATGCAAGAAGAATTCAATAAAAAGTCAAAATCTTCATGCCAACTAAAAGAGAAAATCTAACCCCAAGCATGATGAAGATGATGACTTGAGACCTTGGATTGATCTTAGGAATCCTAAACCTAGACCAAAGAATCTCTCTGAACTATTTAAAGCAATTAGAAAAGAACACTTAATCTAACTAAGGTGCTCTACGCCAGTAATTCCTTCAAACCCAAAGGAGACCCCCAAACCATTACTTTGTATGATGATGAGATCATATAAGGAAGATTTTCCACCATTAGAATCCTAGACTAGTAAAACCATTGGAGTATCTGTAAAGCCATACTTAAGATCCATAAGTATTAGTCTACAAGGCAATCATGTATTTGTTTCACCAGCAAAAAAAGTGCTAAATTGGCAAACAAAAATTTTTTTGGCACAAAACAATATCCTTCAAAGTATTGATTCAAATCTTGATGACACAAGGATTAAATTCAAAAGTTGATGTTATATCTCTTTAAGTACGATAATTACATCAACGACTTCTTAATCAAGCTACCCAACTTGATTTGGATTTGATAATATATATCGACCAATATTATTGTTCTCTAAAAAGGAAATAGAAATTCAAAGAGTTTGAGAAGAGCTCAAAATAAATTGAGTTAGATATGGCTAAAGAATAACCCAGGGCTGTACATAAACCATACTCCTCGACATTTCCTATTATAAGAGTTACCTATAACACTCCATCCTATCTTAATGCTAGTAACAACAAAAAAATCTTTAAAATGTCCTATCCATTATTTCGACAAATCCATACAAAACCATCCAAACCTTCCAAACCAAACCCACCAACAAAAGACAATCTATCCACTTCTAAACCCTACATATCAATATAACACCAACTTCTCCACCAAAAGAAAGATCTTCCCCAAACACTGCAAAAGAACCCATACCTAACCAAGAATTCGTAGCTACCCTTTAATTAGTTCCAAACAGCTTTGACAGTCACAACGATAGCCAAGAATCTAATTCTTTTTTACGAAACTCAGAAAGCTTAGAAAAACTTACAGATCTTTCTCAGATATCTCAAATAATGATGATGATTGTTCCACACTCTTCTCAACCACACACAAAAATTGAACCTGAGATTAATGATGTTGAGTTAATGACAGAACTAGTCAGACCACAAACAAATCATGTATATAAACCTACTTTAGGTTCATAGTTCACTTTTGATGATGTCCTACTAACAAAATAGAAAGATCGACAGCATGAATTCAATGCCTAGATAGATCTTCAAATGACAAGGCCAGATATGTCTCTTAAAGATATCTTGATAGAATTTGTCTCTAGAATGATGGGAACTTTAAGAGAATGATTCTAAAGCCCTAGTGAATACAAAGGTATGCAAGCATGACAATTGTCAAAAGCCAGTTTCTTGTTAGGAATTAGCCATGAAGAGTTCATTAGCGATTTCCAACTCATTGACCAACAAAGTAGACATGAGTACTTTGAAATGAAATGTTGCTTTATGAACATAATGTCTCAAAAATATTATATGCTCAATGGCTTTAATGATGCCAATCTTCAATACACCTTAATTGCTTCCCTTCCTGATGAGTTGTTGCCTGAATTACGAAGAACAATCAATTCTCTTCGTAGAGGTATGTCTGAAATCTCTCTCGGAGAAATCTACCAATTAGCTTTTGTGACACTGGAAAAATTATGTGAGCAATATAAGTTCTTCAAAGCTATGCTAAAAGGTAGAGCTCAACTTAAACAAATGTGTAAGAAGTCGTACTTAAAGATCAAATGCAAAGACAATGAGAAATTTGCATGCAACACAAAGAAGGAGAAACATTTCAAAAGAAAATTGTTAAACGTTCATCCTTTCAATAGAAGGAAGAAAAAAAGAATAAGATTCTTTAAAAAGCGTGCTTCTGAAACTATAAAGTCAGATCAATGTTACTTTTGTGGACAACCAGGTTATTATGCAAAAAGGTGCCAAAAAATTCAAAAAGGACATGAAAATCCTACAGTCCATGGAAGCTATAATACTAATAAAAGATGATGAGGACATCGAGTCTCTTTTTGAGAAATATTTTAGTGAAGATGAAGAAACTCTATTTGAAATTCTTGATAGTAAATCTTCTAATAATGAAGTCTCTTCTCTTGAAGAAGAAAATTGGAAATCAATAAATATGATGAAACAATATTGTTTCATGTTAGAGCCTCAAAAGTCAATAGTCACTCGATCATATGTCAAGCTTCATTTGCTTATAGAAAAGTATCACAGACCAATCCTAGCTATTGGTTATATAAATACAGGTTCTTGTAGAAGTGTAATGAAACCACATATTCTTCCTACAGAAGAATGACAACCATACGAAGAATACTTTACTGCAGCTAACAACAAATCCTTCAAGATAGATCTTATCATGAAGAGAAGGATTGGGATAAAATTCTTCCCAACCTGTATCTTTTGGGCAACATTATTAGGAAGTAATCTTCCTGGTCCTGACATACTTTTTGGGATGAATGTCTATAGCCAAATAGAAAAGTTACAAATCTTACTAAACGAGATTCGTTACAAACAATATTTTGGTAAGTACACTGAAAACTGCAACATCTTTAAGCAACAAGATGTTCCTTTTGGATATGAAGATACTAGAGATAAAATTTTACAATATTACCTAGAAAGTCATGACCAATTCAATCATCCCTATCCATTATGGTAGAATTCATACTTTTATGTCTAATTACTATTCAAAAAGAATGAGGTCATTAATCCAACAAAAGTCACACATCCGAGGATGAATCCAGATGACCTAAAGATGACACAAGAAGAATGTGCTATACTTCTAAAATAAGGATTGATTGAGTCAACCAAATCAGATTGGGCATTCAGGCTTTTTAGCTAAGGATATGAAATTGGGACAAAGTTTAAGTTTTTCATAAGGATAAGACTTTGTGAACTGATTCAAGAGGAATTATGGAACAATTGAGATAGAATTGATAAAAATTGTCTTCTTGAAAGTTGTAGAAGATTTTTTTAGCTTTCCAACGCTATAAAGTTTGTAATTTTTGGACATCAGAATGGAGAGCTATGATTATTACAAGTTATGATGTTGCATAGGTTTTGTGTATGATGATAGCTTTGGTATTTGATGAGAATTTGTGGTTTTAATGAACCAAATGGATCAAGAATGGAGAGTTTGATGAAATAAGTTTGGTGTTTGAGTTGTTAGGTAGTGAATTGGCACTAAAAGAGTTGAATTTTGGAAGATTATAAGTGTATATGATGTTAGATTAGATGTAGGAAGCATTAGAGAAGGTTTGGAGGGATTTTGGGAAGCCTCGTGTCCGTTTAACGGACTTAGAGTCCATTTAACGGACCTTCTCGGGTCAAAAAGGACCCCTTGCTTGGCCAAGTCCGTTTAACAGACCTTTTCGGGTGAAATGGTGCAGTTTGGTCGATTTATGTCCGTTTAACGGACATTCACGGGAAAGATTGTGATTTTTGACATTGTTAGAGGCAGAATCAGACTTTGTGGTCTTCATGAAAGTTGTAGTTCTAGATGTCTTCTTCTTTCTAATGGCCCAAAAAAGAAATCAATTCGACATTTGTGGTGAAAGCTATGGCATTCGCACCAAGATAGGTTCAAATCAATTTAGGGTGTAAACTTGTTCTATTCTTTTGGGCATAACTCCCTCATCCGACCTCCAA
>JAOTAX010000006.1:33182056-33193093 GCA_025629825.1 Erythroxylum guanchezii
ACAAATATCTCTTCATATATATACTAGTAAGGAGGTCGAGTTTCTGGATTCCATCAACTTGTTTACGCAGAAGCTTGGAGTGAAGCTTCAAATCAGAGACCGCAGTGTTGAAAACGGGTGAGACGATAAGTTCTGACGTAAAATGCGTGTGGTTAGGAAGAAAAAAGAAGACAAGTGGACATGCCGTAAACCTACGAGGAAGATAAGACGAAGTAATGAACGTGGATCTAGTGGTCTGGTCCAAACACTGTGGAGGGTTCAGAGTAATAGAGACCAACGAGGTCTGTGCTACTCTGTGGGCTTTGGATAAACAAATATTAATTGCCGGTTGTCGACACGAGTGAAAGGGAAGAGAAGCCTCAACGCATGAAAAATGAGTTCAAAACCCAAAAATCTGGAGACTTTTCAGTTTAAGTATTGGCTTACCTCACTCTGGATTAGGTCATTGGTGAAGACATCCTGACGGTATCATGTTGGTGATTATTATCCAATCAGAGTAGCCATTGGAGCCAAAAGCAATATAAGGAGTCTCATTTATTTTATTTTGTTATCCAAAGGGGTTCTATTAATCCCATTAAATTATAAAATTTGATATATTATAGTAAGTGCAGACATGAATCTGAATATTTTAATTATATCATCCTATTAAGTTATAAGCTTTGATATAATATAATTAGTATAAACATACAAGAATTTTAACTTCTCCGTACTCTTTAACTGCATGATTGAATTTTATAATGTCAAATAAATTCAAGGAGTTATATCAAAGTTGTGAATATCGTACCGGACTTGCTACCTAATTGAATTCTAGTTCGTTACTGTACCGATACCAGTCAATACCGAGTACTGCTTTAGGTAATTTTTTAAATTTATAAAATAATTCCTAAATTTTTTTTGAAAAATCTTGTATTGCTTTAGTCGTTAGACCGACTTATCTAATTTAGCCACACAAAATCAGTCACCAATACAATTTGAAACTATTGGAGATTTGAAATTCATCTTACACCTGCTTCTCAAATAAGGGGACATAATAATTAATTGCAACTTAAAAAGGACAGTCCATAAAGTATTTTATCATAAAAGTCCAAAGAACATTCCCAAAATCAGTTGTATAATGCAAATGGAGATTCCTGCAAGGCAATGGCAAACAATGCTCTTAAAAGAGTATCAACCATCCACCTAATGGAAAACCATCAAAATTGGTTCTCCTCCAAATTCGTCACCCTCTTCCTCCTGCAAACCAAATAGTTCGCAAGTGTTTGCTTCGTACAATCTTAGTTGTAGACAATACAACTACAAATGTACAATGGATATACTCTGCCATAATATCAGATTCTTAATTACTACGCAAATGAAGCAAAACTGCCAATACAAAATTTTGCACGTCCCTATAAACAGAGTATCATCAAATTGAGTGCATACAATATGTGTAACTATGAAGCAAAGAAAAGGGATCAATTCAACCTTGTACAACAATTTTCTTGAGCCGACAAACGAAGTTCACCTACAAGCTTTAAGGAAGAAACTCTCACTCCTAGAAGCTGATTAATTTTGTTTATCTGTGGGAGCAACATATTGCCACAATGAACGTTAGGCTGGAATATCGATCAACAAATGAATAATTTCATCTACGAACTCTTCGGGAGAAACTCTCTCAGAAAGAGAGAGAGCTTTCCTTATCTGTGGGAGCAACAAATTGCCAAAAGGAATGGTACGCTGGAATATCGAACAACAAATATCTTGATTTAGTCTCAGAAAACAAACATCTTGAATTGACAAATGAAGTTTGTCTACGGACTTTCTGGGAGAGACTCTCACTCTTAGAAGCTGATTGAACTTTGTTTATCTGTGGGAGCAACACATTGCCACAAGGAGCGGAAGGCTGGAATATCGGCTGCGTGGACCCCAAGAAGAGAAAGGTTGCGTCCGTACTCCTAGTAAATTATACATAAACGGTTAATCCAACTAAGTAAAGGCCACTTCACTGGCATACATTTATTGGCTATTTGATCCAAAGGAGAGAAGTAGACAAGCAGGTAACAGGAAAAGCATAGAGAAAATTTTTACCTGAATGTCCAAAAATAATTGCATACAGATTTTGTCAGTATCAGATACACTATGGTCTGAAACATCTGAGCTAGCTCCAGCTCGCCTTTGGGCACCCTGTCTTATTCTCTGAAGTGAAGATTCAGTTTTCCTTGCCTAGATAATGATACAGAAAAGTGAGCTAAAAGTCCACATCAGGAGTTCAAATATTCGAAAAAGGATATTCTTCTTTGGATACTAACCACATTAACAAGTTCAGCAGCTAATTCATAGTAGCGACCAGTAATATCAGTTGTAGCAACATGTAACAATTCATTCCTGGTGTCCTTAGTCAAATATGTCATAGCTCGTTCACCATCCAGAAAAACCTGTGACAAATAATAATTACTCCAGCACCTGACAACTAATCTGCAATTTCAGAGATAAGTTCGAAGCTTGCAGAGGCATCCATTATGATGACCATAGAACTACAGAAACGCAGTGAGTTAAACATGTGATTATGAGCAATTTCAACAAAGCTTAGATATTGGAAACAACTTCGTTGACAGGACTGTTTAGTTACTAGACAACAACCTACTGCATCTGCATGAACACAAAGAAACCTGTCCTTGTTCCATTACAAAGTTACGTACACCATGCATCTATTATGAAAATCTTACATTCTTGTTAGACTTAACTTTTGGAACGCAATCTTTTTAAATATCATATACTACTACAACAAGAAGTAAGGAATGAGACCTAAAACCTGTCTAAATGTCAACAAGAAGTAAGGAATGAGACCTAAAACCTGTCTAAATGTGAAAAACTAGTTAGGCTTTTTATTCCAAAAAGGAGACAAGTTAGCAAGCTGACAAGACTTCACCTTTAGTGGTCGCAGGACACCTGAGACATAGGGTGAGTGTCTTACAGGAAGGGGCTTGTTGGTCATCCTATAAGTTGCAGTTATTCCCTTCACCTGTCTCAAGTCCTGTCCAACATTTACAAAATAACGAAATTCCATAAACTTGTTAATGAATTAAACTATCTAGTGGACTTTCAACTCAAGCATTCCTATCAGATTAAGAAAGCAACCTTTCATGAAAAAGTTTTACCTTGACAGCCTTATCAACCAATGCATCTGTGATCGCTTTAACAGCTTGAGGTGCCAAATCATTCAATGATTTTCCACCTTGCAATATGCTTTGCTCTACTACATCAAGAACATCAGCAGAACATGAAGATACAAGCTTAATTACATGTTCAAGATAGTTCCCACAAACCTCCTTAGAGAGAAAATTAATGTCATGAATAATCTGCAACAAAAGATAGTGCTAATTAAGCATTCACAAGTGGTGCTGATACAATCTGGTACACTGCAAATACAGTTTGCAAATATGGGTACAAGAATGTAGAACAGAAAATAGAATTTAGATGGACAAAGCATGCTATCGAATGCCAAATGTAGACAAGCAAAGATGGCAACTATAGGGTAATAAACATGTAAACACATAAATGCTACTCTGTCTTAAGTAAAAGACATGGTAGAATAATGGAATAATACACACATAAACAAAATCATCAGGAGCTGCAGAAGTTGCCCATTCAAACCGAGACGTGGTGCCAGCATTACCCATCCTCCTAGCAGCCAATCCAGATGACAACCAGCTCGAGTATCTGTAAGGCAAAAAATAGGAATTTAGCACAGTGGAGCTTATGTCTTTCATGGACATTGTCAATCAAATACATCAAATTTGCTATAAAACATAAGACCTTGAAAGCAGCTGTAAGCATAAGCGAAGGAACTTGTCAGAGGAAGAGACTATAAGAACATCTTCTCTCCAACAAGATCTAAGGCTCTCCAAGAGAGTGGTGCTTTGTTTCAAAGTTAAGCCATTGGATTCTCCATTCTGAACAGGTACGAGAGTGGTAGCTGAAAGTGCTGAATCCAGAGCCCCTGCTATTTCTTGAAACCTGTGCACATTCAAGAACCATACACTCTTATCAATACATGGCCATAAGCAAAATTTCATATCAAACACATTTGTAGAAAGAGTTGCCAAGCCAACCGTAATGAGAAATAAACTCCAAGATTCCATTGCTTCATGAAATCAGCATAAACTGCCTGTGCTCGAAATTTTGCAGCAGCAGATCTGGATGGGCAATAGCCTTGCATGACAATTGGATGTCATAACTACAACGAATAGCATATTGGCTCAACATATCACAATACAATCAATTCTGAACACACAGATCCTATCTCATCTATGCCTCCAAATCTCAATCTCTCCCATCATCAACACCCCCTCCCCACTCCCCCATTCTTTCTAGCCTTCTCATCTGCAGATATGTCACTCCTCTATTCCTCCCTCAAAAGGTGTAACACTTTTGAAGCCTCTATAGTCAGTTGCAGATACTGTGCCCCCACTGTTCCCTTTTCTTTTTCTTTTCAACCTATTATCATCTTCCTCCTTTTTCCTATTTCTGTTTTGAGTTTCGGTCATCTAGTTTGTACTGAGTGGAGCAAATTCATGCTTGTTCTTGAATGAATGAAAATATTCTGTGTGTTTTCAAACATAAAAGAAAAACATAAATCCTAAGGGTATGCTGTAAAAAGAAAAAGATTGCATCCCTACCTTCAAGATAAGCCAACAATTCCAGACTTGACCTGTAATTCATCAAGAACTCAGTTGGTCTTCCAGGGGAAAAAGCACCTGGCTTTCCCTTCTGAATTGCAGAGAGAACTTCTTTGAGGATTGAGTTGGCTAAGAAGTCAAATACATGTAAACCTGAATTTTCTGTTGTAGAAAACAACGTTCAAAGAACAACGAATTTAGAAACAATCAAACGTGATGGGAACAAATCTGCAATGCCTAGTCAATAGACGCCAACCACACAGTACCTGTAGATGAAATTTCCAGAAGGAATTTACAGTCTGCTTCTATATGTTGTTTGATTTGTTCATAATCATCTTGAAGTCCATCCCCAGAAGCACCAGCAACCATTCCGGATGGTCCATGTGGAATGATTTTCTGTACAAATGGAGCAACAAGAGTTGTACGAAAAATCTCTTCAGCACTACTAGTGTTGTCAATGGCAGCATATGCACGCAAGCAATTGTAAATTGCATTTTCATCACGGTGTTCTAGCTCATCTATAAAACAATGTCCCAAACTTGCATCTAACAGAAGGCTTGCACTTTGTATCCTCCTCTCCATGTTCTGGATGAAAGGAAGATTCTTTACTGGCATAAAAGAGAAAAGAGATGAGCCCAAAACATAATTCCTAGGTCATACATTCCTCAACGTTCTAGCAATCTTATACTAGAACTTCTTAAAAGCTTCCTTCCAACTCAGATAAGAAGTGAACATTAGCAAAGAGACCTGTGTATGAGCAATGTCAAACTTTAGCCGATTCATCTCGCTGGCAATTCTCTCCAGGAGCATGCTTTGAGTCTCTCTAACGTTGGTTCCATTCTCCATTGATTGCAAAGAAGAGTCGTTGCTCATGACATTCCTTTCCGCAGAGTTGACATCTCCATTTGACCAATCAGCAGGCAGGCTTGGTAGCTCCTTTATAAGCTTTTCAACCTTCACGCCTAAAAAGATAACACGCTCAACAAAACCAACAGAACAAATCAAATAAACAAAGGATTTAGCTTTAGCAACACAAGATTCAAATTTGAATAGCTTCATTGAACAAATTACAATTCCGAGCATAGTAATGACAAAATTGGAATTCAACTGACAACCTTTAAATTGGCGTAATTTGCACATTTTACCAGACTTATTTTTACTTTGAACAATGTACAAATTGAATTTGAAACTGTCATAAGGATCATTTAGGATCAATCACCAGTCCTACGTGACTTTCAGAGATCTAGAAAATTCAGTTTCGTTGTTACTATTTATTGTGAAATACAGTCCTTTCCCCAATGCAGTTTCGTAGTGAGAACTGTGAATTCCACTCAAAACCTAAGAAATACATACCTTAGACACAACGTGAAAGGTGTCCAACAAGAGCTCCAACACCTCTCTCGCCGAAGTGGCCTCAGATCTCTTCTTCAATCCATTCCTCAACGCCATAAGCGAACCCTCCACGCTTCCCCTAAACGCTTCGATCTTCTCCCAAAGCTCCAAGAGCGGTGCACGCATGCGAACAACAGCGGCATCTTGTTAGTAAATGTATACTATAGAATGACATAATGTAGATTATGTCAAACAGGATCTGTTCATATGTATATAAAAAAACAAAGAATCACATACTTGGATTCTTATTGTAGTTCTACCAATTAAAGAACTTTTGTTACGTTTTACTGCAGAGATATTCTTCTTTTTTAAAACTTGGTAGTAGAATGAGAAGAGATCAATACACGCAGATGTTTTTCATCTTTTACGTTTCGTTCACGTTGTCTTCATATAACTACCTTTGGTAGTTATTTCAAGAATATTTACACTAATATCCTTCATGGGTGTATATGAGTCATTATTTCTCACTCACACCTGATGGGTTTAATCTTATTAAAAACAAACTTTATAGTGCTCATACTTGTTCAATAACTAGTGTGACCAGCATATGACGAGAGTACATTGCCATATATCTGTTAGGAGTAAGTGTCCTGGAGTAGACATTGTATGCTATACCCTAGGTCATATCTCACATTTGCACTTTTCTTTAATCTCATTTAGTTTCTTATGTCATGACTGTATTCAAGTTCTCTACTAAAGAGATGATGGCCATCTATAAATACTTTTCATGCGAGTCAATGATCTAAAAATAAATGACCTTCTTCTATTCTCTAATCTCTTTTGAATTAAATTTAATTTGCTTTCTTATAATTATTTCATAGGATCGCATCTTGCATGATCTTTTGGCAATAACCTAAAGTGGCAAACTTTAAATTCAATTCTCAAGAATGAAACAAGAGTCATAAGGGTATATGATGAGGTTCTTCTCAATCTTAAGGGTCTCACACAATGTAAGATAAGATCTGGCAACTTACATTAATCCCCTTTTTTTTACGACAGTAGTGCGCACATGATACAAGTCATGTGCTACGGTATTGACCCACTTCATTTAACTTGAATATCTTTCGTTTAAGAAATACCGTACAGATAATAGTTCAAACATACTCAATCTTTAACTTGAGTTCACTTATCTACTTGAAAAAGAATGTTCAGAACTCACATCTGGCAACGTAAGACAGATATAGTGATTAACAAATCACAACATTTATGGTTTAAGTTTCTCGTTTTCAATTATCACCTAGATAATAAACTTCAAACATGCCTCATATCTAGCGAGCATAAACATTAGAGGTGATTTCCCGTGTGAGAGAGTCAATCTATAGTCTGTCTCATATACTTGTGATTCATTCCAAAATATATTTATGCAAAAACACATGTATTCATGAATCAAATGATACACAATGTATAATCTTCATCATACATTATATCAAAAATATGACATTATAATGAGTGAATATACATAGAGAAATGTTTATTAGTACATTTTAACATCCACGTAGTCCTAAGGACTTTATATGCCCAATGTATATATCTCTATAAATTGGCTTTGTCATTGGGTCTACTATCATATCTCGTATAGATATATATTTCATGTTCACTTCTCGTGCAAATACAACTTTCGCATAATTATACTTGGTATCTATGTGCTTTATCTTACAATGAAATTTAGGGTCTCTAGTATAAGCAATTATAGCTTGAATATCACAGTTGATGGTCACTGGATTAATTTCGCTTTTAGTGACTCCCAAATGCACTAAAAATCGATGAAGCCACATAGCCTCTTGTACTGCAGTTGAGAATGCTATAAATTCAGCTTCCATTGTGGATAATGTAACACAAGATTGTTTCTTTCTTTTCCATGATATTGCTCCATGGTTTAGTAAGAATACATATCTTGAGGTAGATTTTCTTTCATCTAAATATCCTCCCCAGTCTGCACCTGTATACCCTTGTATACGTAGATCATTGCCTTGATAACATAATGCATAGTCAACAGTTGCCTTTAGATACCTCAATATTCTCTTTACTGCTTTCCAATGTGCTTGGCCTGGATTTGATTGATATCTGCTCACCATCCCATTAGCGTAACAAATATTTGGTCTTGTACACATCATTACGTACATAAGACTTCCAACTGCACTAAAGTAGGGAACATTCTTCATTTGTTCCCGTTCTTGTGGCGTTGACGGGCAATTTCTCTTACTAAGGCCTTTATTTTTAGCAATAGGATTATCAATTGGTTTGGAATCTTGCATATGTAATCATTTAAGAATTCTTTGAATGTACATTGCTTGTGAAATCGATAACAATCTCTTCGAACGATCTCTTGAAATCTTGACTCCAAGAATGTATGTCGATTCACCAATGTCTTTCATTTCAAAATCAGATGATAACCAATCTTTGATTTGCGTAAGAAACACACAATTATTACAAGCAATCAATATATCATTACAAGCAATCAATATATCATACACATATAAAGATACCAATATGGATCTTAACCTGCCTTGATGAAACCTTTAGGTTATTCCATATAGATTTCTCCATCTAATTCTCCATTGAGAAAAGAAGTTTTTACATCCGTTTGCTGTAATTCAAGATCCATACCTGTTACTATAGCCAAAATAAGACGGATTGAAGCAAACTTCACAATAGGTGAAAAGTTTCCTTGTAATCAATTACCTCCTGTTGCGTGTATCCTTTTGCTACAAGACGTGCCTTATATCTTTCATTATTGCCATAAACTTTTTGGTTAATTTTGAGAACCCACTTGTTTCCAATTGCTTTACACCGTTCAGGGAGGTCAACCAAGTCCTATACTTGATTTGAGCTTAAAAAATCCATTTCTTCTTTCATTACTTTCATCGATTCTTCATTAGCAGGGCCAGTAAGAGCCTTATTTACATTCCTTGGCTCTTCTTCCTCTTGCGGAACAATCATATTAATTTCTCCTTCAATCTCAAAATGACGTTGGGGAATTATTCCTCGATTACTTTGTCTTAAACGAGATTCATCATAAATAAATTCATGATTGATTTGATTGCTCCTACTCGGATCAGTCATCATAGAGAACCTTTCTGTGGAATTACTCCCACCTGGTTGAAGTTCCTCATCTTGATTCTTCATAACAGAATCATTATGATCAAGCGACTCATATAACAATAAGTCTTTACCTATTTTGCCTTGCTTGGAAAAATCATTCTCTAAGAATGTTACATCTCGTGATTTAAATTCAGTTACACCTCCATTACCTTGTTCACCAATGAACACGTATCCTTTTGAGTGTTCTGAGTATCTAATAAAAATACTTTTTCTCCCCCTTGGGCCTAATTTCCCATGTTTGTGAGAGAGATCATAAACATAGGCTGCACACTCACATCAGGTCTCCTACCCGTCCACAACTCATATGGTGTGCTAGTAACTGATTTCGTGAGCACACGACTAAGTACATAGGTGGCTGCTAGCAACGCATCACCCCAGAAAATGATTGGTAAATTTGCTTGGGCCATTATGGACCTAATCATTTCTAATAGCGTCTTATTTCGTCTTTCAGCGACACCATATTGTTGTGGGGTTTTAGGAATTGTTAATTACCTTTATATTCCTTTCTCATCACATAAAGCCTTGAACTTTTCTAACAAGTATTCTTGTCCATGATTAGTTCGTAATGCTTTTATTTTCTTATCTAATTAATTCTCAACCAAGTTCATGTATTTTATGAAACAATCGAATGCTTCTAATTGATGAGAAATCAAATAAACATGACCTTATCGAGTATAGTCATCTATGAAGGCGATGAAATAAATTGCCCCACGTCTAGCCCTTACATTCATTGGATCATAAATGTCAAAATGAATTAATTGCAATGGATATAAAGCTTGTGTTCCCTTTCTAAATGGCTTTTTTTCCATTTTACCAACTAAACAATGCTCATATGTAGGTAGATCTACTTGTCTTAAATTACCCAAAAGCCCTTCTTTAGCTAATCGACTGATTCGATTTTGACCAATATATGACATAGTCTAGCATGCCACAAAGTTGCACCATTATTGAAATTACTAGATGTAAATAATGAATAACTAATATTATTTTTTTCCTTTAACACATCCAATACAATAAAACCATCACATAAAAAATCATGACCATAATAAATAGATCCAAGATACAAATTCATTCCACCGCTATGGAAATTTATATTGAAACCAAGTCTAACCAATATCAACATAGATAAAAGACTCCTACGAATCTATGGAGTAAATAATACTTCATGTAGGGTGAGAGGTCGTCCTCCACGTATGTCTAATTTATATGTGTCAATTCCTTGTACAGTAACTTTGGAATTGTCACCTATATAAAGCCATCAACTACCATATGGGAGTTTACGAAACTCAATGAAGGCATCTCTGTCCTTTGCTACATGGTTGCTGGCTCCTGAGTCTGCAATTCATAAAGGATGTGATTCAGTTAGAAAATGAAAAAACAGTACAAGAAATATTCACAGAATAAATGTTTGTACTATAAAGTTGTACCTTCTTAGGCTCGGTACAATCTCGAGCAAAGTGACCCTTATTACCACAATTATAGCATTTCATATGTTTCATGTTCTTCTTCTTGAAGGGACGATTTCCCTTTCCCAGTTGGCTCCATTTTTTCTTCTTGGATTCCTGAGGAGAGTGGTTGAATTTCTTATTCTTCTTCCACTTATATCCACGATGATGCTTGCGTTTCTTGTTCATAGCTCCATATGAGCTAGAACTAACTACATATCCCTCATAAGACATCTTTGAGGCTTCAAGATGCTCTTCCTCCAAGATGAGATGCCTTGTAGCATCTTCCATTATCTTGATGATTTCATTATGAGTTAGGTGCAACTTTATATGCTCCCAACTTTGAGGCAGTGAACAAATCATAGCTTGCACTTGTTGTTCATCAGAAAGCTCATGACCAACATCACATAACTCACTTACCATGTTGGACATTTTCCTCA
>JAOTAX010000006.1:33201380-33222435 GCA_025629825.1 Erythroxylum guanchezii
AGCTTTAGTAAATTGATTTCAATCTTAGTTATTTCCAATTGATTAATTTCCCAAAAATCCAAAAAGATTCTTTTATATTTTGTTTTTCTTTAATTTTAATCAATCAAACAAAACCCCTTTTAAATTGCTTTAATTGCATTATTCAACTTAGGCTAGTCTTAGGATTAATTTCCAAGTGATTCCATAGAGAGAGACGACCCGAGGTTCAGCTTGCTGCAGTCTTGGAAATATTTTATTTTGACCGGTTTCCAAGGTCGATTTCTAAATCGAACGACAAAGCCGCGATCAATATTACATCCCAATAATTGTAAGGAACATGATTTTTGTCTTTTGTCTAATAAAATCTGGTTATTCCTTATATTGTGAAAATGTTGTTTCAATATATAAGGATAAGGATTTTATTTGTAATGTGATAATTAAACAAGGACTGTTTTTTATATAACCTATGACAGGTTCACTAAACACCACATTATTAATAAAACCAAGACAATCCAATGACTCTAGCATTAATTCAAAATATCTGTAGCATTTAAGAATGGGTCATATCAATCAGAAAAGACTTAAAAGGTTAGTGAAGGATGGGATCCTTGCAGGCTTGGATAACGATCCATTACCCACTTGTGAATCTTGCATTGAAGGAAAAATGACAAAAGCCTCATTTCCTTCCAAAGGAAACAGATCTGAATCCATGTTGGACCTTGTACATACCGATGTGTGTGAATCCATGAAGTACAAGCTAGAGGAGGTTATGAATATTTCATAACCTGTATAGATAATTACTCTAGACATGGATATTTGTATTTGATGCATAAAAAGAGTGAATCCTTTGAAAAGTTTAGAATTCAAAGCTGAAGCTGAGAAGCAGCTAGGCAAGCCATTAAAACAACTTCGATCAGATCGAGGTGGTGAGTATTTATCTGGAGAGTTCCAACAATTTCTAATTAACAATAGAATTGTTTCCAACCTGTCAGCTCATCGAACACCTCAACGAAATGATGTAGTAAAGAGGAGGAATAGGACTCTATTGGAGATGGTAAGATTAATGATGTCCTACACTAGCCTTCCAGAATCATTCTGGGGATGTGTCATACAAAATCAACTTATCTTCTTAACTTTACTCCATCCAAATCAGTGCCTAAAACAACTAGGGAGTTATGGACTAGCCGAGTGCCTTTATTGAGGCACTTAAGGACTTGGGGTTGCCCAACCCATGTTCTAAGACTTAAATCCACAAAGATGGAACCAAGGTCAGAAGTATGTTTGTTTGTAGGATATCCTACGAGTACACGAGGGTACTATTTTTACAGTCCTCAGGACAGAAAGGTATTTATGTCGACAAAGGCGGCCTTCTTGGAGGAAGAATTTGTGAGAAATCACAAAGGAAGAAGTGAAGTAGTACTAAAGGAGTTAACTATTTCATCCAAACTAAGAGTTGATTTGGATATAGCAGAACAAGATGTTGAAATGGATTCAAGAGTTGAATCAGAAGAGCAGCCTAAATATCAAGTAGTGCCTAGATGTAGTGGGAGGTTTGTGAGATAACCAGACAAGTATCTAGGTCTAGGAGAAGACATAATTGCCCTCTCAGACTAAGAAGAAATGGATCCCATTACTTATATACAGGTTATTAATGATGTTGATGCAGAAAAATAGCTCAAGGCGATAGAAATGGGAAATAGATTCCATGTACACCAATGAAGTCTAGATTTTTGTAGATCTACCACTAGATGTAAAAGTCATAGGGTGTAAATAGATCTACAAAAGGAAAAGAGGATCTGATGGAAAGGTAGAGACTTCTAAAGCTAGATTGGTAGCTAAAGCCTATACTCAAAAAGAGGGTATAGATTATGAGAAGACTTTTTCTTCAGTTGCCATACTTAAGTCCATCAGAATTCTTTTAGCCATAGCAGCCTATTTCAATTATGAAATATGACAAATGGACGTCAAGACCGCATTTCTTAATGGGGATCTTGAGGAGACCATTTATATGGCCCAACCAGAAGGATTCATTTAGCTAGGTAATGAGCATAAGGTATGCAAATTGTAGGGGTCCATTTATGGACTTAAGCAAGCATCTATGTCTTGCACCATTAGGTTTGATAAGTCTATCAAAACCTATAGGTTCATACAAAACATAGATGAGCCTTGTGTCTATAAAAGGATACAAGAAGGCAAGGATACTTTCTTAATCTTGTATGTCGATAACATTCTGCTTATCAGGAGTGATGTAGGAATGTTATCTACAGTTAATGGATGATTGAACCAACAGTTCTCCATGAAGGATTTAGGAGAGGCTAGCTATGTTCTAGGGATCAAACTTATAAGGGATCGTAAGAACAAACTGATAGCCTTGTCTCAAATAACTTACATTGAGAACATGCTCAATAAGTTTGCCATGCAAAATTCCAAAAGGGGTTTCACACCTATTAGACATGGAATCAAACTTTCAAAGGAGCAAGCACCTAAGACCCAAGAGGAGGTCGAACGCATGCATAACATTCCATATACTTCGGCAGTTGGAAGTTTAATATATGCTATGATTTGCACTAGACTTGATATCTGTTACGCAGTGGGATTGGTAAGTAGATTCCAGTCCAATCCAGGAGTGGAGCATTGGAATGCGGTTAAGTGCATACTAAAGTATCTTCGTAGGACGAAGAACTTAATGCTTGTTTACTCTAGAAGTAATCTTATTCCGATAGGATATACAGATTCCGATTTCCAATCAGATGTTGTTTCAAGGAAATCAACTTCTGGTTCTATATTTGTTTTAATAGGTGGAGTTATAGTCTGGAGGAGTGTCAAGCAATCTTGTGTTGCTGATTTGACTATAGAGGTTGAGTATGTTGCTACTTGTGAAGCAACAAAAGAAGCAGTCTGGCTCCGCAAGTTCCTAAATGGTTTAGAGGTAGCTGCTGAGGAAGAAAAAGTTATTACACTTTATTGTGATAATAGTGGGGCAGCGACTAATTCTGAAGAACCTCGGAACCATAAAGCTGCCAAATACATTGAGATAAAGTATCATCTTATAAGGGAGATAATACAACGTGGTGAGGTGAATGTAGTAAAGATTCCTACAGAGCAAAACATGGCTGATCCATTTACGAAGACGCTGTCTCAAAAGAGTTTTGAGGGTCATCTAATAAGGATGGGAATGAGGGATATGCCAAACTTGCTTTAGGGAAAGTAGGAGATTGTTGAAGTTATGTAAATATAATGCCCTGGAAAGCAAATGTATTTACATATAATTTAATCTTCTTTTAGTTACTTTTGTAGTGAAAATATTTATTATTAATAAAACAAAAGAGTTTGGTTTTATTTGTATGAACATTATATATCTAGTCATAAGGTACCAAGATTCTTTTGTAAGTAATATACATATACATGGAGATGTATGGGAAACATGTATATTATTAGAATCTAAATTAGTTGATTCACAGTTGAATAATCAAGTTGGTCGCTTGATTATGGTTTAGACTATAGTATTGCGATTTATCTCCATGTAAGTAAAAGAGTTTACTTCAAAGGAATGATGAGTTTCATATCATGATAGTAGTTGGCTATCGATAATGGCACTATTAAATGAATATAGAATCAAGTATATTTTTAAAGAATAAAGTGGGACGTTACTTTAATATTAAAACATACACCTTTGTATTCTTTTATTACGAACCACAATCTTGACGAGTGGTGAACTCATATATGTTTCATTATAATTCTAAATATAATCAGAATGGATTTTTACAAAGTATCAATCCAGTGTCTGCATGCTGGAATTATTAATTAAAACATGTATCAGGAAACATTCACTTAAATAAAGAGTTTATAGTGATATCATCACTTATAGATGTTTTACAAAGATTGGTGATTAAACTGACGTCAGTATTTTGATGGTCTAGCTATCTATCCAGTCTTAACACCAAAATGAGATCTTATGTGTCAATCACCATATAGAGTAAAATGGGAAATCTAGAAGGAAAACCAACATAAGGGCAAAATGGTAATTTTACCCTTTATTATGCGGATGACTATAATATGGTTAATAATAAAGTTTGCAATTGGACATCTTATTTGAAACATGTATTCTCATAATATTTAATAATTCAAGAGTTCAACCAATTGTCTTTAGTAGAATGACATTTGGTCAATAAGCTGGAATTAATTCTAATGAGATTCTCATTAGAATTAATTCCACTCATTAGAATTAATTCCAGGCTTATTGGAGCTTGAATTATATAAGTCCAATTAGATTCTCCATTTGGTTTCTAGGAAGGTTATCAAGCAAAGTAAGAAATATAAGTAGAGGTTTTAAAGCCCATGATTGAATGTTGGGCTTACTTTAATTAGAAGCCCAAATGAACATTTAATATTGGGCTTGACTTTGGTTTGATTTGATTAATTAGATTAATTAAATTGAAACAAAGTTATTAAAGAAAGAAGGAGGGCATATTTTGTTTTTTACCATTAAATAGAGTAATGATCTTATCATTAAATGGTTTAATGGTTATCATTTAATTATGGCATGTAATGTAACCTTTTAGCATTCATTTGATTAAAGAAAGGAAGAGGTGCATTTGATGTACTCTCTCTTCCTTCTTTCATCTATAACCGAAAATGAGAATGTCTCATTTAGGTTATTGGTCATTTCATATAGCCATCTTAAACAAATGAGAATAGTCTCATTTGTTGGCTTCTTTATGATTGATTAAAGAATAAAGTGATGCATTGGATGCACTTCACTTCTTTCTTTCATGATAACCGAAATTGACAAGGAGAGTAAGAAGTGTTTGGGAATGTTTGACTCACTCTCTCCTCTCATACATGCATTGTCGAAACTTGAATGAGAAGAGTCTCATTTTTGGCTTCTTTCTTCTAAGAAAAATCTCCTAAAAATATTTCTTCTCCTTTCCCACCAAAGGATCTTGGTAACCAAATTATCCAAGAAGAACAAGTGGTAGATCAGGTTGGTCGAGGATACAACAACAAGGAGAGGATACATTGACAAAGGAAAGGATACAAAAGAGTCAAAGCTATAGCAAGGATTTGGAGAGGATACAAAAGCGAGGAGTCAAAGCTGTAGCAAGGAGTCGGTATATTTCTACCACCTTGTTCTTATGTAAATTATTTTCCTTATACCGTATCATGTATGGCTGAAACATGTAGATTTGGTTATGTTATTTCCGCTGCGTTTTGATTTTGAAAAAGTTTTGAAATCTACCGTTTTGGCCAAATCTTGCATGCCTTTGTTTTCGATCTAACAATAAGTACCTTGTTGCAAAAGTTGTGTTCATTTCCTGGAGGGAAATCAACCCTAGACCTCCTTCCACCTTAGGTAGTTTCACTTTAGACCAACTCACCTTATATAAGGGCTTGGAAGATAGGTTCCCTGTCTAGAGGAAATTCCTCATCATTTTCTTAATGTTCTTGAGAAACTTTTTATGAAGTTGAAAGTGACCAGCCCAGTAGGTAACCAAGTTAGATAAGACTGAGGAAATTAGTTGAAATCTGCTAGAGAAAGAAAGGAATTTGCACTTGTAGCTTCTAATCTTAGCTCTAACATTGTTAAACAACACTTGGCAATCATTATAAGAAAGCTTCCTAGAGGTAATTTGTACCCATAAGATACATGATAAGTAGTGAAGCACAGGGGATGCCTGTGAACTCCATCACCTCATTAGAAATTCATAGTCCTTGGGGAGGATTGGTGAGTTCTTTTCCTTATTAATACCTAACCCAGAAACTTTATTGAATTGATTCAAAGACTGCATTAAGTATTGAATAAATGCCTTGTTTCCATAACAGAAAAGTAAAACATTATCTGTAAAGGAAAGTTGAGTAATTTTATATTATATATATTTCTTATATAATCTAAATCCATTCTCCTTAATTACCTTGTCCTGGATTATCATAGTAAGGATCCCTATAACTATGGTAAAGAAATAAGGGGATAAAGGGTCTCACTTGCCTCAATCCTCTATCCCCCTAAAAATTAGCATTGATTTCTCCATTTATCATCACATAATAGAAAATATGATGCAAGCATAAATCCAAGAGATAAATATTTATGGAAATCTTATTTTGTAAAGGACTTAAAGTAAAACAATTCTCAATCTAACGTATTAAATGCCTTATAGATATCAACTTTTAGTCCAACATTCTTTCTAGAACCCTTAGCATTATATTTCTTATAAAAATTTTGAGCTATCATTATATTATCTCCTATAGATCTACCATCTATAAAAGCAACTTGAGGAGCAATAACGATATCAGGTAGAATGGAATTAAGTCTCTCAACTAGGATCTTTGGGATAACATTATAAATATTGATGCAACATGAAATTGGTCAATAATCCTTTGTAGTTATTGGGCACGGAACTTTTGGAACTAGGCACAAGAGGGTTATATTATATTCCTTTAGCATCTTAACATCGGAAAAGAATTCCTAGACTGTCAAAGGCTAAGCTTTATGAATTAACATACCATTAAAGCCATAAATTTTAGAAGTTTTGTTTGGATTGATACTGAAAACCATTTTATGGATTTCTCTAGGAGAGGTGAGTTTAATAAGTTGCACATATTGTTGGGGGGAGAGAAGCATAAAGAAGTTGTGATTTAATGTAGATAAGGGTAGCACAGATTCTAGTACTCTTGTTCCTATGATACTTGCAAAATAGCTCCTAACATGGTTAACAATGACATCCTGTTTGTTTATCATATTATCCAGTTCATCTTAGATGGAGTTGATATTATTCCTATTCCTCCTGGAAAGTAAACTTCTATAGAAGTAGCTAGTATTTGAGTCACCCACTTTGAATTATAATACCTGTTGTCTTGTAATAGAGTTGTGGATGTGTAGGACATCCAGGTAAGTATATAAAGCAACTTTGTCCAATGTTTGTTGGTTTTAGACCCCAAATAAGTATAGATCTCCTTTTATCTACAAATTAAAATTTCTTTGGCATTTTGATTGTTTTGCTTACAAAAATGATTGGACCAAAAAAGCTCTATTTTAATAAAGGACCGTCGCAAAATAACACTATATTTACCGATGAAAAATCTTAAATCATCAATAAACTGTGTGATATTTACTGACTGATCTTCTTCTGCCGTCAGTAATATTGAATCCCTTTGCGATTATCTAAACTATGATTTACCGATCGTTCTTCTTATTTCCATCGGTAATTTTATTGACGACAAAAACCTTTCGTTAGTGAAATTTACCGACAGACAGGCATAACTGTTGGTATACTTTACTGACAGAAGGACACATAAAATGTTCGTCATTAAATTTACCAACGGTCGTATAACCGACGCCGTTAACCGTCATTTTATTCCATCAGTATTTATTGTTGCTGACGGAATACATGCATTTTTCATTGATATTTTCCGTCAATAAACTACAGATTTCTTGTAGTGGTTAGGTTGGAAAATGTAAATGTCTCCATAAATTCCACAGGTATAGTTTTGGTTATACCCAAGTCAAATAAATTAATATGCTCATGAGCAACGCATAATATTATTTTAAAATGCTTATTTGGCAACAACTTTTTTTATGTTATATTATATTTATAATTAATATTATTTTAAATTATTAAAGAATTTTTTAAAATTAAAAACTATAATCACATAATAATATTTATTAAAAAATTCAAACTCTTTTGAAAAATTTATAAAATGACAATTTTATTCTATAATTTAAAATTATATTTTTAAAATAAATTAATTAAAAAAAGTAAATTATTTGTATAAGTTATATTGTCCGCGAATCATCCTACTTTAGAGTAGTTAAAATTGAATTGACGAAATGACAAAATTACATAGTAGTCTAAATCAAGGCATAAGCCTAATGAAACAATGCTCGAACCAAGAAGAAAATTCTACAAAAAAAAGGAGTTGATCTTTTAAAGACTTGATAACAACTTAAATCATTTTATAAAAGCTAGTTAGTTAAAACTATGATAGAGGACTTTAATGTTGCACCTCTAATTAGAATAGTTTCCATGACAAAGTGGATAACTTCCATCTGAAAGACTTGTTGATTAACAAATAGTTGCTTGTAGATCATAGAGTTCCTCTCGCGTAGAATCCAATATATAAGGTAGGACCAAGCCACCTGGAGAACTAGTCTATTATCCTTCCTCAGACCATAGGGTTTCATGATCCATGGAACAATATATCTCCATTTTGTAGGAGGGACAGACGCTTCACATGTTGTCAGGAAGTCATTCCAAGTTGAACTAATGAAAGGGCATTTAAAGAATAGGTGACTTTTGGATTCTATACCAACATTGCAGAATTTATAAGAGGATTTATAGGGGTTGAGATCAATGGGATAATTCTATCTAAGATGGACAATTTTTCTGATATACCTAGCAATAACACAAATCATAATTTGGGGAGAATTTGTCTTTGAAATACCAATTTACACCAAGGAATTTTAGTTCTCTTAGACCTAATAACATGTCTAAAAGACCTAGTAGGGTAAATACCTGGAGGGTTTAGTGTGCAAATAGACTTGTCATGATTATTAGAGTTAGGATGGTATGCATACAGCTAGGAATAGAGTATGAGAACCTCCTTGTTCTGATCCATTCACCAGAGTTGATTAAAGACATGACATTAGCTTATTTTAGGAAAAATAATCTCAGTGCACTATAGTTAGGAAGTTTGCATAGAGGACCCAAAGGACTCCAATTGTCATACAAAAAAAAAAGAATATGTTAAGCCATTTCCAATCCTGATTCTAATGAATGGTTGACTAGAGGACCAAAGTTTTAGAATTTGCATCAAATTTTAGGAAGAATCAGATTTAATTTTAACACCTTAAATGTTCCTACCTCTTATATATAACTCATAAATCCATTTGACACAAACTGAGCATTTTTCTATGACAATACTCCATAAGTACCTTGTTGGAAAAGTTGTGTTCATTTCCTGTAGGGAAATCAACGTTAAACCTCTTTCCTCCTTACATAATTTCACTTTGGACTAACGCACCTTATAGAAGGGCTTGGAAGATAGGTTCCCTACCTAGAGGAAATTCCTCATCATTTTCTCAATGTTCTTAAGAAACTTTTTATGAAATTGAAAGTGAGCAGACCAGTAGGTAACTGGGTTAGATAAGATTGAGGAAATTAGTTGAAATATGCTAGAGAAAGAATGGAATTTGCACTTACAGCTTTTAATCTTAGCTCTAACATTGTTAAAGAAAACTTGGCAATCATTATAAGAAAGCTTCCTAGAGGTAATTTGTACCCCCAAGATACATGATAAGTAGTGAAGCATAAGGGATGCCAATGAACTCCATCAATTATCTCATTAGAAATTCATAGTCTTTGGAGAGGATGAGTGAGTTCTTTTCCTTATTAATACCTAAGCCAGAAACACTATTGAATTAATTCAAAGACTCCATTAAGCATTAAATAAATGCCTTGTTTCCATAACAGAAAAGTAGAACATTATCTGTAAAGGAAAGTTGAGTAATTTTATATTGTATACATTTTTTATATAATCTAAATCGATTCTCCTTAATTTCCTTATCATGGACTATCATAGTGAGGACCTCTATAACTATGGTAAAAAGTTAAGGGAATAAATGGTCTCGCTTGCCTCAATCCTCTATCCCCCTGAAAAGTAGCAATGGTTTCCATTTATCATCATATAATATAAAGTAGTGGTGATGTAAGCATAAATCCAAGAGAAAAATATTTATGGAAATCTTATTCTGTAAAGGACTTGAAGTGTAAAAAAATTCTCAATCTAACATATCAAATACCTTATAGATATCAACTTGTAGTGCAACATTCTTTATAGACCCCTTAACATTATATTTCTTAAAAAAATCTTGAGCTCTCATTATATTATCTCCTATAGATCTCCCATCTATAAAGCAGCTTAAGGAGCAATAATGATATATGGTAGAATGGACTTGAGTCTCTCAACTAAGATCTTTGAGATAATCTTATAAATATTGGTACAACATGAAATTGGTCGATAATCCTTTATAGTTATTGGGCAGGGAACTTTTGGGACTAGGCATAAGAGGGTTATATTATATTTCTTTAGCATCTTAACATTGGAAAAGAATTCCTAGACTCTCAAAGGCTAAGCTTTACAAAAGAGCATACCATTGAAGCCATCAATTCTAAGCGCTTTGTTTGGATTGATACTGAAAGCCACTTTATGGATTTCTCAAGGAGAGGTGAGTTTAATAAGTTGCTCATATTATTGGGGAGAGAGAAGCATAAAGAAGTTGTGATTTAATGTAGATAAGGGTAGCACAGATTCTAGTACTCTTGTTCCCATGATACTTGCAAAAAAGCTCCTAACATGGTTAACAATGACATCCTGTTTATTTATCATATTACCCAATTCATCTTAGATGGAGTTGATATTATTCCTATTCCTCCCGAAAAGTAAACATCTATGGAAGTAGCTAGTATTTGAATCACCCACTTTGAATTATAATACCTTTTTGTCTTGTAATATAGTTGTGGATGTGCAGGACGTCCAGGTAAGTATATAAAGCAACTTTCTCCAATGTTTGTTGATTTTAGACCCCAAATAAGTATAGCTCTCCTTTTATCTACAAATTAAAATTTCTTTGGCATTTTGATTGTTTTGCTTATAAAAATGATTGGACTAAAAAGGCTTTATTTAATGGCTACCGTCTTTTTATAAAGTTGGAAGGATTTAAATCCCTAAAATTGGAAGCTAAGACCCCAAAGTATGGCCGCAATAAACCCTTCTTTATCAGTTAAGTAGTTGAAAAACCTAAAAGGAGTTATCCTAGTCCTTAATTCCCTCATTTCGGCTAAGATAGGACAGTGGTTATCGTAGAGATTCTTATGAAAATGAGCCTTACATTTGAGAAAATTAAGAAGCTAGTTCCGATTAACAAGTGTTCTATCAATTTTCCTTCTAATGTGTCAATCCTTTTCCTACATATTATAACACTAAATGAAGTGGGAACCACTAGAGTTTATATCAATTAACTCTATGGAAGATAAATAAGATATTAACTTGGACTTAGGCTACACCTTATGCCTTCTGATTCAACTACAAAAGTAGTAAAATTGAGGTCCCTAAGAATCAACCAAGGACCAGCTAGCAAGCTTTTTGGATCCCTTACATCTTTCCACAAAACCTCTCTCTGAAATGAATGATTTGATGCATAGGTGAAGCTAAGTCATATGACCTCAATTCCCTCGATGGCAATTTTTAAGTGTATACTTTGCATTGAGCTATGCATACTAATGATCTTAACTTGGTTAGGAAAGTAGGCTACCACAATCCTTACAAGGTGGTGATTAGAATGGCTTGTAAAAAACTTTCATTTATTGAGAAAGCTTGATTTAGAAGAAGCTCCAACTCAAGTTTGTTCTCAAGTAAACCAAAAATCATAGGATTGATATAATTGACAAAATTAACTATAAGAAGTTGCTTCTTAGTATTATTCATATCTCTTATATTCCAAGCTAGGATAGACATATTAACAGGAGGTTGAAGATTTCTTTTTGGCTTTACTCCCTGATCTTCTTCTTTCTAATGTTCTAAAACCTTCAGATAGTTTCTTTGATTGTATAGCAACTTTTGGAACAACATTATTATCTGCGGGGTGTCTTTGAAGGCTTCTAAGTATATGCTTTGCTAGTTTCGTAATTTTGATTTAGACTAACTACCTTAGTATTTCTGCATACCTCTACTAATAAAGAAGGAATAGGTGGAAGAGATAAATTCATTGTTTTCTATAACCTCTGTGTTCTTTTTAGCTTTAGGGGTAGTTATTAGCTCCTAATAGTTTCCCTTAATGCATGTTCTTCCAGCTGGGCATCATTGGTTCCCCATTATAGCAAAAGAAGGTAACTATTGGTAGGAGACTGCAATACAATCATGCATTAATTGATCCCCTCCTTAAATCTTAGTCAAGGAATTTCTTTTGAAAGGGCCTTCGTAACATTCACATTTATACATATATTGGCATACTTGACTCTCTTCTTTAGTGAAGTAACCTCGTCCGTATAGATTGGCTTGTCAATGAAGTTAGCAAGAAAGCTCAAACCATTTGCACTTCACTATTCATTTATGTCAAATAAAAAGTTTTTAAATAAATTATATCATTTTGTTTTAATAATAATAATAATAATAAAGAAATTTATTTATTTATTTATATACATATTATTTAACATAAATCTACTTCATGTTGAAATTTATGTCAAATAATAATAAATTACATTCATATACATTAAAAATTTTAATTTAATTGATATTATTTATATTTTATTAAATATAATTTATTCTCTCATCAATTGGCATTATTTTGTAAGAAATCTTAGGTTTAACAATGTTAATTTAAATTATTAATATAAAATTTTTAATATGGTAAATCGGTTAAATTTTGATTTAAAAATTTTAGCTCAATCAAAATTTATTTTAATTTAGAATAAAAATATTATTTTATCTTAATTGATTAAGTTAATTGGAGCCTAATAGATTTTGGTAGTCTCCAATTTGAACAAATTAACTTCTTATTTAAAACTATATTTAATTTTGTAGTAATAATCAAAAGTTAAAATAAAAATAAAAAAAAACCTAGAACTATATAAGATTTTTGTGAAATTTTAAAAATAGTCATAATAAGGATTTAAAAATATAAAAGATTTATTTAATTAATTTCAATTATTAGTAAGCGTTATATAATTCCCGTATAAATCTTATTTATTTACATCAAATAAAAAGTTTTTAACAATTAAATAGCTATACTTTTACTGAAATTTAATAAGAAATTTTAATTAATCATTAATTAATTAATTATTATTTAAAAATTTTAATTTAGTATATATTTTATAGCGACTTGACTTCCACGATACTATTTTATATACATATTATTAGATCCAAATTTCACAAACAGCCACAGAGCTGTAGAATCATCGTTGCATTACATAACAAGTAACGAGTCTATATCTCTTTCTAATATTAGGGTATTTTATTGTATTCAATAAATATCAGTCATTTATTTATATAAGATTCGCATAAGATTCGCGTAGATCACATAAAATAAATGGCTGAAATTTTATTAGACTGAATAAAATAGAGTAAAATTGGATGGATGACCTGGATTAATAAGTAATTCCTGTTATTTCTTCACCGACTTAAGAGAGAGCAGGTGGTACACTTTGCTCATTCCTGAAGAAATTAGAAGGATCAACTTTAGTTTTTACCCTCACCAATCTGTCGAAATTGTCGCCGAAATATTTCTTGCCCCAGATGCTTGCTTTCTCATAACTGGTGTTATATAAGTCGTTAACTCCAATGTCAAGATCACGATAGTTTATGTATGCCGAGCGAGGATTCTTGGAAACATATGGACCCATGTATCTGTAAACCTTTCTCATCCAGTTTATATGTTTGTTAGCTACAATGGAGCTATCTTCATCCCAGTACGTGAAGTAGCCGATCTGGTACAAAATCCCAGATCTGTGTGAATATGGAATGCTGGACTCTGGAATCCGATTCATTACTCCTCCATAGGGTTCCAGATAAAGTAATCCTACCTCCACTTGGTAGAACATTTTCCACAGCTTCTCGAGTACAGCCTCAGGGATTGGTTCCTTAACTAAGTCAGATTTCGACTTTGTTCTTCTTTGAAAAATGGTACGACTACGCAAAAGCTGCAATGATGAATTGGCTGGAAAGCCGGTCAAGAAGAGGTTAGATTCTTGCCAACTCATTTCAGTGCAATCTTCTCTAACCAAGCCAAGCTCGGGAAACCTCTCCTTCATCAGCTGGAGAAGATCGTCCACACCACCCTGATAGTTTCCATAGAATCTTACGTTTACTGATGCGCTTCCCGTTTGACTAGAATTAGTTTTGCCCATCACACCTAATATGTGCAGATCTTCAGTAATCTGATTTGCCACTGTCTGCCACCGGTAGACAAGTTTGGTTGCGTTCTGTTCCAAGGATCTTTGGACCAAGAACACAGTCACATTAGGAGGAACTGAAACCAGATTCACCTTCCATGCGACAACCACGCCATAAGTGTTCCCTCCACCACCTCTGATAGCCCAGAACACATCTTCTCCCATTGAAGCTCTGTCCAAGAGCCTTCCATTGACATCAACTATGTGTGCATCGATTATATGATCAGCACCAACACCGTACTTTCGAACCAACGTGCCGTAGCCTCCACCACTAAGGTGGCCACCGATTCCAACACTTGCGCAAGCTCCCGCTGGGAAAGCAAGAGTTCTGTCTGTGGTGACGAGTTGGTAATAGAGTTCGCCGATTGTTGCACCAGCTTGCACCCATGCAGACTTACTTGCTACATCGATGTTAATTGCAGTCATATTAATCATGTCGAGGATGACGAATGGGAGAACAGAAACGTAAGAAAGACCTTCATAGTCATGGCCACCACTTCGAATTCTAAGGTGCAACCCATTTTCACGGGCGCAAAGAACAACGGCCTGAATGTGGGAAACATTTGTTGGGGTGACTATGATGAGAGGTTTAGGAGTAGAAGTTGTATTAAACCTCAAGTCTTGCAGAGTGTACTCCAAGACTGACGAGTATGAGGCATTGTTGGGGGTGTAAATAAGCTTGGAAATGGTAGTGGGATCTCCTGAACGTTGGAGAAGGCATTGGATAAACTGATAATGAGGGGAACCTGAAGTTATTAGAGGGAATGGGAGGAGAAGAAGAAGAAGAAATGAGATCAGTGAAGAACTTAGAGAATTCATCTCTTCGGTTGCTGTATGTATCGCCTATTGAAACTTGGCATCGTATTTATAGGCAGGAGCCAGGAGGGATCGGTGATGACGTTATATGTAGTATAGGAGATGGCCACTTGGCAAGGTTTCATTGGGTGCAATGAACATCATTGATGACGTTTTCCCACGAGAAGACTTGGTTTGGTTTTTTTTTATTTATCAAAAACGTGTTTTGATTGGTTTTTTGAAATCATATCTTAAAGGACAACCAGATTCATTTCAAGAAAATTATTTAACCTAAGGTCCAATAACGAAAAAATCATAATAAAAAATAAAAATGAGGATATAAAATGAGAATGAAACAGAAATAAAATCACTGATTATGCGTATTTGGTATAATATTAAATAAAAGTAATAGTTATGTTAATATTTAATATTAAATATTAAAAATAATAAAGAGAATTTTTTTTCATATTTAATTATTATATAATTTATTATGTACATAATTAGTTAAATTTTTATATTTTATAAATAATTAATGAAAGTTTCAATTCTTTATAAAATTATTAATTGAAATTTTTATATTTTATAAATAATTAATGAAAGTTTCAATTCTTTATAGAGTTATTAATTTTAAAATAATTATGAATAATTTTTATAAAAAATAAAAGTAAATAAAATAAAATAATTGTTAAGAAATTAATATAAAAAATTTTGACATTAATATTATGATAGGAATCAATATTTTGGTAACTTAATAATATTCTAATAATATCCTTTATCTCTTATTTCTGATTTTTTAATTTAAGTTTATACTCTCATCTAGATTTATTTCAGCTTTATCATTCCTTATTTTATTTATTATCAATACCCAAATATCTAAAAATTTGGAAATAATGGTTATATTCTCGTTATCACCTCTTTATTACTGGAAATGACTTTCTTTTTTAATCATTTTTGCTATTAAGGTTAAATCAAACAACGCATTCATTCATTCCTTCAAGTTTCCTAAAGAAAATGAGACATATGTTTTAGAAAAGGGGGCATCTTAGCTTGACCTTCGTGCTGTCAAAGCTCCAAGTCTGGTCATAAATAGGACTATTCCTAAAACTTGTTCCTGAAAATTCTTACGCCAGTTCCCACAATATGTTGGACCTTGCGCCAACGGGAACACGCAGCTGTGTTAGGTTGGAAAATGTAAATTCTCCATAAATTTCACACATATAGTTTTGGTTATACCCGAGTCAAATAAATTAATATGCACTTGAGCAACGCATAGTCTTATATTAATTCTAGAGTATCTATATATATAATTTTGAAAAAAATGATTTTAAAATTTAAAATTTAAAATTCTAGAGTATTAAACTTTTATTATATAAGAAGTGTGGTTGGTTTAATTTCTTCACGTATTTTAAAAGATTTCACAATTATTCTCTTTTACGAAAACTATAATTAGAACATTAAATTTATAATACAAAAACTTTTAAATTTTACACATTTGACAAACTTATAAACTATAATTGACAGTTATACATATAAATTTATTTCTTCCTTATATTTACAAATAGGGATGGGAATGAGTTGAACTAGGTCAGATCTGTTATACATATAAAGTTTATTTCTTCCTTATATTTTCAAATAGGGATGGGAACAAGTTGAACTAGGTTAGATTTGTTACCGGCCTAGTCTGACCTGACTCCATTAACTCACAATTTGAGTCCACTTGAATTGCCCAAAATGTTGTCATTTTGATTTTAATTTTACACAAATTTAAAATCAAAACAATATTGTCTGGGGCAATTTTGTCAAAATAATATCTTTTTGAGTGAAAAGCTAAACCGTTCTGATCTTTAAAACAAAGTCCCAATCCCAAATTCTAGTTTGACTCGAGGTCTGATCAACTCGAGCCTAACTCGTTGATTTCAAGTCAAGTTCGAGCCTAACTATCATCCCTATCTATAAATACAATTTGTATCTCTACAATTGAAAAAATTATGAAAAAATATGTAAATTTATATTGTTTTCATATTTTTTCGTTATATTATATATATTATTAGATTTTTAAAAAATTACATAATAGTCTAGATCAAGGCAGAAGCCTAATGAAACAATGCTCGGACCAAGAAGAAAATTCTACAAAAAAAAGGAGTTGATCTTTCAAAGAATTGGTAACAACTTAATCATTTTATAAAAGCTAGTTAGTTAAAACTATGATAAAGAACTTTAATGTTGCACCTCCAATTAGAATAGTTTCCATGACAAAGTGGATAACTTCCATCTGAAAGACTTGTTGATTAACAAATAGTTGCTTGTAGATCCTATAGTTCCTCTCACATCGAATCCAATATATAAGGCACGACCAAGCCACTTGGAGAAGTAATCTATTATCCTTCCTCATACCATGGGGTTTTATGATCCATTGAACACTATATCTCCATTTTGTAGGAGGGATAGGGGCTTCACATGTTGTCATGAAGTCATTCCAAGTTGAACCAATGAAAGGGCATTTAAAGAATAGGTGACTTATGGATTCTGTACCAACATTGCAGAATTTATAAGAGGATTTATAGAGGTTGAGATCAATGGGATAATTCTATTTAAGATGGACAATTTTTCTAATATAGCTAACCATAACACAAATGATAATTTGGGGAGAATTTGTCTTTGAAATACCAATTTACACTAAGGAATTTTAGTTCTCTTAGACCTAATAACATGTCTAAAACACCTAGTAGAGTAAATACCTGGAGAGTTTAGTGTGCAAACAACCTTGCCCTGAATATTAGAATCAGGATGGTATGCACCCACTAAGAACCTCCCTTCACCAGAGTTGATTAAAGACATCACTTTAGCTTATTCTAGGAAAAATAATCTCAGTGCACTATGGTTAGGAAGTTTGTATATAGGACCCAAAGGACTCCAATTGTCATACAAAAAAAGAAAAAGATGTTAAGCCATTTCCAATCCTGCTTCTAATGAAAGGTTGACAAGAGGACTTGAGTTTTAGAATTTGCATCATATTATAGGAAGAATCAGATTTAATTTTAGCACTTTAGATGCTTCTGCCTCTTAAATAGAACTCATTAATCCATTTGACACAAACTGAGCATTTTTTTGTGACAATACTCCATAAGTGTTAGAGTTATATAAATATAGTGCCCTGGAAAGTCAGTGTATTTATATATAACTTAATCTTCTTCCAGTTACTGTTATAATGAAAAAATTTATTATTAATAAAACAAAAGAGTTTGGTTTTATTTGTATGAACATTATATATCTAATCATAAGGTACCAAGATTCTTTTATAAGTAATATACATATACATGAAGATATATAGGAAACATGTATATTATTAGAATTTAAATTAGTTGATTCATAGTTGAATAATCAAGTTGGTCGCTTGATTATGGTTTAGATTGTAGTGTTGCGATTTATCTCCATATAAATAAAAGAGTTTACTTCAAGGGTATGATGAGTTTCATATCATGATAATAATTGACTATCGATAATGGCACTATTAAATGAATCTGAAATCAAGTATATTTTTAAAGAATAAAGTGGGTCGTTACTTTAATCTTAAAACATACACCTTTACATTCTTTTATTACAAACCACAATCTTGATGAGTAGTGAACTCATATGTGTTTCATTATAATTCTTGATATGATCAGTATAGATTTTTACAGAGTATCAATTCAGTATTTGCATGTTGGAATTATTAATTGAAACATGTATAAGGGAACATTAACTCAAATAAAGAGTTTATAGTGATATCAACACTTCTACATATTTTACGGAGATTGGTGATTAAACTAGCGCCAATGGTTTTATGGACTAGCTATCTATCAAGTCTTAACACCAAGATCTCATCTTGTGTGTTAATCACCATAGAGAGTAAAACGAGAGATTTAGAAGAAAAAAACCAACATAAGGACAAAATGATAATTTTACCCTTTATTGTATGGATGGCTATAATAAGGTTCATAATAAAGTTTGCAATTGGACATCTTATTTGAAACATGTATTCTAATAATGTTTAGTAATTAAAAAGTTCAACCAATTGTGTTTAGTGGAATGACACTTGGTTAATAAGCTAGAATTAATTATAATGAGATTAAATTAATTCCGGGCTTATTGGAGCTTGAATTATATAAATCCAATTAGATTTCCCATTTGGCTTCTAGGAAGGTTATCAAGCAAAGTAAGAAATATAAATAGAGATTTTAAAGCCCATGATTGAATGTTGGGCTTACTTTAATTAGAAGCCCAAATGAACATTTAATATTGTGCTTGATTTTGGTTTGAATTGATTAATTAGATTAATTAAATTGAAACAAAGTTATTAAAGAAAGAAGGAAGGCATATTTCGATTTTTTATACCTAAATGTGCAGCTGCACATTTAACATTCAATTGCTAAATTAAAGATAGTTTTTGTTATGCTTTATCATCATTAAATGGAGTAATGATCTTATCATTAAATGGTTTAATGGTTGTCTTTTAATGATAACATGTAATGTAACCTTTTAGCATTCATTTGATTAAAGAAAGGAAGAGGTGCATTTGATGTACTCTCTCTTCCTTCTTTCATCCATAATCGAAAATAAGAAGGTCTCATTTAGGTTATTGGTCTTTTCATATAGTCATTTTAAACAAGTCCAAGAAGAAATTTTTGGGCCTAAAAGCCTTGTAATTTTATTTATGTTCTAGGATGGACAATCAAATGTGGCCTATTAGTTAATAAGATCAATGGATAAATGGATGCAAATAGTATGTGATATTATGTGATTGTATCCCATTTAGAAATTTTCCATCCCTAGGCTTTGCCATACATTCTTTATGTATGAGATATATAATGAAACAATATAGTGTGGATAATAAATTGCATCTAGACAAGATGTTATTTATTAAAACTTAAAGCCTAAAAAGATTGAGTAGGAGAGGATGGTCATATGAGAGTCCACGGTCTCCATGTGATAGCCCATTTGCATGTGGTGAAGTGATACTCCCTACCGGAGGGCATGAATCCTAGATCTTGCATGGTTTAGGTCTCTTTAAGGATAAGTCCACTCATTGGTAGAAAATGTGACCTCCCACTGAGGCATGGTTTGTAAGTACCTTTAATGGATGAATCAAATGGTTACACACTCAACATATTTTATTAATAACCTGCCCACCGTAGCTATGTTGGTAAAAGTATGGACCAAATCATGGCACTTCTAAAAAAGTTAGGCATGAAGATGCTTGGTAGTTTTTTGAGTGGGAGGGTCCCAGTTTTTCTTTTAATGGATAAGATGGCCCACCATCACTTAGTCCATTATAGATAAGAAAAATAACCGTCATATAAAGTTTTAAATTTTTTAAGTTTTGTTAAATCTATCATCATGCATACATGCATTATGATTTTATACAAAGTTCCAATATTGTTGACTAGTATGCTCATGTTTTAATAATTTATATTTTTAGACATAATCAACCACAATATGAATCCACTCACTTTGCTCTTGACCAATAATAAATTAGAAAATGGAGAGAACTTTAATGAATGGAGACATAACCTTGACATTGTTCTTCAATATGAACGAATTTCATGGGTATTAACGAACAATGAGCCTACACCTCTAGGTGGCAATTCAACTTCTCAGCAAGTCCAACAACATGAGCGATGACAGAATGCTAATAAGACTACTAAATGTTATATTCTAGCTTCTGTCAGTGGAATGTTGCAAAAGCAAATTGCATGCATGAAAACTGCTAGTGCAATGGTCCATTACCTATATGAGATGTTTGGTGTGAGGACCAAGTCTGTAAGAGTGAAAGTTATCCAAACCTTTCATAATCTCAGCCAAAAACCTAGTGAACCGGTGCGAGATTACATGCTGAAGGTAATCTATGCAGTTACTAAGGCTGAGATGCTTGGGGTAGATATAGATGTGGACACGTAGATGATTATGATCATCGATAGCTTAAACTCATCTTTTCAGTAGTTTAAGTTAGACTAAAAGCTCAACAGTAAGGATTACTGTTGGACCTTGTTTTCGGAGCCCAACATTCAGAGACAAAACGAAACCCATCATCCATAATGGTGGCGTGCCCACAATGGTTGAACATCAAACAATTAAAATTTAGTAAGTCAGAAGCCTAAATCTAATCACATTTCAGAGATGAATTCTAAAAGAATTTATACAAGCTCATTACAAAAATATACAATAATTTGAAATACACATGATACAATTTGAATGCTTATGCTTAAGATGATTCTAAAATATAAAAGTTCCTGAACTAACTTAATTTCAAAAATCTTTAACTATCTTGGAGTTCCAATGCCTTGCAAGGATCGCTAATC
>JAOTAX010000006.1:33234537-33245438 GCA_025629825.1 Erythroxylum guanchezii
TTCTAGTTATTTGGACAATGGTTGACCCAAGTCCAATTCTTGTTAGTGGACTCTACACTCTGCCCATATTAAAAATTTAACATGGTATCAAAGCAGGTTGCTCTTATGTTAGTTGTTAACACCTCCAAATAATAGATTATGTCACGCGTTAGACCCACACGTGAGGGAGGGTGTTGAAATATAATAGTGAGAGTTTGTCCTACATTGAAAAAAGAGAGGAAAGAAGATCAACATATAAGTCTAGTGAGCTACTCCACCTATCACCAATTGGTTTTAGGATGGAATCTCACTTGGGCTTGTATGTGGTCTAGCTTTCTTTCTCGTGTGGGCTCGTAGGCCCATTATAAATTCTAACAGTATAGGCGTTGACTTCTTTTTTTACAAAGGAAAAAACCAATACCTAACAAAAACAAACTAACTAGCGTAGTATAACGATACAAAATTCCTTGTCTCGGTGGATGAGGTCCATGACTGTCATTGAAGGCTCTCAGAGAATATGCATGCCGGAGCTGGCTAGGACTACAAGAGAGTTCAGATTATTGGCACACTGGTTCCCTTCACGATGTACATGCTGAAATTGCACATCCTAAGCTCATTGTATTAAACCATGGGTACCTATCACTAAAAAATTATCCTAAGATAAAACTATACTGGAAGAGGACAAGATGTTAATTACTTCTAGAGAATCTACTACGACGATGACTCGTCCATAACCAAGCATCCAGGTCAAAGTAAGACCCGATTGGACTCTCCAAATAACCATGAAAGCTTTTGTAACCCCAATAAAAAGATCAAGTTTCTTTGGTAATATTAATTAAAATGAGGTGAGGGATACAACAATTCTTTTACTATTAATTTACTAAATAAACTTATAATTAGTAAACTTACTCTTTTGTGCTCAGAAAGGTTACAGATTCGAGTCACAGAAATAATCTCTTTGTAAAATATAAAGAGATCGAAGACTGCGTATAATTAATGACTCCTCTCTGACCCTCGCAAAATGGGGAGCCTATGCACTGGGACAGTCCTTGCTAATTAAATATATAAATTTTAATTAGTTATTAATTTAGTATGACTTGTTATCAAGCTTTACATAAATTAGAATTCTCATTTTAGGGACTCTTTAGATATTTGTTTATAAGTTTTGTATTAAATTGGATAGAGGATATTTTATGACTAATTAAATTAAATTAATTTAGTTTTAGTTCGTCAAATTAGTGAAGTATTATATATTTTTTAATATTTATAAATGGTAAAAAGTTATAAATTTAGTTCAATGTTTAAAAAAGTTTTTAAAATATAAATACATCTACTTTTACTAATGTAAATGATAATTTTTACAATGGTTTAAATTCTCTAGTAATGTCCAGCTGCCATGAAAAATTCTCTAGCAATGTCTAACTGCCATAGATTTCGGTTTTGGAGATAGTGCTTGTTAACTCATTTAATCCACAAAGCAGTTTTGTTCGTACAAAGTCTCCATATTCGTTTACCAAACATTACTTTCTGCATTTGCACAATTGGGATGATATCAAGCCCTCCTAACCTCTTAGGTACAGTGATTTCACTTCATTTCACCTTAGTTTGCTTCCCATTCTCAAGTTTACTAACCACAGGAAAGCTTTTAGTATTCTATCTATTTAGTGACCCTCCTTGTCAAAACCATATGAGCAAATCAATGTAGATGCATATTATTCAAAACATAATTGACAAGAAGCAAGTGGCTAGTAAGAGACATAAATTTGTTTTGCCAAGCATTGATTCGAGCTTTAAGTTTATCAATCAAAGGAGCAAAATTTGAGAATTTAGGCTTACTAGGAGTAATTAGGACTTCCAGATATTGGAAAGGGAGAGAGGATAATTCAAATCCGACCATGATCCTAACCTGCTCCTAGTCTCTGACATTAATGGATAGATACAAGTCACTTTCTCAACATTGACTTTCATACCAGACCAATAAGAGAAAATATCCAACGTATTCCGCATCATCAGGATAGAATGAGAATCAGCCTTACATAAGAAAACCAAATCATTAACATAGATCAAACGAGATAAAGAAATATAACCACACTTAAAATGAAACTAAAAATGACCATTACATTCCACTAGTTTAGAGATAAATCTAGAACAACCTTTTATGGCAAGAGTGAATAGTACGTGGATAGAGGATCCTATTGCCTAATACCCCTTACAATATTAAAAAGACTTGAAGGACTACCATTCACCATAAAAAGACGTGGATAGAGAGAAGTAGATTGGCTGCATTGTATAATCCAGTTGGTAAATTTATCTGACACGTCAATAACTTCCAAACATGGTTGTAAGGAAGACCAGCTAATAGTATCAAAAGTCTTGAAAAATCCAATCCTCATCAATCATACAGCTGTTAATAGTTTGACCAGAGCTATTGCCCCCGTTAACTCTTGGAGCAGTAGAAATGTTGTTTATACTTTATCCTGGAAAGACAAAGATTTCTAGATGCCACGTCATGCTGATTTACCATATCAATGTAATAGTATTCCAATATATCATTATTAATTTAAAATGTATGAAAATTATTAAATTAAATATGAATTTCTTAATATTAAAATATAAAACTAAGTGAAAATGCATATTTTTAATCTCTCACAAGTCAAAATTTATGGTTTCTTTTCGTGTACTATATATCATTTTGAAGTCTACGTTTTTCTGCTTTGATTTCTGTATCTAATATGATATTAAATTAATATATAACAAGTCTCAGTTTTCTTGCAAACTAATATGAAAACTAGAACAAGTCATGACTCGCCAACTTATGCATATTAAATTTGATTAAGCTCTCAAAACGCTTATCATAAGTTACAATATACTTACATAATTAATTAGTAGGCTTAATCACCCAAAAGTTTTAACCTAAGGTCTAGTTTGGTAGCCAATACCGAAGAAATCAAAATAAAAAAGTAAGAATGAGATTATAAAGTGATAATAGTAATACGAATGAAATTACTTATTACGTTGTTTGGTATAATTTTAAATAAAATTAATAGTTATGTTAATATTTATTATTAAATATTAAAAATGATAATGAGAATTTTTTTACTCATATTTAATTATTATGAAATTTATTATGTACATAATTAATTAAAATTTTTATATTTTATAAATAATTAATAAAAATTTCAATTATTTATAAAATTATTAATTTTTAAATAATTATGAATTATTTTTATAAAAAAATAAAGGTAAACAAAATAAAATCATTGTTAAGAAATTAATAAAAATATTTTGAAGTTAATATTACAATAAGAATCAATATTTTGATAATAACTTAATAATATTATGATAATATCTTTTATCTCTTATTTCTGATTTTTTTATTCAAGCTTATACTCTCATCCTCTTAAAAGTAAAAGTTCATGATTATTTCAGATTAATTTCAATTTTGTCATTCTCTATTTTATTTATTATCAATAGCTAAATAACTAAAAATTGGGAAATAATGGTTATATCCTCGTTCTCACCTTTTTATTACCGGTTCCATATAAGCATCAGTGGAAATGACGTATGATTGGTTGGTTCATTTTTTGTCATGTTTTGCGATTAAGGTTAAATCAAACAACGCATTCATTCATTCCTTCAAGTTTCCTAAAGAAAATGATACATATCACATCAGATGTTTTAGAAAAGTGGGCATCTTAGCTTGACTTTCGTGTTGTCAAAGCTCCAAGTTCGGTCATAATTGAGGATTCTTCATAAAACTTGTTGCCCAAAATTCTTACACCAGTTGCCCACAATATGTTGGATCTTTTTAGCTTTGGGGATAGTTATTAGCTCTCAGTAGTTTCCCTTAGCACTTGTTCTTCTAGTTTGGCGTCATTACTTCCCCATTATAGCAAGAGAAGGTAACTATTGGTAGAAGACTGTAATACAATCATTCATTAATTGGTCCTCCTCCTCTAATCTTAGTAAAGGAATTTCTTCTAAAAGTCCTTGGTAACATCCACATTTATGCATATCTTGGCATACCCGACTCTCTTCTTTAGTGAAGTAACCTCATCTATACATATTGGCTTGCCAATGAAGCTAGCAAGCAAGCTCAAACCATTTGCACTTTTTTCTAATGGAATCTATTGAAAATTAACCCATAAAGGCACTTACTTATGGTGAATCTCTTCTAAGTTTGATTCCTAACTTCCACAATTGGAGAAAGAGATGATGATTATTATGTTGGACATTTTTACTTTTCCCATAAAGTTAGACAATATTTAATTGCATTTTTTAGTTTTTTAAATAACTTATCGATTAAATTATATAATTTGATCCGGATAAAGATAATAAAATGGTCCAATAAATTAGCTAAATCAATGGGTCAAATCAGAGTGAAAAATGGATCCCGATCAGTGTAGACTAGACCTATATCGACCTGTGATAGGAAAGTTCAATATGAAAGCTATATATAAAGGTTAAAGTCTTCTGCAGTCGCTCATATCATTCATAAGCATAAGGATTCTCTAACCCCTTAAGAGATCTTACGTTTTGAAAAAATTGTATAAAGACGTTGACCGCGTTTCGATGAACAGTTCCCGTGAAGACGGTGGTGGATTTGCGTTCATTTCGACCTCGGAAAGCTCGTTTGAAGTTGTATAATCGAAATCAGGTATTTTTCATATTTTTTCGTTTATTGCCCTCTCACGTTCGATCCGGACACATAACTAAAATATCGTTAAGTGTTATAGGTGGTATCAGTGCGGGGACATGATCTGGTAGTTAAAAACGAAGATTTTTCGATTTTTCTCCATAAGGTTTTTGGAGAGTTAACTTCTGTTTCTTGGTTTTTTCTTGCCTTTTATTTCATGAAATTGGTATAAATGTGTTTAGCCTTGAGAAATGAGTTGAAAAAGAGCTTAGGAGCTGGAAAAACCAACTCAAAAAAGAGCCCAGGAGCTCCAAAAAAGGCACATACACCTGACGATGTACAATACCGCCCCGAGGGTGGTTAGTCATGCGCAATAGCAACTGCACATACCAGTGTCGGTGGGTGCGTCTGCACATCACTAAGGGTGCACGACACACGCTAGAGCACGTCTGCTCTGGCGCGTGTCTGACACATGCCTCTCGTGCCGACGCATAAGCTGACGCAGCAGCTAACATCAGCAGTACGAAATTGCTACAGTGTTTTTAAATATATATATATATATAAACAAAAAAATTCAGATTTCCCGTAAGGGTACCTCGGGGTGTTTTGGATCAGTTTTTGGGTCCGGGAAATTCATAAAGTGAAATTTTCTATTTTTCTAGGTTTATTACATTAGAAATAAATTAAAGTTTAATTCCAGAAAACTAATTAAGGTGTTCTGAATCTGATTTTAAGTAAATTTTCATGCTTCAGACATCACATGAGAGAGATGCTTCAAGTGTTTGTATCTTGGGTCTCATGTTTGGTGTTCGGGATTGAATGATAATTACTCTGAAAAAGAATTAAGACGTTCTGAAGTCATTTTTGAGTGAATTTTTGTGCAACGAACTTGTTATAAGGGAGATACATGAGGTTCTCGTGTCTCAGGTGGTCAGTTCAGTGTCTAGTAATGCACGATAGTCCCTCTAATGAGATTTTTCCTTTACGAAAGTCTCGAATGAAGTTTTCAGAGAATGTCTTCAGCACAAGTGTGTGACAATGAGACTGTACATTCAGGTTTAACATTTATTGATGTTACATTGTCACATACCATATTCTCATAAAGAATGTGAGGATGACATAAAGATGTATCCCTTATGTTTATGGACTTTTTGAGTGCTGATGAGGATGTAGTCACCAAAGTGACCTTTCAAGTCAATATTTTGAATTGTTCTGCTTGCATGTTGGGGGATGTCTATGATTTTATGTTTGATTATTCTGCTCAAAGGTGTTGGCCTTACATAACATTTTGAGATATGCATAAAGGCATAAGTTAGAGGAAAGTTGTTGCTTAAGTGATCTATTCGCCCAAAGGTGATAATGTCATGAGAATTGATTGTTTGTACTCTGATCGATTTTATGTAGAGATCTAATTGCATATATTATATATTCAGCCCACAGGTGTTTCATAATATGTGTGACCGGATTTTCAACAAAGATACTGTTTAATGGCTTTGAGTATCATTGTTATTCTACATTTATGTTAATTTAAACATTATCATTTTACAGTCACCTTTTCGGTCAATAAAATCAATGTCACCATTGAAACCCTGACTGATTTCAATACAAAGAAGTGAACAGAGGATGTATGTAATGATATGGAGATAACTAAGGTTGATATGGCCATACGGAAGGATAGACCATCTCCACCTGCATCCATAAGCTCGAGAGAAAGCGGCCTATGAACCTTCGGATCAATCTAACAGATTATGTCTTATGACCATTAAGAAATTCATACCTGACCATCTTATGATCATTCATAAATCATATCTTGCGAAACTTGTTTTTCCTAAGTTCATCAATCAACCATTTACCAATCCTTTCCTAGTAATTTTAGATGACAATGAAATTTGGTGGAGAGGAAGGAAAATGTGTGAGGAGCTTTTGGTTCAAATTTCAAGACAATCGGAGGTCCGGAGAAGGAGTTATGGTCAAAAGAGTGAAGAGTGTCGAAAGCTGTCAAACAACAGTGCACCTTCTATGTCACGATTGTGCTTGAGAACGATTATACAACTTCCTGTTGAACCCCCTGATAATTCCTCTTTGTCACGATCGTGCTTGTGCACGATCGTGTAACTCCTGATGTTTCCTTTTTGTCACAATCGTGCTTGTGCACAATCGTGCAACTCCCAGATGACCATTTTGTCCGAGAAAATGAGACACTAACATGAGGTATTTAGGTAATACATTCTTCTAAACAATTGTTCCTATATGTCTTAAGTTTCTAATGACACCAATTTCATGCAGTTTGGTTCAGTATTCTACAAGTTATACCTAAAATACAACAGACTATTCCCAAACCACTATAGCACACTATACTCAACTTCAAGCCAAAATTTGAAACCCTTAAAGACAGAATTCAAATTCGATTCCTTCATGAAAAATATATCCATTTATCTCTTGTTTAATCTAAACTTAAAATCATCCCATTTGGATATGTATAGATCAAGATATGGCTAAAATATAGATGCATGTTCAGTGAAAACACTCCATCTAGCATATTCTAGCACACTTCATCATCATTTTCATCCTAGTTCATCTCTTTTGCTTACTCTATCATTTCTAGCTTATGTCCTCACTATCTCCTCTTCATTCCTAGTTCCATTTCAGTTCAATTTCAATCACAAACAAATCATATTCTATGTTTGATCATAACACCAAAAATAGAATATGAAACATCCATTATCTATCAATTTTTTGTGAACTTTTTCCTACACCATTCTTTAATGATCTTTCTATTTCAAACTCATTTCTACAATAACTTATGAAATATTGATCATCATAAACACAAAAACAAGACACCAATGTGTTCATTTCTTTACCTACGTTCCAACATATATAAAACACCATTTTATGATTATTTAACCTCCAACTATTTTCATACATGTTTTTTCCAGCAAATCATGAAGAACAATATGATACTTACTTGATAAAACTCCAAACTCTTTAAAATCACATGAACCCTAGCTTTCCATGGCTCACATGATCATCATTATTCAAGGGTGGTAGGGTTGGGTCTTCTTGTGGCAAATTAAGAAGACAACAAAATGATAGTAGCAAAGAAGGGTGAGAGCAAGGTTTACATTGATAAGGCAAAAAGAGACAATCGTAGGTGAAGAAGATCAAAGAAGATGAGAAGAGATATTAACAAGAGATGAAGTAATTAATAAAGTGAAAGACCAATTAAAGAGAAGATACTCTGTCACTTGGGAGAGTTTCGTGGGTTATGGCATGTGGTATGGCAAGTGACACTTGTCACTTGCCATATTTCACTTTCTCATGGTCTCTCCTTGGTCTTTTATTTAAATAGTCCATTTGTCTCCAATTTCTACTCTAATTGTCTCCCAATTTTCAATGACATATGCCATTAAATCTCAGTTTCATTTATAAAAATTTCCACTGTCATTTGACTTTTATTTCTACTACTATTTATCAATTACCTTGTCACTTGGCATTTTTTAATCCAAAAATACTCATAATTTCAAAAAAATATTCCAAATTTCACCAAAAATTATAAATCAATAATTATACTCTCCAAATCAATTTTCAATACATATAATCAACAATTCTCAATCTAATCACGTTTATAAATCAATTATATTAGAAAAAATATCAATGAATGTATGTACAGTCATTGTAATATGTGCAATTATCATATTCACATATATGTATGCTAATGATGCATGAGCATGAAATGCATTTCCCAATTTCTCAATAATATCTCTCATATTCAGTATTTTAGGGTTCTAACCCTTAACATGGGGAAAACGGGATGTTACACTTCCGGACACAAGACATAGAGAAGTAATTTCTTGGTAATGTCTCCCAGAGGTACACAGTCTCTCCTAATGTTGAGACAAGTGCCTTAATGAAAGAATTATTCTCCATGAGGTATACAGGAGAAGGGGGAGTAATGGAGTACATATCAAGAATGATTCATCTTCACAATAGATTAAAGATGCTAAATATTCCTCTTCCTGATGTCTTCATAATTCACCAGACTCTGAATACACTCCCTCCAGAGTTTAGTAATATGGTGATGACACATTACTCGCAGGATGAGGAATGAGACTTCAATATTTTGATTGCCCATTGCGTTGCTGAGGAGGAGAAACTCAAGCTTGTTACTCCTACAGCCCTCGAAGCAACTAAAGGGAAGGCAAAGATGAAGCCCACTAAAATCAAAGGTAGAAAGACTAAATCTTCTCCACATACTAATGCTGGTCAATCTAGTGCAGGTAAAGGTCTGTATGACATAAAGAAGCTAGCAGTATGAGGCCTAGAAAGAAAGACTATGACCATCAAATAAGCCCTAGGCTTATCAATTTATGAATCTAATTTGTGATAGCCACATTAAGTATTTGGTGGCTATATAGTGGAACATCTAATCATGGTGCTTCCACAATGCAGTAGTTCATATTCAAGATAAAGCCAAATTAAATGGAAGGAGGAACTGATGGTTGACAGCAGTGAAGAAGTGGATGAAATATTTGCAAGGGAATAAATGAGCTGAATCTTACAGCAAGGTTCATTTTAGTTTTTTACACGACACATTTTATATGTAATCTTTGGATCAATTTTGGACAAAGAAGGTTGACGTTTTGTATTTAATGCTTCTGTTGTATAGTTGGTGTTTAATGCAAAACATAATGGTACAACTTTCTTGTCATATGGTTTGTATAGAATATGTCTTATCCCGAATTAGATATATGCTTTTTCGTATCTAGCTAAACAAGTCATGAAATGAAGGACCCTAATGAATGAAAAGTCGTACATGGTGTGATATATAGTTTAAGCCACATTTCCAAAGCTAGGGTTGATTAAGGAAAGCATTCTCTCAATTTTAGATTACGATGATCTGAGAACATGTGTTAACTATTGCAGGGGTAAGTTAACTAATAAGGAAGAAGGGTTAACTCATGTTTCTCACTTGTTGAGTCTGATACATACAGATATCAGAAGACCTTATACAGTTGCATTGTGTAATTTCAAATGTATTCTGACATTTGTTGATGATTATTCCCAGTACAGTTATGTGTTCTTGCTTAAAGATTGAAGGTTGAGAACCAATTGGGAAAATCCATTCAATGTGTCAGATCTGACTGTGGAGGAGAATATCATGACAAACATGGTGTTTCAGGACTTGAAAAAATCCGTTTGCCAAATAAATGGAATCAGTTGGAATAGTGACTTAGTTCGTTATGCCGGGTAGTCTTGAGCAAAATGGTGAGTTGTCAAAAGGCATAATCGCACCATAAAGAACTTGAATAAGTCAAAGTAGAATAGGACTAATCTACATGATTATCTAGAAGTGTGAAAACCTAGCCTTGCAAACATTCGTCTGTGTGGCTGCCCTACCGATGTAGTATAATCCTTATAAAGAACAATTGCATGCTCGTTCCGTTCATTTCTATTTAGTAAAATATCCTGACCACTTTAAAGCTACAGATCTTACTGTAAAGAAGAAGGGACTAGAATAGTGAAATCACAAACAGCTAAGTTTCTAAAATACGATGTCTATGATGATGGTGGTCCTTTTGACCCTTTGGATGATAGCAGGATGGATACTACAGTTAGATCCCATAGATTTAGGTCTTTGTACCGTGCCTGTACAAGAATAGGAACTCATACTTATACACACAGAGGTTCCTAGAGGTACAAGATATAATGCAGTTATGAAGATCTGACATAGTTAGATGACTTGCTATCCCATTTGATTACATAGTCTATTAGGTGAACTGGACTATGATATTAGACATGTTACAAATCCAGTTACTTTTATAGAAGTTTTTTCTGAACCTAACGCAAAATTGTGGTGGGTTGCTGACGGCGCGTCGTAACACTAATTAAAATTAAGTAACTAGACTACTACTGTAGCAGTGGTGAGTCTAGGTCGATCCCGCAGAGAGTACGCATAAAGTTTATATAATGGAATTAATCGGTGTTTACACTACTGGGGGATTTTGGATTTTTGAAAGGAAAAATAAAAATAAAACTAACTGATAAAAACAAAGTAAAGAAACACATGCAAAAAATGAAAAGGTGGGAAATTCGGTAGGGACCCAGTTCTTCGATTCAATCTCGGCCTACACCCTAATTAAGCATATTTTATTAATTTGATGTTCTTTAACTTCTCCTAGAAACTATTAATCATAGGTTAATAATTAACTCGAGTTTTCCCTTAGGTTTTGTTTAATCAAGATACGATCATTAATTAAACCTAACCACCTAACAACCTAGGATACGA
>JAOTAX010000006.1:33245538-33263983 GCA_025629825.1 Erythroxylum guanchezii
TGCACCTTATGTAATGCATGAGCATGAGATGTGTTTTCCTAATTTCTCTGATTGATCTCACATGTACCAAATTTCTATGGTTCAAACCCTTTGTATGGAAACGGGATATTACATGGCAGCAGTTGAATTCTCTGACTATGCAGCTGTTTGGTAGGACCAACTACTTTTGAATAGAAGAAGGGCTCGAGATAGACCTGTTGAAACACAAAAAGATGAAAATGGCTATGATAAGGGTTGATATCGAAGAAGAAAGGGAAGCCACCATGGCTCAGTTTCTTGCTTGTTTGAATAAGGAGATAGCCAACATTGTAAAGTTGCATCCTTATGTGGTGCTTGATGAAATGGTCAACATGGCCATGAAAATTGAAAAGCAATTAAAGAGTAAAAGCTCCATCAAAGCTTACAATTCTGGTTCTTCAAGTTCTTGGAGTTCCAAGTAGCCTAAAAAGGAAGAAAAGGGCAAGGACAAGTCCAATGACTATAGGGACAAGTCCAAAGATAAGGGGATAGCCTCTAAAAGTACGAATTCTCATCCAAATATTGTTAATACATCTACTAAGCACAGGGATATTAAATGCTTTAAGTGTTTGGGATCTGGTCATATTACTTCACAATGCCCAAATAGAAAGGTTATGCTTTTGAGAGATGATGGGGGAATTGAGTCCCAGGAGAGTGATGGAGAAGAAATGCCTGAGCTTGAGGATTGCAGTGATGTGGAGGTAGAGGGACCTGTCCAAGCCAAAGCCCTTGTGGTTAGGCGTGCTCTCAATGTGCAGGAGAAGGTAGAAGTAGATGAGCAGAGGGAAAACATCTTCCATACACGTTGTTTAATCAATGGTAAGATGTGTAGTATGATAATTGATGGAGGGAGTTGTACAAATGTAGCTAGTACAATTTTGGTGGAAAAGTTGGGGTTACCTATTATTAAACATCCTAGCCCATACAAGCTACAATGGCTCAATGAATGTGGAGAAGTAAGGGTACACAAGCAAGTGAAGGTTGCATTCTTCATTAGGAGGTATTCCGATGAGGTTTTGTGTTATGTAGTACCAATGCAGGCAGGTCACATATTATTGGGGAGGCCTTGGCAATATAATAAGCGAGTGATCCATGATGGCTACAAGAATAGGTACTCATTCAAGATAGGAGATCAAACCTATGTTTTGGCGCCTCTAAAACCAAAAGAGGTTCATGAGGATCAAATGAGGCTTACAAAGGCCATGGAAGAACAAAAACAAAGGGAGACCGAGAGTTTGAAAAAAAGAAAAGGAAAAGAAACCATTTAAAAAAATAAAAATAAAGGCCCAATTGAGAGAGATCGCACTAGTGAGGAAAAAATAGAGGGAAGTGCAATAGAAAAAGGAGAGTTGAGTGAAAAGAAGAGTGAAAGAAAAAAAGAGTACCTTCTTTGCAAAATCAAGAGATTTGACACAATTGTTGTACACGCCTAAGCCTTTAATTTTGCATAACTATAGAGAAATTCTTTATAATGAGGCTGACCACCTTGACTCTTCTGTACCTAGTATTATTAAATCTGTTTTGCAGGAATACTCAGATGTCTTTCCAGATGAGATGCCCAAGAGACTTCCACCTTTGAGACGTATTAAATACTAGATAGATTTTGTGCCAGGAGCTCAAATTCCAAACCGCCCAGCTTATAGGAGTAATCCTGAGGAAACAAAGGAGCTTCAAAAGCAAGTGGATGAACTTTTAGAGAGGGGGCACGTGAGAGAAAGCTTAAGCCCATGCGCAGTTCCAGTGTTATTAGTGCTAAAGAAAGATGGGACTTGGCGCATATGTGTGGATTGTAGGGTAGTGAATAAGATAACGATAAAGTATCACCACCCAGTTCCTAGATTAGATGATATGCTTAATGAATTACATGGTTCTTGTTTCTTTACAAAGATTGACTTTATGAGTGGCTATCATCAAATTAGGATGAAAGTAGGAGATGAATGGAAAACAACCTTTAAAACTAAACATGGTTTCTATGAATGGTTGGTCATGCCTTTTGGTTTGACAAATGCACCTAGCACTTTCATAAGATTGATGAACCATGTTTTGCGTGAATTTATTGGCAAGTTTGTGATTGTATATTTTGATGATATTCTGATTTACATTAAAAGCCTTGATTACATCTTAAATCTGTACTAAAGGCACTTAGGTGTGAAAAGCTTTATGCTAAAATTAAAAAGTGTTCTTTTTGTATGGATAAAGATGTATTTCTTGGCTTTGTTATTTCTGCCCATGGTGTTCACGTTGATGAGGAGAAGGTTAAGGCTATCAAAGATTGACCTACTCCTAAGTCTGTTGGTGATGTGCATAGTTTTCATGGTTTGGCTAGCTTTTATAGGTGATTCGTGAAAGATTTTAGCACCATTGCTGCGCCATTAACTGAAATCATTAAAAAATGTTAGTTTTTAAACGGATTGAGGCACAAGAACTTGCATTTAATGCTTTGAAAGATAAGTTATGTTCTGCACCTGTTTTAAGTTTGCCTAACTTCAATAAAGTTTTTAAGATTGAATGTGATGCCTACGGGTTAGGTATTAGTGTTGTTTTGATGCAGGGTAGGCGTCCTATTGCATACTTCAGTGAGAAGCTTCACGAGCCACAATCGAATTATTCCACTTATGATAAGGAACTATATGCTTTGGTGAGAGCATTGGAAACTTTGCAACACTATCTATGGCCAAAGGAGTTTGTGGTTTATTCTGACCATGAATCACTCAAGCACTTAAAGTGCCAAGGTAAGTTGAACTAGAGACATGCCTAATGGCTAGAGTTCATTGAAACTTTTCCATATGTGATCAAATACAAGCAAAGTAAGGAAAAAGTAGTGGCTGATGCACTATCAAGAAGGAACACTCTAATCAATACTTTGAGTTCTAAAATGCTTGGATTTGAGTTTATTAGAGATTTGTATGCTTCGGATTCTGATTTTGGGAATGTTTATGGTGCGTGTGAGCATGCTGCATTTCAAAAGTTCTATAGGCATGATGGGTACTTGTTTAGGAAAAATAAGCTTTGTGTGCCTATTTGCTCTATACGTGAAATACTTGTGCGTGAATCACATTGTGGAGGATTAACGGGTCACTTTGGGGTGCAAAAGACATATGACATACTTTATGAACATTTTTATTGACCTAACATGAGAAAAGATGTTGAAAAAATCTGTTCTAGGTGTGTTGCATGTAGACAAGCGAAATCAAAGACCCATCCACATGGTTTGTATTCTCCTTTGCCTGTGCCTAAGCATCCTTGGACTGACATAACCATGGACTTTGTATTGAGGCTGCCTAAGATTTAAAAAAAAAAGGTAGGGATAGCATATTTTTGGTTGTTGATAGGTTTAGTAAAATGGCACACTTTATTGCATGTCATAAAACTAATGATGCCACTTATATTGCTAATTTGTTCTTTAGAGATGTTGTGCGCTTGCATGGTGTTCCTAAAACCATTGTTTCAGACTGTGATATAAAGTTCTTGAGTCACTTTTGGCATGTTCTTTGGGGAAAATTAGGAACTAAGCTTTTATTTTCTACTACTTGTCATCCTCAAACAGATGGTCAAACTGAAGTGGTCAATAGAACTTTAGGATCTCTTTTGCGTGCTGTTGTAGGAAAAAATCTTAAAACTTGGGAACAATGTTTGTCATTAGCTGAATTTGCATATAATAGGAGCATCCATTCTACTACTAGTTATTCACCATTTGAGATAGTTTATGGATTTAACCCTTTGACACCTTTGGATTTGTGTCCTTTGCCATTACATGAGTTATCTAGCAGGGATGGACAATATAAGGCCGAATCGGTGAAGAGCATTCATAAGAAAGCAAGGTAGCAAATAGAAAAGCGGAATGAAGCAAATGCACGCACAGCTAATCAAGGGCGCAAGTTGTTGAGGTTTGAGCCTGGAGACTGGGTTTGGGTGCATTTCAGGAAGGAGAGGTTTCCTAAGCAAAGGAAATCCAAGTCGGATCCTAGAGGCAATGGACCATTCAAAGTGCTTGAGATAATTAATGATAATGCCTACAGGAATGATTTGCCAGGTGAGTATCAAGTGTTCGCTACTTTTAATGTTGCTGATCTATCTCCCTTTAACAATGTAGGGTCTGATTCAAGGACGAATCCTTTTGAGGAGAGAGGGGATGATACAACCAGCCTTCGCAATGGAGTTCCACGCCTTACACGTCCACCTGACAAGCTACATATACCAAGTGGTCCAATTACAACGTAACAAGCTTCAAGGCTTAAACAAGTAATGCAAGCTTTTATTCAAGCTCAAATCATAAGGCAAGTACATGAGGAGGCCGAAATATCCATGGAGGAACACCAAGGCACTCCCAAGCTTGTGACTTTGTTAAAGGAGGCATTGGAAAAAGCTAATACTTAGCCATTTTGGGAAACAAACTCAAGTCTTGTTTGGGGTGCATTTTTGGCTTATTATTTATTATCTCTTATTTTAGGCCCAAGGACTTGTTTATGGGTTGTTCTTTTAGTTAGTAGCATGTGCTTTGTTTGTTTGGACTATTTTGAGTTTTATTTGTTTTAATGTGTTTAGTCCATTCCTAAAAGGACTTGGATCAGATTATGTTAAATGGGCTAGATACTCCTAGAATTGTTAGGATTAGCTTAGTTTTTATTAAATGGGCTTGCAAACCCATTCCTATTAGGGTTAGGACTTGGTCAAGGGTATTTATACCTTATTATATCCTTGTAACCTAGATTTAGATGATTAATAAAATTTCAGAGTTGAATTCTTCAAGTGAGGTGTGAATGTCTTCATGGTTACATCAAGAAATTGATTTGCATCAATAAGTAAGTACTTGCAACGTAAATTGATTTCTGATTTCTTTGGGATTAGGTCTCAAACTTATGATTTGGGGTTTGATCTATCATGTTCTTAGAATAGAAAGAATAAGGTTTTGATTCAATAGGATTAGGGGGTTTCAAGAACCTTATTTTCTTGGAGTTTCCGTATCACTTGTACTATGAGATCAAGGGGAGCAAAGTTATCTTCCTATTATTGCATGTGGATGATATATTGCTCATGTCAAATTACTCGACCATGTTGTATAAGGTTAAGCCGTTTGGTCAAGAACTTTGACATAAAGGACTTTGGCGTATCATCTTTTGTCCTAGGTATTCAGATTCACTGGGATAGATCTTAACACTGATCGTACCTCTCACATAGTGCATACATTAAGTATATGTTACAAAGGTTTAATATAGTTAACTGTAAACCTGTCATAGCACCTATCTCTCATAATGAGAGATAATCTTTGGCACAATATCCAAAAAAAGAAAGTAAAGAGAGAGGTTATAAGGAATGTTTCGTATTCTAGTACGGTTGATAGTCTGATGTATGCTCGGCTATGTACTAAGCAGGACATTCCATTTACTGTTTGACTGTTTGGTCAGTATCTGGTTAACCCAGGTGTAGACCATTGAAATGCAGTCAAGCGAGTGTTGAGATAACTAAAGGGAATCAAGGATTATATGTTGACATATAGAAAAGTCAAAAGACTAAATCTCATAAGGAATTCAGATTCAAATTTAGCTATGTGTCCGGATGATCGAAAGTCCACTTAAGGTTATAGCTTTTTTCAAGTTAGCACATGGTACAATGTCGTGGAAGAGTGTCAAGTAGACACGGGTGATTTCCTTGACCATGCATGCAGAGTGCATGCCATGGGGTTGCTTCACAGACAGTTTAGCTCAGAAATTTGATTTATGAGTTGTTTGTGGTTTATTCAATGGTTAGACTCATTCGGTTGTAATGTGATAATCGAGTTATTATGTTGTTTAATAACAACGTTGAATATCAAAGGGTCTTAGCATTTTGAGGTCAAATATTTGACCATGAAGTAGTTGATACGAAAAGGTGACATTAAGGTTTGGAGCATTTAAGAACTGAGGAACTATAAGTCGATTATTTAACTAAAGGACTTTGCCCACTTGTGTTTGGAAGTCAAGTATACAATATGGGTGTTTTGAATTCCTTAGACACAGCTAGATAGGGGATCGTTATGTTTGCTTTATGTACATTTGTACGTTTTGATGTATTATGACGGTATGATGGTTCATTAATAAAGATGATCATTATTTATCCTCAGTAATACGTGTTACATACATTGTCATAATACGTATGAAAGTCTTAAGATTTGTGTCAATCTTAAGCATTTCAAGGTCATTGGGCATATATACAGATTGACCTTGAGCGCCTATGTCATTAAGACATATACAGTTTTATACATATATCCATAAAGTTTGAAGTGACATAGTGAGATATAAGTTTTTAATCTCATAAAGGTTCTCTAATACAGTTTAGCATTCAATAACAGGACATAAAAGTTTTCTTTGATGCTTTTTAGCATTCGGTGAGAGAAAACAAATTTTCTCTAATGTTGTTTAGGATTCAGTGAGAGAAAACAGGATTTTTCTAATGTTGTCTAGCATATTCAGTTTAGAATAAAGTAAGAGAAATCGAGACCTACAAACGAAGATGATATAATTTAGATCATACAGGTATCATCCTAGTTTGCCACATTCTATTTTCCCATTCATGTTAGTGAGGTATTAGGTATAAGTGATTGTATTAAATTTGTGTCGCACATGACACATGCATTTGATACTTTTCGGTATCGAAAGCCTTGCAGGATGGAATGACGAACTTTCATTATCTTTGGATCAAATGTTTTGCTTTTAAAACCTAGTCGATTAATTCAGTAGTGTGGCTTAACCGAGTTTTTAAACTATTTTTAAACTAAAGTCAAAACTGCAATTAATACTTGTTTAAAGGGGAAAATGTTGAACAATTTTGTCCTTTTCCATAAAGTTGGATAACATTTAATTGCATTTTTTGATTTTTCAATAACTTATCGGTTAAGTTACGCAATTTGATTCAGATAAAGATAACCCAATAAATGATCTAAATCAATGTGTCTAAGTTCGGGTGAAAAATGGATCCTGATCAGTGTAGACCAGACCTATATCGGTCTTGTGATAGGAAAGCCCGATATGGATGCTATATATAAAGGTTAAGGTCTTCTGCAGTTACTCATATATCAATCGTAAGCATAAGGATTCTCTGACCCGTTAAAAGAGTTTACGTTTTGAGAAAACTATAGATAGACCTTACCTAGGTCCCGGAGAGCAGTTCCCGTAAAGACGGTGGTGGATTTGCGCTCGTTTCGTTTTTAAAAAGCTCGTTTGAAATTACGAAGACCGAAATCAGATATTTTTGGCATTTTTTCGTTTATTGCTCTTTCACGTTCGATCCAAAACACGTAACTAAGGTATCATTACGTGTTACATATTAATATGCAAGGGCCTGCTTCTATTATCTTCCGAGATGATGAGGAGCTGGTGAACTTAAATAAGAAGAGATGATCTTCATTACCTAAGAACCTAAGAGCCCATTATTTGACTAAAGGAAAAGTCAGTCTCTTTCATAAGAAAAACTCCACCATGGCTATAGACCAAAGCCAACAACCCTTCTTAAAAGTGTCCAGGGACGGTGAGACTATCATGCACCATCCTTCAACGGTGTAGGACAGTACGAAGAGGAGTCACCCAAAACAGCTTTCTAGGAGTATACCTTAAATATTGAGGTAAGATCAATCTAAGTTACAGAGTCAGCCTGAGATGGAGAAGGAGCTTGACCAGGGTTAGAGCAACCCGGGGGAGAGGCTTTAGAGGGCAAAGGCGAGAATTCCATAGAGGAATTCTGACCAACTTGAGAAGTTTGCAGCAGGGAGGGTTACCATTGTTAGTTAAAAGAGTAGCAGGAATTTTGAAAAGTTGTTACCATAAACGGTGACTTAAGGTTGAGGGGAAAAGGAAAGGACCAAAAGACCCTTAGAGGGCAAAGTGAAAGGAATGGGACACAAGGATGAACGAAGAAAATGGCGAAGGAAAACCAACGTAAGTAGCCATGAAGAGAACTCCATTCTTATCTTCTTAAAATTATTAGATAATTTTTGGAACTTTGATATTTTTATTTTTATTTTTTTATTTTTATTTTTTTTGAAGATAACTTTGATATTTTTATTAGTTACATATTATTAAAAAGTAATTGATATTGATTTAATTTTTTTATAACTTTTCAAAAAATTGTTATTAAAAAGTTGCATATACAACAATATAATTTCATTTAAGTGTGAATACTTCAACATTTACAAAATTAAAAATAATAAATTTCTTAACAATCACATCCACAAAACTAAAATTGCATAGAGAGAGATCTAATGAAAACTTAATAATTTGAGGATATAAATTATGTCATTTGTAGATATCGAGTACAAATTGATATCAGAAATAATAACGACATTATACGAAATATTAAAGGATAAATCACACTTTCCAATTAAAAAATAAATTCTATAATAGCCACATCAACATCCATGCAAGTCACCTATCACAAGTTGATACAAAATATAACTAAGACCTAAAGAAATTAAAATTTAAAGTACAAATCGCACTATCTTATAAAATTCATAATATAAATTAACACCAGAAATAACAGGAAGAACCATCCTAACCTTTATGTAAAATGTGAAAAGATAAATCGCACCTTTTTACATTTAAAGACGAGAAAAATATAGATGTTCGATGTTCCAAACATCTAGCACTTAAATCATTCATTCAGGCAGGACACCATGTTAATAAATATATTCACATGGAATTGGATATTCTCTAGCTTATAACTTAGTTTAAGTTAAAAAAAAGAAGAAGAAGAAGAAGGAAAAGCTTCACATCCTTTGTACCATCTACCTTCCCGAGAGACTAAATATAGGTAACTGCTCTACCCCAAAGATTACAGACAAAAAGGCTCCCCAACAAAGCCAAGGATTTTAGAGCTGCCGAATTAATTTTATGGTAACAAGAGAAATAAGATTAAGACGAGAAGCATTTGTACACCTGACATTTACATAAAATAGCTGAGAGCCTTCTTTCTTCTTGAACCACCTTCACCGTACAATTCATTCCACTGTAACAGCTCAGTCATATTGACTGATTCCGAGGAAACACTAGCACATACCTGTTTAAATAAAATAAAAAGGTTGAGAAACAAAATTGTGAAACTTTTGAAAGATAAGGATTCATCAGTTTCATCTTTACCCGTTCATGAGCATATTTAAAGTCGTCCATATTTAGAGGCCGTATATCACCACTGCCACTTAAAGGTGGGGTGGGTTTACCTTCTGCTAGAGCTGCAGCATGTTCCTGAAAATTAACAGAACAGACCAGATTATACTATGACTGTTTAATTAGGGGAGAGATGACCAAGTTTTGCACTATATCAAGACAAACTGAAAAATTGAATCCACCGAAAAAAGCTAAAAGCTTGCTGAAAAATGTGCATTTCGTAATAATCTACTTGACAGGACATGCATACAAAACAAACCTTTTTCTCCTTCTCCAAAATCTCTTTGATTGGGCGGTGGGCAGCAGTAACACACAGGTTCTGCAGGGTACAATCCATTGTCAGCCAGCTGACATAATAACATAAATAAAGCATAAATTTGAGAATAAAACCTTAAGGTCACTTCCAGAATATCCGTCAGTCATAGCTGCAACCGCATCAAAATCAACGTCAGGAGACAAATCCTCTTTCGCCAAAATAACTTTTAGAATTTTTGCTCTATTAGGAGTATCAGGCAAGTTGACCATCAATCTGGATGAAAAAAGACGTGAGAAAACATATGTTAGAAAGCGTGAATACATCAGAAGAATACACCATCAATCTGTTCCATGAAACAACATGCCAAATATTTCCATGGCAATCTGCATACAGCTTGTTCTCGGTATGTCCATATAGATTGTCAAGGCCATTATGATACAATACCTTCGTGGCAACCTTCTGATGACAGCCTCATCAAGGTCAAAAGGCCTATTTGTAGCTGCAAGCACTAGAACCCGCTCAGTATCTTTGGTTCGTAAGCCATCCCAGTTTACCATAAATTCATTTTTCATCTTGCGCATGGCTTCATGCTCTCCCGGATTTTCCCTCCTTCCCAGCATGCTGTCAACCTATAAATACAGCAGACAGAGAAAAAAGAAGAGATACCGAAAGAAGCATGAGTCAACAGTTGCAAACTAATCATGCTAAACACCTAAATGAGTTGTAAAGAACTTGCCTCGTCAACAAAGACAACACTAGGAGCAATTTTACTGGCTAATGAGAAGACAGCTTTCACATACTTCTCACCCTCACCAAACCACTGTCATTAGTAAGACAAAAAAGAAATCCACATCACAAATTGAACTCAATACATAGATTGTATGCTATTAGTCCACAAATGCACTTACCTTGGATGTGATGCTTGACATTGAGATGTTGATAAAATTGGCACCAGCTTCAGTTGCCACAGCCTTTGCAAGCATAGTCTTTCCTGTTCCTGGAGGTCCGAACAAAAGTATGCCCTTGCAAGGCTGTAAATCAAACAATCACAGTGAGGATCTGCCTTCTTTCTAGATATGTTGAACTTCTATTCATTTGGAAGGTTACAGATGAATATTACTCCATCCCTTTGAATAAACAGCTTTCAAATTAAAAGAGAGAGAGAGAAGAGATGAGGAAACCTTCGTTAGTTGCCCCTTGCAGAAAAGTTCAGGCCTCTGAAGAGGCAGCATCACTAGTTCTTTCAGAGTATCTTTGACATTCTCAAGTGCTCCAATATCATCAAATGTAACTCCAATGTCACTAGGTGGAATAACGTCAGCTAAAAGCCTTTTCTCAAACTCATTTTCCGTGACAATGTCCTGTCAAGGGCAAAGTTCTCAGCATAATTTTGACCAAAACCTCGCAAGAAGAGAACGTAAAATACCAGAATACAATTATGTAAAATAATCACCTTGAGGGACTTCTTCAAGTTTTTAGATTCATTCTGAATAGCCTGCAAGATTCCAATCCCATACTGGATGCTGCCAGAATTGTGACATGTCATTACCATTGTGTAATCATCCAATACTAATACAATCCAAGAGAATGACTAGGGTTATCAAATACCTCTCACTAGACAAAACAAGCCTTGAATCAACATCAGCCTCAGGATTCTGCATCAAATGATGGCTTAGAGCCCATCCAATTACCTTCTCAGCATCTAGAATGCACAACAAGAGAAAACTTATTAGAGAGAAACCATTGCCAATGTTTATTAATAAGAAAGGAAATAAAGATATATACTTTCACTTGTAAGAGTCTGATCTTTGACACATAATGTCTCTAGTCCTTCACACTCCATTGCACTTCGAGCCAGAACCTATATAAACAGCACACTCCTCTTTAGCATGGTGCTTCGGCATAAGAACAAGTTCTGGAGGCATAGATATGTGATTCATGGCCAAATGCATCGCCAGGGGGGGATAGATCTTAACAGCCTTTCCCTTCTCTGGCAAAGTAATTGTATCTATGACTCAAGAACCATGACCTAAAGCTCAAGATGGATAAATCCTGCCGCTATTCAAAGCTCTAACAAACTAGTCCCCTAGAGTTATAACTCCAAAAATATCAACAGAAAAATAGCTAGAGCCATCCACCATGCATACGGCAACCAATGTCAGGAGAACCCCATGAAGACTAGCATGAAGAGATACAAAAATGATTGTCAGTCAGTGTACCATGTCCCCCACAAGACAGCCAGAAAAAACAGTAGTTTGCTTCATAGTCTTTAAAATCAATTTGCAGCTTTTAGGAACTTGCTATTAGAGGTCACAAGAACCGTAGCACACCCCAATAGGGAACAGATTTCCACAATATAGTCAGATCAGCTTTTCTTTTATAAGGAAATAATAGCCAATAGATACAATCCCTATTGGTTCAACCCACCCTAGCATTTACACACATGAAAGCAATCAGTGCAACCAGAGAGTTAAGATATTATTCATTTCAGCTAAACTATGTATAAGAAATGTTCACTTTGCAACCTTTGGGAAAAACTTCGCAACTTAAAAAGCAGGACTCACAGTGCGCAAGTGATTCAGATTCCCCTTCATTTTAAGGGTTTCAGCATCTCGATCCAACTGATTTTTCCATGAAGTCAGAAGTGCCTCATCCTGCAATATTTATGACCTCTCACTAAATAATACAAGATAAAAATATAAATATAAGCCAGTCAGCTTGTGACATACCTGAGGCATGTGAATGGCCACTTTATTTGGGAAAAGCTTACTTAGAAGTTTTGTAGTCTTCGGCACTTCCTTCCCTCGATCATGAAGTCTTCCAAAATTATCCTGAAGTGTTTTCCCATAAATCATGCATCAAAATTTCAACAATACACCAGCTAAAACACACATACACACAAAGAAGAGCGAGGGGGAGAGAGAGAGAGAGAGGGAGGGAAGGAGTACAGGAAAACCCAGGTCAAGAAGAGCAGTCTGATTGCTGCCAAATTTTGTGAATAGAAGACCACCGGGATGTGACTGCACAAAATAAAAAATGGCACAAAATGAGTTAGAATGCTTTAAATCTGAAGCCACAAATCTCTAAAAATAAAGCTAAAAAGCAAGATTTCAAGTCACCATAAGTCCCATACCCTATCAGCTACTGTCAAATCCAGCATAGAAGTCAAAAAGATAAAAGACTTTTAAACTTAAGATTTTCTTCTCAGATCGTTGTTGTCCCAGGCAAGTTTGGCCCAGGAGAAACTTAAGTGATAATGCCCTGAACCAACTATACATGATGACATGCAATAAACTTTCTTACACAACAAAATAAGGTCAACCAAGCGCATATATATATATATATATATATATATATATATCCTCATGAAAATTTTTTAAGTTTAGTAGTTTTCCCTGTTCATGAATGTTAATATTCCAGAAAATAAATGACTAACATAAAGAAATTTTGATCCCTGTTTCTGATTAGGGAACATGCAATACCTTTTCCTTGCGATTGTCAGTCTGTGTGTGCGAACCAATCACCACTACATTATCAGGAAGCTTTTCAAGTCTGTTTTTGAATGTAGAATAAGAGTCTGTATTTCCTACAATGGACTTCTCCGCATCTTTCATGAACAAAATGAAAGGAGAATCTCTGCTCTCACTATTCACAGCCTGGTATTAAATTTAATCAGTTTAAAAGCCGATAAAATTGAAACGTGATGCCAAAAAAAAAACATGCAATTTAAGAGATCATAACCTCAAACAATGTGTTGATGAGTAACTTGTTCAAATCTTCAGCACCACCGTTCTCCAAGCTAAGGTCAGAAGCTGGATCAAGTGACAAGAACCTTCAGTGACTTTGATAAGAAAGATAGACACAACCTTAAATTAAGTCAACCCAGTTCAACATTACCATTACAGAAGTATCCATAACCGATGTCACAAAGACCTCCAAGATCAACCCCGTCAACAATGTGTTTATCAAATTTCACGCCAACTTTTGACAGAGGATTGTCCTCAAAGAGTAACATCACTTTTCCCCGAATTGCATGAGGTGGTCCCCTGAATGTTAGAATCTAGAATATTAGTTCTAACATGCATATAAAGCAGCATCGTGCAAAGTATGAAGATAGAAACGGAGAGTCAGAACAAGCATATAGACACATAGAGAATGAAGTGCATCTCTGTCTTTCCCCTTCTCCCACCCCCTATTTGCTCTTTACCCCTCTCCCTACACATTTCTTCGGTACGCTAAAGCAAACACTAAAATGGAATAATTGGCATAAAAAAGGCTTTAAATTCATTGAAGATACACAATATCTAAGACATTATTTACTTCTAAACCTTCAAAAGAGAAAATAAAAAATTCAGATCCTCTTTACCTGAACTTGTCAGTAACAAACACATAAGCAATCATCAATAACAATGTCTAGGACAACAGTTAAGAGGCCACAGCCACAGAGCATCAAATTGCTTAGTGAGCAAAGTTAAAGCCTCAGTTATTCCCTCCATATCCAATATCTTAGTTTGTACTGAGTAAAAGTTCCGTATTATAATTTACCAAAAAACTCTAAACCATGTGCACAATGAAGCTATATATCATTTCAAACATGAGACGCATCATCAACCCGGACTGAGACTATGGACTGAATCCAGAATGGAGTAACTCCAAGACCTATTACTGCTTTTCATATTACCAAAAATTGATGGGGTAAACAAGTATTATGTAATTACCAGGAGAAATACCGGAAATATCCGCAAACTCCTATCCCTTTTCGAGATATTACAAACCAATCTTCGTCAATTTGTATTATCAAATTTTCTATTTGCTAAAAGTCCATCGAGATGGACTAACCATCCAACTCCAAATGATGCAATTTCAACAAAATCAATGCCTTTCATAGAAGCAAGATGAAGAGCGTCAACCTGCACTACATATTAATTGTATGCACAAGCCTCTATTCTTGCTCAAGAAATTACAGAAAGAACCCATTACACGTATCAGGAATGAAGAAGTGGAAGAAAAAAATGAAGGATCTGTTCACACTAATTGTACCTCAATGGAGACGATGTTGGATACAAGCCAGCAGAAGATGAACCTACATATCGTACTCTGTCACCTGGAGATTAATGTTGCCTTAGAATCCAAAAAAACACAGTAGATATATAATAAATTGATGACTAAATGCAGATGGCCTATTGAATAAATAGAATCTTAATACCTATTTTAAACAATGGATTCCGAGATCCTGATGAAGAAGGTACAGTTTCGGCGTCCACTTTTGGCTGAGATTCTAAACCAGAAGAAAAAGGTGCAGTTGAGGAGCTAGGCGTATCTGTTTCAACATTTGGTTGATTTGCACTCTTCGACAAGTCTGGGGCCACAGAACTTTGTTTAACACAAGTACACAATTTTTCTGCATTAGATCCGTTCTTCAGATATTCAGCTTCCTTTGAAGACAATCCCTAGATTTCACAGTTAATGATTTAAACAATAATCAGGCTTAGTGAGTTAAGGATAAAGAGAACTATCAAAACGAAAGCCAGTTATCATTTTAACTTACACCCATAAATGAATGGCTGTCAAATATCAGCAACTTAGCACCAAAATAATTAGCAAGTGCCTTAGCCAACATTTCCTGATATATCTCAGAACCTGCAAGTAGAATAAATTGACAAATCATATATCAACAATGATAATCTAAACATGCGAAATAAACATAATGACAAAGGAAGATATCATTGTACCTGCAGGGCCAGAAAGCAAAATTCGTGGATTAACAGTAGTGAGATCTGTCGTAAACTTAGCATGTTCTCTGTGCTTCAAATGTATAAAGGAAGCGGCAACAAGGACATTTCTGGTGTTCTCGCTGCAGAGTGAAAATATCAAGTTCGCAAATCACTTAGATGCAATAAAACGATATGTCATGCAGCCCTGATGAACGATTTGCAAACTAAAATCCAAATTCTACAGCAAAATATTCAAAGGCAATATCACTTGGGAACCATCATCAAACTCAGGCGAGATATTTATCTTGATCATCTATATATTCTAGGAGTGCAAATGAAATGGTTATACCTACTTGATCACCAGTAATAAGTGGGAAAATGGACATTAAGCATGGTAGAAGAATATCACACCTTAGATAGTATGGAAAATCATCAAATGAAACTTGTATGTTTTTCCCGTCCAGAATGCCAGCATGTATGTCTTCCTTGAATACTGCACACCGCAATGATATACCCGAGGTTGATGCCACCTGGGAATCCCTTGTCCAGTCGTTCCTTTCTTCCAATACCTGTTTAAAGATACCTTTGCTCAATTTCTGTTTATAAGTACTTGATTGAGCTAACATCCTGAAGAAAGGCCTTATCAAATCATTCACCCCAGAGAGTTTTACATTGCCTGCCTCTACACCAGCATCCTGGTTGCAATTGTGAGGAAGATTCTTGTCAATTTCTCCAACATCTACAGCTTTGCCATTCCCCACATCTGGAGTGGAATTACCTTCAACACCATCAAGCTCAACATCTGTACCATCGTGAATAATAGAATCAGCGGGCACCTCATTCCCATGATGGATTTTACTAGTTGTCTGACCTGGAGACTTCCAACGGGATAAATCTTGCCTCAAGCTAGATAAAGATGCCAATATTGATGCCCCAGCAACAGCTGAAGGATCTCCTCTCCTATCTAGTTGCATAAATTTTCCCAGGGTACTCTGAACCTCTGCACCCTTAACCGTAACATCAGTCATGAGTTGCTGAAAAATCTATAATGATCCTTAAGGAAATTACCATGTCACGCAAATTACAACCCTCGAAAATGCAGAAACCAAAATAACATGAACATGTAAACGTGAGAGTGAATCAAAGGATACATAGGCATGATTCCCGTGCGGGCCAAAGACCACCTCATCACCTGAGTGAAGCACACAGCTAGCATTCTTTTTCACCATAGTCCCATTTACCTGAACCAATCCCTTGCTGCCGGTGCTTTCTAGTACTGCTACAACACTTCCTTTGCGCTGATCATGTCCACAAACAATGAGTACTCAAAACTGCATTTACATATTAAGGAGTTTGTCTCCACAAGAATTAGCGTTAATCAATCTCACCCAAGTATCCCATTTCCAAGCTCCTCTAGGACAGGAGTCTTATGATTCCAAGTGACCCATATTCGTTATCCTTAGCTAATCACCAGGTATACAAGGGAGAAACACATTAAAGTATAATACCTGCGTCTGTTTGATCTTGCATAAGAAAGCACTGATATTCTGATCCTTCAGCAGAAAAGTGCAATTTCTACTCGAACCAATGGTAAAATTGGGGGCGGAAATCACAACATTGGGATTCTGCATTCCAAACGAGCTTCATTAGAAAGATAGCATATTCACTCATCTGGAAACGCCCCTCATTTACTCGTTTCACAAACACTCAATAGACCCAACAGCAACCGAAACACTGAACTTCCATGTCAATGGAACAAGTTCAGATGGATTTAACAAATCAATTTAGTAGTTAAGCCTGAAATTTACCATTCCAGACTGTGAAAGAAGCTTGCACCAAGGCGTATTCTCGAAACTCGAGTTCGGCTTCTGATATACGCTCCACGACGACAATGAACTCCTCGGCTTCTCTAGTATAGTCGGCGTAGAACCTAAATTTCAAATAAAATTTCAAAACAATGTAAGAACCAGCAGACTGATAAGACAATCAGAAATCAAACGTTTGACAAAGTCTAGAGCACCTACCGTCAGCGACTGGCGACACAACGGCCACCGCAGTCGCCGCCTCATCCTTCCCCGAACTAACGGCCTCTCCTGCACCACCAACTGCAATCGAAGCATCGCCGGAACCACGTTCCGCAGGATCAGCCATCGGCGGTGGACACAATTCCTTGGAATTTTCCGCCGGCTGCATCGATTTATCCGACGCTCCGCCATTTTCAACCTGAAATTCGAACCAAACACAACCGAGAACTACACAATCAACAATCCCGAAGCAAAAAGCCGATACGAATCCAACTCTCCGGATACGGCACCAATCAAGTGAAAAAATAATTAAAAAAGAAAATAGAAGAAGAAGAAATCGAGCTTTTCCCGACGACCTTTTGACGCTTGGGCGACGGAGGCTTTTCCTCCGATGAGAAAGATCTCTTGCTGTTATTGTTACCAGAGAGAGATCCACTTCTTCTCGTTGAAACCATGACTCTGGTTTCGCTTCTTTTGTTTGTCTATCTCTCTCTCTCTCGCTCTGGTTTGTTCAATACTATTTAACTTTACAAAAAAAAGAAGAGGAAATATTTGATAGCAATTATTAGGATATAGTTCTTATTTATATTGGGAGCTTTCCTTTTTCTGTTTTCTTTTCCCTTTTATTCTTTTTAGTTTTTACTACCGTCTTCTTGCCCTTGCTAGATTAATAGCAGGTTAATTCTGCGCAAATGTGCAGTAAAAATATCTCGTGTATTTAATTAAACTTAAAATAGGTAAAAAAAGTTTTCTTAATTAGATAAAATTTTAAAGATAGGTTAATCTATAAGCTTTTTTATTTGTCTCTGATATAATTTTCTCATCTGGATGGTAACGTGTTTTTTGAAGAGTTTGCAAGATGTCGATATAGCGATGAGCATATGTGAAGTGAATGACAATAAACGATATACAAATGTACAAAAAATGGAGGTTGAGTTGTGTATTCATTTCGTTAATTTCTTATCGAAAACTGTCGCGCTCAAAGTAAGAGAGTTGAGGGTTGAAAGGATGTAGATGCAGCAGATTTCGATATAGCGATGAGCATGTGTAAAGTGAATGACAATAAACGATATATAAATGTACAAGAAGCGGGGGTTCAGTTGTGTATTCATTTCGTTAATTCCTTATTGGAAATTGTTGCATTTAAAGTAAGAGAGTTGAGGGTTGAGAGAATATAGATGCAGCAGATTTACAGTTTGCAAGATGTCGATATAGCGATGAACATGTGTGAAGTGAATGACAATAAACGATATACAAATGTACAAGAAGAGGGGGTTGAGTTGTGCATTCATTTTGTTA
>JAOTAX010000006.1:33273641-33305439 GCA_025629825.1 Erythroxylum guanchezii
ATATATATATATATAGAGAGAGAGAGAGAGAGAGAGAGAGAGAGAGAGAGAGAGAGAGAGAGAGAGAGAGAGAGAGATTGTATGTGAAGGTTATTCCATCCAATTTCAAATACTCTATTATACCTTTATAACATTGATACATGCATATATACATACATACATACATGCATACATACATACATACATACATACATACATACACACACACACACACACACACACACACACATATATATAGGCTTGTGTCTCCTTCGGATGATTATATACACCTATAAATATGGCCATATTAATTATCATATTTTCCCTTAGGAAAGATAAGTAGTACATGATGCCAAACATGGGAGTGTTCCTTCTTATGTTCCTTTATAGATCATAAATTGAATAGTAAATGTCTGAACATCCTTACATGAATTTGCACAAAATTGTGTTGACTCATATGTTATTTATTGGATTAAGCTAAGATGAATACGTTGATTGGAATATAACATGATATTATGCATAAGGAATTATAATATAGATATAATAGAGCCAAGGTATGGTTTGTACTCAGTGATGGCATAGACATATTAAAGTTAACATAAGGGAAAAAGTTGTTGATAAAGTATTAATATCATGTTACGATGCATGCTTTATAGTAGTTTAATTTTATTTATGATGCATGATTAATAGTTTAAGTTTATTAGGATTATTTTATCATATTTGAAATGTTTAATTGTTTATGTTATCCTCTAATTGTATAATTATGTATGTAGTATCCATTATAGTGTTGATAATATCATTTAAATCTATGTTTTTTGGTGATACACTTACTTTAATATATTTGTTATGAACAAGTGTATGATGGTTGAATTTGGAAGCATAAGGTTGTTTTATGGTGGCAAGTTTGTTGTAGAAATAGAGTTGAAATATGTTGATGGGGGATCAAGTATTTTGATAAAGTAGACGTGGATTTTGTTAGCTATAGGCAAATATGTGAGATGGGGAAGGAGTTAGAATACCTTCAAGTCTATAAGGCCTATTATAGAGTACCCAATTTTGAGTTTAACGAGTCTCTAAGGTTGATTGAATCAAATGCAAGTTATCTAAGGCTCATTAATCTAATGAAAATCTACCAAATGATTGATGTATATGTAACTCATATGATAGACACCCCATCATTTGTACCTGACATATTGCCTATATCTGGAGGAGAGGATGGAGATAGGGAGGGTAAGGAAGGACGTTATGGAGCTACTAAAGGTGATAGTGGTGAAGGTGTTGGTTTAAGAGTTGACGAAGGAGTTCATAAGAGGTAGATGATGATGAGCATGACGAGGGTTTTATACAAGTTCAGATTCCCGATGACCATAAACCAGTTGAAATTGAGTCCATAAATTTTGGTAATTTTATTGGTAGCAATCAATATCCTAGCAGAGAATAGCCTGGTGAGTCATTGTAAAGACCAAGTAGTGGTATTAGGCATAATCCATCCAATGCTGAACCAAATTGGAGATTGGGGATGGAGTTTGTCTCTGCAAAAGAATTTAGGAAGTCTATTGTGGATTACGCAATGCGAACAAGCTACAATGTGAAGTTTAAAAAAAGTGAAAGACATAGGATGAGAGTGAGATGTATTGAAGGATGCCCATGGGAGTTGTATGTCATTTGTGACAAGAATAATAGCTGCTTTAAAGAGGTGAAATACAATGATGAGCACAGGTATTTTACGACCAACAAACCAAATTTAGTTTCTGCTAAGTTCCTAACAAGACATTTTAGGGATAAAATACTTGAGAAGCCTAGTATCTCGATGGCGAAGGTGGTTAAAGAATGTCGAGAAAAACTAAAAATATTTTCCAACTCAATTATGTATAAAGTTGCCAAGAGGAGATTTAGAAAAGAAAGGACGAGAGATTATGTTAATGAATATACGATGCTACAAGGATATACTCATGAGTTGAGGAATAGTAATCCTGAATTAACAATTGAGTTAAAGTTGGTAGAAATGAAGAAATTAGTTTGTTACGGGAATGCAAAATTAAGTTTTACATATTATTGACAATGATAATTATAACATTTATTTATTTACGAAGTTTATACATTAATTCATACATCTTTATCTCTTTTCTATAGTTTAAAAGATTATACATATGCTTTGATGCGATGAAAAGATGATGGAGGCATTTGAGGTCAATCTTTGGTATTGATGGCTGTTTTTTGAAGATTGAATTCCAAAGTCATCTATTGAGTGCAGTTGGGAGGGATGGTGATAGGGTATGTATCCATTGGCTAGGGCAGTTGTCGAGTTGGAGAACACGAATTCTTAGACCTAGTTTATGAGTTTGTTGGCTTCGGACTTAAAGTTGGGTAGTGGTGAAGGACTAATAATAATATCACATATGCAAAGGTATTTGTTTATTCATTAATTAATGGTTAGATGTTATATCAAATATATATTAACTTAATCTATTATATTGTTATAAAGATTTATTAGAGCAATGGAAGAGGAATATGCCACTCATCAGATGTGTGCAAAGCACATACACCATAATTGGCATATGAATTGGAAAGGAAAAGATTTGCAAAAGCAATTTTGGAATTGTGTTTGGTCAACATACCTGGAAAATTTTAATGAGCAGTTGAAAAGATTGCACCAAAACACACCTGGATGTGCATCATCATTGCTCGAATATCTGAAGAAAAGATGGGCAAAATGTTACCAATCCTTTGAATCCAAATGTTTGGTTATTGATAAAAACATGAGTGAAACATTCAATAGATGGATCTTACCAGCTAGAGATAGGCCAATTATAATCATGCTAGAAACAATTAGAATCATGGTGATGAAAAGGCATGAGGATAGGAGACAATTTGTATATGGCTAGAAGTTAGAAGTTGCACCCAGGGTTGTGAAGAAATTAGAGAAGAATTAGAAAGATGCTATGCGGTGGAGAATTGTTTGAACTGGTGATGGAGCGTGTAAAGTTTCCAAAGGTGGTGCCAAGCATATTATGAGGATTTGTAGACACCAATCATGTAGTTGTCGGGCGTAGGAGCTGTATAGATATCCTTGCAAGCATGCTGTAAGTGTTGTTCACCATTCGAAACATCGACCAGAGTTATATATGGATTAGTGCTACAAGAAGTCCAAATTTATGGTAGTGTAAAAGCATATTTTGCAACCTATTAGAGGTCCAATTTTCTGACCTACAATTGATGAAGAACTAATAAACCCCTAACCAAAAGAGTTATACCAGGAAGACCTAAAACATCTAGAAGGAGAAGAGTAAATGAGCCTATTAAGTTGAAAAATCAAGCAAATCTACTAGAAAAGGTCACATATAAAAATGTGAAAATTGTGGCAATTCTAGTCACAATGCCAGAAATGTAAGAATCAAGGCTCAACTCAACCAGCTCAGCAATCTCCATAGGTATGACACATTCTTTGATTACTATGTATTGCTTCATATATCTAATGATCATTTCTGATAATCTTTGATTCATATTTATTAGATCATCCTTGATGTCTCCTCACAAGCTGAACATGTTGATGTAGCAAGTCAACAAAGCAATATTATGAGTATATCTACATAATCAACCTTTATTAATTACTTTCAAAATTGAATACTGTTAACAACATGTTTATTTGTAGGTTGGTAGCTCTTCATATTGTCGTAAATGGAAGTTTGGAGAAGTTGATCTACATTCATTCAAACTATCTTTCGAACCAAGAGGTATGAGGTTCAAATGATAACCTAACATAACTTCTCAACAGTTACAAACAGAAGCAATGAGGTGGAGATGACCAATAAATCAACCAGTACATGATCAACCTTCTCAATCAAGTCCAAATGAGGGAAGCAATGTAGTTGACTCGTAAACTTTACATTAATGTTGTCTATATGGATGGATAGATAGCATAACTTTTGTATAAAAACGCATTGTAATGTAATCACTTTACTAATATTATCATTTTTATATACTACTCCAATTATTTATTGTTATATAATCACAATTGTATATGCTGCTCCAATTGCTTATTGTGTTATCACTTTTGTATTTAATTGTTGCTAATGAGGCTATATGAACAATTAATTGTTCATAAGTTTAACAACTATTAATTACACATCATTAAAGCAAATTCATGAATAACAAAATAATAAAAAGAAAAAGCATATTTCAGAATATATTAATTCAAATGAGAATTTTTCATTCTTTATAATTCGAGTTTTACAAAAAAAATTACACAATTTATTTTTACTTGTCTACAACAAATCATATTATAAAACTCATCATAAGTACAATAACCTGTAAAATAATAAGTACAACAAATTTAAACTCATTTTTCTCTTTTGTCAGCATAATAATGTCTTCTTTTATTAGCTTTATTTGCACCTCAATTTTGAACGTTGAACGTGATTCAATTGTGCTTCATTGAGCCTCCTGCTTCAAACTATCTACTTCTTTCTTCAGGTTATGAATTACTTCAATAGCTCTCTCATTAAATTTTTCATCGTATTACTTAAAAAATTCACATCTTCCAACATAAAAGATGATTAATAATTATTAGGCAAAAGCATTAAACATATATACAAACAATTTTAACTTATCAAAAAATAAGCTTACATGATATATGGGGCATCCATAAAATCTTCTTCCTGAATTTTTTTTCACTCCATGAAGTTCTTAACGAAGCTCTTGAACCATAATAACACACCAGATTATTATTATTTGAATTTAATGTAGTGTTAGTTGCAGATGTCATGTCCATATCTTTAGATAGTTGCTGTAAAATTTTATTAGTTCTTTTACTTCTTCTAATTTAAGATGGAAACAATATGACAACAATCTCAAATAATGTCTTTTCAAGGTGGAAACAATATGTCAAGTAACTCCACAGACATATCATTCATATATGCTCATATATATGCAAGGAAACCACCATCTTTTGAGGATATCACAGATCACACATATGGAAACAATAATATGCTCATATAGATGTATCGTTCATATATGGAAACAATATGCTCATATAGATGACATATCATTCATATATGCTCCACAGACGTATCATTCATATATGCTTATTTCTTCCATATTACTTAGTCTGTCATAGGTAAACTAGTTACATAAATGGCACAAGAATTTCTCACCAACTGTAAAATGTTAAGGGAATTAAACTAAACTCATCTTTGTTTGATCCCTAAAATTCCAAATCTAAGTAACACGACCTATCTTAGGTAAGGGGATTCATTATCCCACTACCTGTTCACACTTTCAATTGAAATTCTCTCCAGCATGGTCCAACATAGAATAGAACATATCAGTGGATCCAAACTCATAAAAGTTGTTGACTAATGCCTTGAAATTCTTCTCAGATTTTTTAGGCATAAGGATCAGTTTTCAAAAGAGCATGATCTACATCTTTTCTACTATGACAAATACTAGTTTAAGTTTATCACTATATTTCAATTGCATCAACTCCCTTTCAAATACCTTAAGTTTCCAATTACCACCAAAAAGCCTAAGTTTGAGGACCGCATCCCTCTATTAGAAATGTTTAAAAGTAGAATCAATGTTATCTTTAGAAGTTATCTACACCAGTTACTCACTATACTCCCTCTCAACCCAAGGTTAAATAAGCGATAAATACAAGGAACTAGTACTGTAACTTTAGAGGATTTGACAAACCAGTGAACTACTTCCCTAGTTATTATCCCAACTCAAATAAAGAGGATAGAGTCATCTGGCTACTTGATAGTAAGGGCACCTTCAGTAACTCCTCATGCTTAAAGGTTATTAGGCTTCACTCTTCAAATCAAATGGGTATGATATAGTTTGGGTTTGGGATAAAACTTTAATGCCTAAAGCCTCATTCATAATATGGCTAGTAACTGAGGGTAAACTCAAAACCAAGGACATAATCATAGGCTTAAATAATACTCAATGCAGTTTCTGTTTCTTTGAGGTTGAAACCATCTCACATCTCTACTTCCAATGCCAATACACTAGCACAATTTGGTATAAAATCCAATAACTTCTGAATCTCACATTCACATTCCATGCTGACACTAATCTTCAAATTCAACTTCCATGATCAGACTAATCATAGGCATTCACAAATTCAACTTCCAATTCACATTGAAAATCAAATTGAACACACAACAGATGAAGGTATAAAGAAGTGAAAATAAAAATTTTTCACTCCTTATCATTGTTTCAGCGCTACACTTAAATGGGACAAATGATGAAGATACAACAAATTTTACCTTTGATTCACGGCGACGTTGTCGTTGATCCTTAGTTCTTAGGAGGTGGTGGACAATCATTTCAAACGAGTTGCTGACTCTCCTAGACTAGTGTTCATTGAAAAAGATGACGATAACGCTATAGATTAGGGATTGAACTTAGCAGAATGTGGGATTCAAGAAGAACAATATTAGGGATTGAAGTTAACAGGTTAGGGATATTAAAGAAGATGGGAGATTTGGAAGATTAGGAATGTCTGTAAGAAGAGGGACGTAACATGTGAAATTTTGTTCAAAATGGTGCATCTCTAGGTCTGTTACGTTTAACTTCAAAGCTAAGGGAGGAGCGTTGCGTTTAACAACAAAACACAACGTCTCCTCCTCTTCAGAAACTGCAGTTAAACACCTCAAAACGCAGCTTCAAATCTGGAGGTGGGACCCACCTTTAGATAACAATGTCCGCGTTAGCTTTGGGTGTGTGCTACCACCAAAAATTTTTAAAAAAAGCCACATCAGAAATTTTTGGGCCACGTCGGCAGATAACTGACGATGCCCTAACATCGTTAGTGATAAGGGTTCAATGTGAACGTTTTCTAAACATTATGGCTCATTTTGAATGTTTTACAAACGTCAGGGTCCAATTTGAATACCGTGAAACGTTAGATTATATTTTGTACACCAGTGTAAACGTTAGGCCTATTTAACCCTTTGGGCCATTAAAAAATAAGTTTGTCATTTGATTGGCTCACAGAAGTTCCATATATGCAAAGGTGCACGTCCTTTCAGTACAGTAAAAAAATAATTAGGGTAAAAATTATCAAAGTTAAAGTGAGTATTAACATCAATTTAGTTTTATAGTGTAATAAATTTTAAAATAATTTTATTAAATTAAAATAATAATGTAACTAAGTATAATTATACAAATAATGATTATATTTAAAGAGTTATAAGATATTAATAATTTTTATTATAATAATTTTATAATTTTGAATAAACAATATAGAAAATAATATAATATTTTAAAAATAAATAAATTTATGAGTCTTTTAATATCTTTTATTTTTCTTTGTATATTTAATAATTATTTAATAAATATACTTTAAATTTAAAATATCTTTAAAATACTTAAACTTCAAATTAAATTGTTTTTACTAATTAAATGACATTTTATAATAATCAAAACTAACAATTCAAAAATAATTTTTTACTAAATTTAAAAATTAAAAATTAAAATAAAATAATATTGGGTCTGTTCGTTTTCGTATTCGTTTTTATTTTTATTTTTATTTTCGAATTCGGTAAAAAATTTAATTGAGTTTTTGGTTTCTTCATACTTTCAAAAATTATAAAAACCATAAAAAGCGAATTTTGTTTTCTATTTCTATTTTTCTATGATCTGATTTTTTATTAATTAAAAATATTTATTTAAATATTTAAAAATATTAATTTTTAATAATTATTATGAATAATTTAACTTTACTTAATAATTTTATTTAATTTTTGTAATTAAATAAAATAATAATTTTAATAAATATAATTAAATTTAAAATATCTTCAAAAAATACATATTTCAAATAAAAATTGATTTGATAATTAAAATATATATTGAATAAAATTAATTTAAAAATAAAAATTAATTTAAAAATTATTTATTTTAATATAAAATAATGTTATTAATGATTTGTTAATAAATATTAAATAAGAGATTAAAATAAATTTATTTAACTAAAAATAATTTATTTTTAAAATTTATCTAATATATAATTAATAATAATAATAATAATAATAAAGAACTATACCAATCTTATCCTAAGCACTTATTAGAATTTCATTCAGAATATTAAAAAATGTGTTGTTGTCGTTTCACGCTAGTATGACAGAGTAGCCTGGTCATCTCGCACTGACACGGGAGAGTTTGGTTTATAAATTTCAATACCAAAATAACTTTTTGATTTAATTATAGGGAAATTTATTTATAAAGAGTTTTTAGTATTACGCATTGATAAAAAATTAATCTGCAGACCTCTGATTATGTGAGAACAATGAACGCCCCGTTATATGCCGTCTTCTCGTCCGCAGCTTGAGAGAGAAAGAGAGGATTGAAACGGCGCTCTTAATCTTGCTCCAGAGTTTGATTGTTTTGTTGGAGAGTCGTGGCCGTTTTGTATTAGCGAAAGAGGAGAAATGCCCAAGAGAACAACGCACACATACTCAAGCGAGGACGCTGCTCCAGACGGCCCAGACTCCGATCTCTTCGTCTATTACTGCAAACACTGCGGCTCTCATGTCCTCATCACCGGTTTGCTTCTTCCTTTTCTTATTTTCTTTTTCATTTAATCTTGAGGAGAACTGAACTCATGGTTTGTTTGTTTTGTGATTAAGATACCCAATTGCAGAAAATGCCCAAAAGGAAGACTGACAGAGCTTACGTTTTGGACAAGAAGAAGCATCTTGCTAGACTCAACATTCATGAGGGTGGCAAAATTCTCCTAAAGCGGTTTTTCTTCTTCTTTTTCTAATCTCTGTTTGTTACGTTATTACATTGTTTGTTTTCATTTTTATTCTTATCTCGATAATTTTGGTTCAGGGGTGAAGGAAAATTAGAGAAACAATTTCGCATGAACTGTATGGGCTGTGGTCTCTTTGTCTGCTACCGTGCCGAAGAAGACCTAGATTTTGCTTCTTTTGTTTACATTGTTGATGGAGCTGTTAGTACTGTTGCTGCTGAAACTAACCCTCAGGTACAACTACTACTCAACTCAATGATATATAAATTGCTCGCCTTTTGAGATCATTTCACGAGTATTCACTTGGATAAGTTTGCAAATAATGCGGAAGGATGCTCCTGTGCCACCCTGCATATCACAGTTAGAAGGAGGCCTTGTTCAGGTGGCTATAGAAGTTGAAGACCGTGCGCAGCGCTCCGCAATAACAAGTAATTTGGCCTGTTTGATTTGTTTCTCTTTATGACTATCTTTAACCTGCATTTCTTCTAGCCTTGGTTTAAATGCACATGACCTTGCAGTGTTCAACTTTATTAGGAAACAGAATAATTTTTATTGAATCTAGCTTCTTTCTGCATCTAAGGACAAATGTGATTAGCCACATTTACTGCCCAGTGTGAACATGTTTTCAAGAAATGCATGCATACTCTTATGGATATCGATGTGAACATGTTTTCAAGAAAAGAAAGTGGAAGAAGAGTTATTTGCTGATGTTTGAGGGATGTACTATACAAGTGGAGGAGATAACAGAAAAAATATATACACTGTAGAAGAGGTTAGAAAGTGTTGAACAAAGAACAAGATGTTTCTTCGATATGGATGGTTCCGATAAGATTTATTTCTTACTTATTACAAAGATGGATGGTCTAGTGCAAAGGGTTATTCTTTTTAAGTCTGTTAACTGTAAAAGATACCATGTGAGCCACATCTAATGCAGATCTTGAGTAATATAAATTGATAACATCTTCCGTCCATTTGGGAGGCTTCTAAACGGAGATCGCTTGGGAGTAGTTTACCACAGACAAAGATGTCTCTTGTAATCCTCTAGCTCAACTTAAGGAGACACAACGCTCCTCTTCGACTATTCTTTTAAGACTGCAACACCTATTCCCTACTTCCTTTTGTTCTTTAATAGGAAGCTAGATGATGATCATGATCATACCCCACCCCTGTCTACTAACAATCCTCTTTCATACGTTTCTTATTAGGAGTGAATGCTGATGATGTTCGTGTCACTGTTGCTGCACCTGCAGCTCGTGGAGAAGCTAACAGTGAACTTTTGGAATTCATGGGAAAAGTACCAACTTTAAATAAGCCTTAGGAGGTCAAATTTCTAGAATAATTTCGTATTGGATTTAATGCAATGCTTTCACACAGGTTTTAGGTCTGAGATTGAGCCAGATGACGCTTCAAAGAGGATGGAACAACAAATCAAAGCTCCTAGTGGTGAGTTCCAATTTTAGCATTTTCTTCATTGGTGTACAACAATTTTTGCGTTTTCAGGCATTCATGCAGCATGATTATGTAGATTGTATTGGAGGCCGATGTACTCTGTTATTGTGGTTAATATTGGCGCTATAATTTCATAGAAAATGTCATACCTTGTTCCATAAATCAGTTTCATCATTCAAGCTGATCAAAGTTTTTTCTGCAATTTAAGGAAATGAAAAAAATAAAAAATTACTCATGAAAGATGGCTGATTTGCTGCTGTCTATGCTTGTACAAGGTTGAGGATTTGTCCGCCAGACAGGTGTATGAGAAACTTCTGGAAGCTGTACAACCCTGAGGTTGCTCTTGCCGGCATTACCCGTTTAATTGTGCGGTGAAACTCTTTAGACAATGTCTTATTGCACTGGAAATTTGAAGCTTCAGCTTTTTGTTATCATATTAATTATACTGGAGAGACCATCAGGACGGTGGCATGAACAAGAATCATTTTTTAAATTTCAAGTGTTTATAAGAGTTTGTGTTATGATTTAACCTATTGAAGTTTATATATGATGGTAACTTTGATAGTTGTAGTACTTCTTATCAGTAATTAACCTATGAGCCAAATGATTTTCGAATAGCTCTGTTCTTAACAAGAGGTCCTATTGCGGGACATTACTAGCCAACATACACTTCTCATTCATCATCAAAATTGTTTCGAAATTATCCACTCTAATTAGAAAAAGACAACAGCTTCTGATTTATATTGAACTCAAATCAAAACATGATATGAAACGAGCTGAATGCTCAAGACAGCTTCGAGAGAAATCAAACACTGGATCATTCAGATAACCACTTCTAGGAGGAAGCCCCACTGCGAAGAGCTTGGCCCTTGGTTTTCTGGGGAGCCAGCTGACCCAGTCAGATGCATATTCATAACATAGGCAGATCAAATTCATAAGGACTATAACCTTGATAATCTGGTTTCCGCATGTTGAATCATGCAGACAGCTTCGACATATAGGTTTCGGTAAAAATATTACCTCTTTCTTTACAGGTTCTTCTTTTTCTGATAAAATCAACTCAATGTGGCAAGGTGAAGACATGTAAGCTGCAAAACAAAAGAGAAACAGCAGAAATCCAAGAAAGAAAAAGATCATAGGTCTTCTTTAAGGGCATTGATTGAAACACGTGTATATATACAAGCAACTGATTTAAAGTGAAGAATGCACTCACGATTAATCCGTCCATGAGCCCGATAAGTGCGGCGACGTTGCTTTTGGGCTTGGTTAACTTGGACATGGGATACGTAAAGTGCATCTGCATCCAATCCTTTCACCTAAAGAATATTGTTGCATATGACGGACTTTAGACCAAATATCATGGCGTTAGATTCAAATAAGACTAATGTTACAATTTGATTAAGATATAACCTCGGCGTTACTTTCAGCATTCTTGAGCAAGTCAAGGATAAGTCTCGCAGATTTAACTGGCCAACGCCCTTGTCCATTCGAATGGCGATTCTTGGCCTGTGCAGTTCGGCCAACACCACCACAGAAGCGCCTGAAAGGAATAGCTTGTTTGTGTAGCAAAACATCTTCCAAATACCTTTTAGCCTTGGCCAAAGGCAACTTGCGGATTGCAAAAGCGGTTTCCCTTGTGTTCTGAGATTCAGTGAATATAACCCAACATCAAGATAAGAGAACCAAACTCCATCAAGAGATATGACATTGCTGCCACAAAATTATACGATGTTTGAAGAGAATATGCAATGTTTGAGCAGCTTAGCTTTAGGTGAGAAATTGTTTTCAAAAATGCTGCATTATATATAACACCAAATTGGTTACCAGATGAATTTGCCAAACAAACAAAACAATGGACACTCAAAAAAGGGGTAAAGCCATAAAATAGATTTAGAGAAATAAGTCCCAATTGTCTGCAAGAAAGGAAAATGAATCAAATATAAATAAAAAAAGATATACAAGAAATTCAACTACTACTGAAGGTTGCCAATGTAGTCATTATTTAATGAATTGACCTCAAATAAAAAGTGCTTGAGATGCTCAATTCATGAAAAGGCAATTTTCCGCAATGTCCTCCACCTCTCTATCCACCGCCGTCCCATCCCACATTTGCCCCATCTTTCAACTCTATCAACACTCCTTCTTAATACCCTAACCATTATTGTTTTTCTCTGCTACAACTTACCGCCACCAAAATCTCCTTGACCCCACCTCCCTTCTGCAACCACCTGTAGCCCTCCTTCGAAACCCTCCACCTTTGCATCCACCATCATCCCATCCTATATTGTCCATATCTATCAACTCTAACACTCCTTTTGAATACCCAATTTCTTGCTTCCTTTGCTTCACAAAACACCCACCTCCCTTCATTCCGAAAACCTGCTCTTGACCCCTTTACATTGCTCCTCCATTGGATGACCTGCATTCAAATACCAACAGATTAGGGTTCCATAAAATGGAGACGGACTTTCCTTTATTATCTTCTTCTCTACAACCCATTTTCCCTCCCTACCCCTCTATAAAATACCCCACCCTCTCCCTCAGATTTTTCTCCTAAGATGACAGTTCCAACAGAAGAAGATTCTATTAAAGGAACTAGGAAGATATGGAAACATATTGTGGGAGATAATTCTGATTCTTCTTTGGTTTTTAGTCTTCCTGTAGAGATTGAAGGGAAACTAATGGTGGCTCCTAGCCTAGATATTCTACAGGAGGGAGTTAGGACATAGGAGTCTACCCTAGTTGGTTTTTTCATGGACAAAGGACATGCCTTTCCAATGATACAAGCTTGGACTCATAGGAATTGGAAAGGAATTTAATGGAGCTAATGCTCACCGAGGAGGATAACATAATCTTCACTTTCTCTTCAAAATCATAAGCATAAAGGTAATTGAAGAAGGCCCTTGGCACATTTCTTAACTCCCCTTATTTCTTCAAATTTGGCAACTAAGAATGGAATTAGAAAAAATTAGAATGAAAAAAATCCCTTTATGGGTGAACATTCACAATATTCTTCTAGAATATTGGACTACCAAAGGCTTGAATATGTTAGTTAGTTACTTAGGGAAACCTATATGTATGGATGAGAACACCGCTTTAAGGAAAAGGGTCAAGTTTGCCAGATTTTGTGTGAGTATGGACATTTCTAATGAAATGAAAGATTACATTCCTATCTTAAGATTGGCAAATGATCATTCTCTTAGAAAGGATAGAGTTATGGTTATGTACCAATGGAAACCGTCTCTCAAAGTTCAAGGTAAAAAATGAAAACCTACTGGAAGAATCTTCACTAGAGGAGACTATTGGGAGGTGATGGGTATAGAAAAGTGTGATTCGAAAGAAAAGAAAGATGGTGAGGAGGTTGAACAAGTTGTTGAAAATCCTGAACCAATTCAGTTAGAAAAAAATTCTCTTAAAATTAGGGCTTGCATTCATGAAAGAAATATACTAGCTTCAGACAAAAAGGGAGAATCAGGACAGATATCAATGGTCAATCAAAATAATTCTCTAATGGACAAAGGGGTGAATAGGCTGGAAACTATCGAAACTAATCAACATGAAGGAGTTTCTGATCTCTAACAAAATGAACAAAGCCTATAAAAGGGTGATCTGCCGAATGGTGTGCCTCAAGAGGAGCAGTTTGAACAGGTGACGTATACGAAAAGTAACAGGAGCAGTAGGAAAGGCTCCAAAGGTAAGAGCAATCTCCTATAACTGTGATAGTATGGAATGTACGTAGAATAAATAACTCATCCAATCTTAACGCGATAAGGAATTTTGTACTGAAGGAGAAGCCTCAAGTTTTTTGTCTTTTGGAAACTAAAATTAAGGAAACAAATCTAAAAAAGCTTGGTTGTTTAGGTAGGAAATGGCAGTTTTTAACAAACCACCAAAGCCATGCCTATGGTAGGAATATTATTGCTTATGATGGTGATTTCTTTGAGGTGAATGTTCTGGAAACAAATCAGCAGTTTATTCACATTAAGATTTACTTCAAGATGGAAAAGTCTAGTGTTTTAGCTACTTTTTTTATGGTTTTAACCTCATATTTCAAAGGACTGAACTCTGGAATTCTATAAGAAGATTAAAGGCCTCAACTAATTCTCCATAGTTAGTGTGTGGCGACTTTAACACCACATTATTCATATGTGAAGCATAAGGCAATTGTAATTTACACAATTAAATATGTATGATTGTATGCAGGAGGTGGAACTCACAGATCTGATATTTGAAGGCTATAGATTCACTTGGTCTAACAAACAAAGTTCAATTTGGTATATCAGGAAAAAGTTGGATAGGGCTATGGTAAATGTGGATTGGCTAAATTCCTTTTCAGGAAGTTCATCAAAATTCCTAGATCCTGATATTTCTGACCATACTCCTATAAAGATTGACAACTTGTTCAACTCTGCCAGAATACTTCATCCTTTCATATTTAACAATTTCTTGGAAAATATAGAGGGTTTTCAAGAGGCAATACTGAAGGGGTTAGAGTATAATTACTTTGGGACAAAATAGTACATTTGCCTTCAAAAGCTTAAGTATATCAAACAAGAACTGAAATCCCTGAATTCAAAAAGAGGAGAAAATCTCTCGAAGGAAATTGATAAGGCTAAAGATAAATTGTCAGCTATTTAAACTTCATTGGCGGATAATCCTATAGATGTTTCTTTAGCCTCGGATGAAAGGAAGCTCTAAAGGAATATTTACAACTGGTGGATAACCAAAGCTCAATATTGAAGCAGAGATCCAGAGTTAACTGGCTAAAGGATGGGAACAGATGTACAAAATTCTTCTTTAACTTAGTGCAAGCTAGGAAGAATGTAAATAAAATCACCTACATTAAAACTAAAGCTGGAGAGGTCGTGGTTGGATAAAAAGGAATAGCTAAGAAAGCAATGAACTTTTACAAGAACCTTCTAGGACATAGGAGATGATCTTAGAAAGTTTGTCATCATAGTAAGAATTCCTGAACATATGGTTTCCTTATTAATTAGGTAAGTTACAGACCAAGAAATAGAGAGGGTGGTGTTTGACATGAATGGCTCTAAAGCATCGGGCAATGATGGTTTGAATGGTTTCTTCTACTAAAAAACTTAGAGTACTATGGGGAAGGGGGAGGGGGTTAGTAAAGGAGGCAGTGCATGAGTTCTTTCAAAGAGGGGTACTGCTAAAGGAGATTAACAAGACATTCCTTTGTTTAGTCCCTAAAAGCTCAAATCTGTCATATTGGAGTGAATTCTGACCTATTTCTTACACAAACTTTCTCTATAAGATTATTACAAAGATTTTGGCAAACAGGTTGAAGGAGGTTCTGCATTATCTCATCAGTAAAATCCAAGGAGCTTTTATGAACAATAGGGATATTGGGGACAATATTCTTCTAGTCCAGGAGTTATTGAAAGGATATAACCGAAGGAAAAGTCCTCATAATTATACTATCAAAGTGGACTTACAGAAAGCTTTTGATAGTGTGAGCTGGAGCTTTTTGCTACAAACTATGGAGGTCATGGAATTTTCTCATAGGTTCTTAAGGTGGATTCGGGAAAGCATTACTACTGCCTCTTACGGAATTTTGATAAATAGGAGCCCTACGGAGATGTTTAAAGCCAAAAAAGGACTTAGGCAAGGGGATCCTCTGTCCCCTTACCTATTCCTTATTTTCATGGAGGTTCTTACTCACCTGCTGAAGTATAACTCTTCTAAGGACCCAAGATTCAAATACCACTCCAAATGTAAAAAGATTTCACTAACTAGCTTATGTTTTGCAGATGACCTCATACTCCTAAGCAAGGCTAATGTCCACTCAGTCTCTCTATTGATGAACACTCTCAATTCTTTCAAAGAGATGTCGGGTTTGAGTGTTAATCTTCAAAAGAGTTACTTTATGCTTTTAAAAAGTGCTTCTTACCTTTTTAATGCTTTGACTCAAGCAACGGGAATGGAATTAAAAGAGCCTCCTCTCCTTTATTTGGGCATTCCTATCTCTTATAAAAGACTAAGATTTTATGAATTTATTCTTTTATTGAAAAAATTCAGAAAAGATTGGGATCATGAACTAATAGAGCCCTATCCTATAGAGGGAAACTTCAGCTCTTGAAGTTGGTGATATTGTTAATGCAAACTTACCGATGTTCCTACCTATTTCTCTCCAAAGGGCTTACCAAAACAATTGAAAGAATGATGAAACAGTTCCTATGGGGGAATAGGAATGGTGAGAAAGGGAAAGCAAAAGTCAGCTGGAAGAGTATCTTTCAACCAAAGGAAGAGGAGGGATTGGGACTAGAGTCAATAACCAAGAAGAACAAATTACTTATGATTAAAAGAATTTAGAGAATCCTAAGTGATAAGTAGTCAATATGGATCAAATAGGTCACATCTACATATTAAAAGATGGGAGCTTTTGGGCTCTAAGACCTAAAGACAATTACAGTTGGTTTTAAACATTCTGAAAATGAAGGATGAAGTTCAATAGAACATTTCTTGTCAAATAGGGGTTAGAGAAAGATTTTCCCTATGATATGATAATTGGACAGAGCAAGGAGCTTTATTTCAAAATCAGATGGCAATAACCCTATTGGTGAGATTTCCTATGAATACTAAGCTCAAAGAAATAGTTACAAATGGAAGTTGGTCATTATCAATGGATGAAATTAGATTTCTGTCCATTCCACAGTTCATAAGTCTCGAAGAAAGGGATACTTATTTATGGAAAGGGATTCCAGTTTCAGAAATAACGATAAAGGAAGCCAAAAAATTGAGGGATGGGACAATTAATAGAGTGGGATGGTACTCTATGGTTTGGATCAAGGTTCTTAGACTTAAAACTAGCTTTCTTTTATGGTTAGCAAAGTTGAATAGACTCAACACTTTGGATAGGCTGTAATTCCTGCCCTCCTCAAAGACATGTATTCTATGTAATCTAAAGGAAGAAACTAGAAACCATCTTTTCTTTGAGTGTGATTTCTCTAAAGAAATTTGGGCAAAAATCTCAATACTATGTGCTGCTGATCCAAATTCGAATAAACTCTACGACATCCTACTGGAGTTACCCCATCTACATGTTTCTAAATTTGATAGAGCTGTTATTCTAAACTCAGTTGCTACTTACACTCAAGCAATTTGGAAGGAGAGGAAAAACAGAAGGTTTGAAAAGAAGTATGTTTCCCTACTTTCTCTTATATAGCTCATTATAGCTAGCATAAGAGAACAACTGATTTTAAATCAATTGAACTCTCACTGTAGCAGAGAAATAGCTATCACATGGAGAATCTAGTCCCCGCTCCATCTTACTCAGTAAATTCATGACCATATCAATCTCACTACAGATTAGAAATCAAGACCTCATACACTCATGAATACAAACACCTAATCATGCCTCTACTTATGGAAAATACAAAGGTAGAGGAGATCAAGACTCACCTGTTGGAAATCAGAGTAGTGCTTCGTTCTTAGTCTTGGTCAAAGGTTCCCCTCCTGTCAAATTGAAGAGTCACTATGAGTTCAAAAAATAACAGAAAAGAGCAAATCAATCGGAGACGCTTACCTGAGTGAGATTCCTCTGTCCTTACTTAGAGCGCATCCCTCTCTCCTTTGGTTAGCCATGTCTGTAGAATTAAGGAAAAAGGTTATGTTATGCCCTAAATTGCTAAGAATCATAGTGATTTTAAAGATGAGACTTACTTGAGATGAGATTTATCGTGTGCGGATAAAGAAGGAGAAGAAGAACGGGATAACCACGCTATTATCCTCGCCATCTGCGCTTCGCTTCTCACCCACCCAAATCGAGAAGCTTCTGAAATCTTTGAGAAAGGAGAAATTAGTTATATAATTGTATAACGACAAACTTTTGGCTTGCTCTTTACGTCGTCGTTTTTTGTATTAACTACAAAACTTTGGCTTGCTCTTTACGTTGTTGTTCTTCGTATTAGTTTAGATATTCCAGTGTATTAAGGGGTCTTATGTGGCAGACCTCTTCTGTATGTAAACCCCTTAATTCTTTAATAAATTTTTTTTAAACAAAAACAAAGAACATGTCTGTTCCCGTATCTATAATTTCCTTAAGTCTATCAAATAGAACATCAGAATGTAACCAATAGGGGATTTTTATCAAGTACATTTACTGACATAAGTGAACATTATAACCAAAATTTACATGAAAAATACCGTGTCTAATATGAATTCAGATATTAATAATAGCCTCTTATACTAAGGTTAGACTGGCCTACTAGTGTAGGCACATGCCTGTAGAAAAACTATTCCCAGAACATGTAAAGCATCAATAGAAAATTAATATCATTAGGCTATTACCAAATGCCAAAACCTTTTTACTTATGATTTAAGCAAGAATTTTCTGGCAACAACCATAATCTAGTTAACCCCCTAAACAAAACATAATATCATGAAAGAACAGGGTAGCAGTAGCACAAAACCACCAAATTAAGAGATACAAAAAACCTACTTTGAGGTGAACTCGCAAATCAGACCCTCTGGCCTTGCAAGCTGAAACATTTGTTCATAGGATCACGGGCATATTCCAAATCATACTAGGCATTTACAACACAGTCTAGATCCTCTGTCTAAGGATGTCTTATCTAGCTCTATCTAATCTTAAAAACGTTGTCGTTCTATTTAAAGAGAGGTAAGTAACTGATTTTTTCACTTATTTACTGTTTACATTAAGTGGCTAAGCTTCAAGCCAAACCGTTTCATCGTATGAAACACATAACCTTCAATCTATTAGTTTTTCTTTTTTACCATCCTGTAACCGTATCAAACACGCCAAACTTAATCCTAACTCTTTTTTTTATTTTTCCCAATGAGATAAAACCCAATATTAAACAGTAACAAACACACCTTCCAGTCTAGTTCTACAAACTTTTTACAAACAGCTTGGTAATACTAAAGAATTATGTTTGTATAAAGTCAGGATCATATTGAAAATATGGCTTTGTCTTTTATATTTATTGAAATGTTTGAAAGCTAACATTCTGCATTGTATTCCTTCATTAAGGAGTATTCGCCTCTTATACATACAAATCAACCCGAATGTTTTTCCCCCCTTTCCGTGAGTTTTTATTAATAATTTTAAAAAACCAAAATCATAATGATGTGTAGTTTATGAACTTGATAGGTGTCGAATTTAGTATTAAACAAAATGATAGCAGGTAGATCTACTCCATACCGTCGATTAGAATATGAACTTGAGAATGAGCAATGTAAGAATGATAAAATTGACATTGACAATGAGAGCAGTAATATCAAGTCAATTGATTTGATGCATTTGCATTATGAGGAGAATTTGAACAAAGTCCACTCATTTGTTCCAAAAGAATTAATACCGAAAATTGGTGTAAGAGTTTGAGTCTGAAGAACAAGCTTATCAATATTATTTAATGTATGCCAAACATGTTGACTTTGGAATAAGAAGGAGCAAAAGTCACAAAGATAAATTTGGTAAATTAATTAGTAGGATTTTCTGTTATAGTGCAAAAAGTAAAAGGATGCCTGACAAAAGAGGTGTGTATGTAAGAGCTCCACGTGCAGAAATAAGATTTGGTTGTGAGGGGAACATGAAAATTAATAGTTTGAAAACTAGAAAATTTCAAGTAATTCAATTTGTTGAGGATCGCAATCACTATCTTTCAAGTCCTAATAAAACACATTTGCATTGGAGTCATAGAAAGATATTTTCTACTGTAGCAATGCAAATTCAAATGGCTAATGATATGAAAATTCCACCAAAAGCATTTCATGATCTTATAGTGAGACAAGCAGGTGGGAGTGGCTTTATTCTGGAAGATTACAATAATTATTTAAGATCCAAGAGAACAAAAGATATGAAAAAGGAGGATACATGTGACATGTTAGAATATTTGCATAAAATGCAATTTGAAGATCCTAATTCCTTTTATGCAATTCAAGTGGATGAAGATGATTTAATAACTAAATATATTTTGTTTAGACATAAAGGTGAGGAATGATTATTTAAAATTTGATGATGATGATTGCTATGATACTACTTACAAGAAAAATGGTTGCTTTATTTGTAGGTGTAAACTATCACAAGCAAACTGTAATTTTTGGTGTTGCTATACAAAAAGACTGCTCTTACATTTGAGTAGTTGTTCGACACATTTGTTAAAAGCATGTCTAGTTTACTTATGATAGTTTACACCTATAAACAAAGCATGTGGACAACCCTCACCATTTTTCCTGTAAGTAGTATCAAAGCAAACATCACCAAAATTTAAGTAATCATTCCTCATATCTGCGTCTGACTAAAATATATTAATTATCAAATCATTTTTATCCATTTTAATTACATAAAGAAATTAGGATCTTCAAATTGCATTTTATGCATATATTCTAACACGCCACTTGTATCTCCCTTTTTTATATCTCTTGTTCTCTTGGATCTTGAATAATTCTTGTAATCTTCTAAAATAAAGCAAAGATTATCTCTCCCACCTTCTTGTCTCACCATAAGATCATGAGATGCTTTTAGTGGAATTCTCATATCATTAACAATTTGAATTTGCATTGCTGCAACAAAAGATACCTTTATATGACTTCTATGCAAATGTTTTTATTAGCACTTGAAAGATAGTGAGTGTGATCCTTAACAAATTGAATCACTTGAAACTTTCCAGTTTTCACACTATTAACTTTCATTCTTGTCTCATAATCAAATCTTGTTTCTACATGTGGAGCTCTTATATACTCATCTCTTTTGTCAGATATCCTTTTACCTTTAGTACTACAACAGAAAACTCTGCTAATCAATTTACCAGATTTATCTTTATGACTTTTACTCCTACTTATTCCAAAGTCGACATATTTGGCATACATTAAATAATATTGATAAGCTTGTTCTTCCGACTCAAAATTCATGCCAATTTTTGGTATTAATTCTCTTGGAACAAATGAGTGGACTTTGTTCAAATTCTTCGCAGAATTCAGATGCGTCAAATCAGTTGACTTAATATTACTACTTTCATTACAATGCCAATTTCATCATTCTTATGTTGCTCCTTCTCAAGTTCATATTCTAATTGACAATATGGAGTTCATCTACCTTTCATCATTTTCTTTAATACTTGTCAAATTCACAAATGACGCATCATTATGACTTTGTTTTTTGATAAAATTATTAACAAAAACTCACAAAAAGGGAAAAAACATTTGGGGTTGATTTATATATATAAGAGACGAATACTCCTTAACGAAGGAATATAACGCCAATTTTTAGTTTTTAAATATTTCAATAAAAATAAAAGACAAAGTCATATTCTCAATATGAGCCCGACTCCATACAAACATAATTCTTTAATATTACTAAGCTGTTTGTAGAAAGTTTGCAGAACTGGAGTGAAAGTTATTTTTGTTACTGTTTAACAATAGGTTTTATCTCAGTGGGAAAAGAAAAAAAAAGATAAGTTAGGATTGGGTTTGACATGTCTGATATGACTGGAGGACGGTAAAAAAGAAAAACCAATGGATTGAAGGTTGGATGTTTCATACAATATTACAATTGAAACGACTTAACTTAAAGCTTAGCCACTTAATATAAACAGTAAATAAGTAAACAAAATCAGTAACTTAAAACTTTCTTTAAATAGAAAGATAACATTTTTTGGTTTAGACAGGGCTAAACAGGCAACCTTAGATAGAGGATCCAACTGTTTACAGTAAGGTAAGTTTACCAACTTCAAAATAACAAAGCTAGTCAATAGTTCCACATTTATACTCTTTCCCAGCCAGCAAAGATATAAAACAATGAAGATCGAACAAAAATTGAAACCAAAAGGCAAAAGTTAACTCGAGAACTCACATTTGGTGGGGTTGTCTAGCTCTCTTGAATACTTCACTTCAAAAATCAATCAAAAAGTTTCCAACTAAGATTCAGGAAAAACAAATATAAAGATTACAATCTTTTCCAGAAACATGAAGATATCTTAATTATAAAGACAAACTTCATACAAAACCCACCATAGCTTTCAAGCTTCTACTATTACTTCACACAATAATGGTGTTCCTAATTCTCTTTATGGCAACTGGCAATCCAAAGAACACATCGATAGTGCTAGGGTTTGAAAGAAGAAGAGTTTCTGGTGATGGTATATTTAGCCCGCATAAACACACTGTTGGTCCAATAATGAATTTATACACTAAAGATACAACAGAAAAGATTTCATCTAACAGAAAAGATTACGTCTAACAGAAGAGGTTAGAAATTACAACAACCCAAGAGATAAAATCAACAAACTAAAAAACGATAAGACTAAATATAACACTTCCCCTTAATCTCAGCCAGTGCAATCAAGTTGAGATTGCGATGAAATTTGTGAAACAACTCTCGATTGAGCGCTTTAGTAAAAATGTCAGTGACTTGATCTAACGATGAAATAAACCGAACATCCAGAGACTTTGTTGCCACTCGTTCTCTGACGAAATGAAAGTCTATCTCAATATGCTTCATTCTTGCATGAAACATCGGGTTTGTCGATAAGTAGTTAGCTCCAAGATTATCGCACCACAAGGAGGGTGCTCTTGACTGGTAGACTCCTAGCTCCTTCAACAATGATTGTAACCAAAATAATTATATCGTAACATTCGCCATTGCCTTGTATTTAGCTCCGTGCTTGAGCGAGAGACTGTTGACTATTTTTGACAGCTCCAACACACAAGATTTATCCCAAAGAAAACAACAAGCCCATTGGTAGACTTTCGATCATCACGGCACCCTGCCCAGTTAGCATCAGAAAAGGCACTGAGAAGCTGAGATTTTGACTGCTAAATGAAGATCCCCATCGATGGAGTTGTCTTAATGTAGCAAAGTATTCTTTTTATCGTTGCCCAATGAGTATTAGTTAGAGCTTGTAAATACTGACATACTTTGTTCACAGAGTAAGCAATATCTGAACAAGTGAGAGTAAGATATTGCAATGCTCCAACTGTAATTTTATACAGAAATACCTCAGCTTCTGATAATGATGTTCCTTGAGTCTTGGATAGCTACATTGAACTAGCCATAAGAGTTGATATTGGTTTGCAATTGGCCATCTTTGTTCGCAGTAGCAGGTTTGTAATATATTTTTGTTGAGTAAGAAGCAAACCATTCTTGATGTGAGATGCCTCAATACCGAAAAATAACTCAAATTGCTTAGACCTTTTAAAGCAAACTCTCTAGTCAGTTGCTGAACCAACTTATCAGTAGCACATGAACTTAAACTGGCTATAATTATGTCGTCCACATATATAAGCATATAAATGAGTACTTCTGCTGATGACTTAAAAATGAACAACGAGGTGTTAGCCTTCGAGAGTACAAATCTGAGGTTATAAAGCTTGGTACTCAGCTGTGAAAACCACGCTCTTGAAGCTTGTTTCAACCTATAAAGTGCTTTGTCGAGCTTGCACACAAATCTAAGAAATTTTAGGTCTTCATATCCTTGCGGTTGACGTATGTAAACTTCTTCCTGTAGGACACCATGAAGAAATGTGTTGTGCACATCTACCTGTCTAAGACTCCAACCATGAGCAACAAAAATTGAAAGTAGTAGGCTTGACAACTGAACTAAACATATCTTCGTAATCGATGCCATGACGTTGTTTGAACCCCTTTGCCACAACACGCGCTTTGTATCGATCAATGGAGCCATTAGTATTTTTTTTTTCACTTTGTAAACCCATTTGGAGTCAATAACATTATGTCCCTATCGAAAAGGAACCAAATGCCACCTCTTGTTTCGCATAAGAACTTGAAATTCAGAGTCCATTACTTGATGCCAATGCAGTTGTGTTGTAGCTTGAGCGTACGTAGCTAGTGTGACAGTGGAGATAACAACAGGTTGAGTGGATAACGAACGGTGCCGTCTGTAAATTATTTTGGTTTTGACACTTTATTATGTAATCGAGTCCTCATCTGATGTCCTTCATCTTGAGCCATGTGCACTGATTCAAAAGCAACAAGTGGACTTCCTTCAGAGCTTCCTTCAGAATTGGACTTCACACCATCACCTAAAGAACTTGAACTATAATTAGTTGTATTAGTTGATGAGGGAGTGGGAGTGCAACTCTCCAGTTGGTCATTAACTAGAACTGGTTCAAAGGATGTGGAAGTTTGAGGACTGAGTTGAGAAGAAAGAGCGACAAGGTTTGGAACAGTGGAATTGGTGTGCTGAAAATTGTTTTCAGTTTTGGCAAAAGAAAAAACCGTTTCATCAAAAATGACATCTCGAGAAATATAAACTCGGTCGGAAGATCTATGTAAACATTTATATCCCTTGCGTATATCACTGTATCTAAGGAAGACACATTGTTGAATTCGAAAATCAACTTTTCTTTTGTTATATGGCCTAAGATTAGGCCAACAAGCATAACCAAAAACTTTTAGCCTATTTTAGTTAGGTGAAGTATGAAACAGATGAAAAAGAGGAGATTCATTATTGATAACTTTGTTGGGCATACTGTTTATAAGATAACAAGAAGTGAGGATAGCATCATCCTAAAAATAAGACCTGTTTCAATTAAGTGTCGATGCTTCCTCTCAACAACATCATTTTGTTGGTGTGTGTGAGGGCAAGATATACGATGAAAAATTCCTACATCTTTGAAATATTTATGCAATCGTTGGTACTCCCCTCCCCAATCAGACTGGACAGAATGAATTTTGAAATTTAACAGATTCTCAATATGTTTCTGAAAATGCAAGAAGGTCTGTTCGACATCAGACTTACACTTTAAAAGATAAACCCATGTAAAACGACTAAAATCATCGAGAAAGCTTACCTAATACTGAAAACCTCTAATTGAGGGAATAGCAAGCCCCCAAACATCAGTATGAATGAGTTCAAGAGGTTAAGAAGTTATACGGATAGCTAAACTAAATGACAGTTGGTGTATTTTGCCTTACTGACAGACATCACATATATGGGACTGCTTATTGGAAGAGAACGAAAGATTATTTGATTGGAGGATGTTTGAGACGATTGCTGGAGAAGGATGACCAACACCTTTGTGTCATTATTCTAGACAGGTTCTGACAGAAGTGAAAAGATGATGGGTAGGCTGCTTTATCAAAGAATTGACACCTTTGCAAGTTCCGAGAGGATAGAGTCCTCTTTTACATTTGCCTTGAAGAAGAATTTTCTTTGTTGGAATGTCCTTTAGGTAAAAAGAGTTAAGATAGAACTCAAAATAAGCATTGTTATCAAAGGTAAATTTGTGGACAGACAACATATTTTTGGTAACTTAGGGAACATGCAGAACATTGGTAAGATAAAGAGGACGAGATGAACCAAAAATAGCTGAATGACCAAGACGAGAGATTTGCAAACCTGTCCCGCTGGCGACTTGAACTTGGTCTGATCCAGTGTATCGTTCCTTCATGGTTAGCCTATCCAAATCATTAGTGAGGTGATCGGTAGTGCCTGAGTCTGCATACCAATTGGTGTCAATTGAATATGAAGTGGTTGCAGCAGTTGAGTATGTTGGTCTTGAGCTTGGAATGAATGATCGAAGCGATGATAGCAACGAAGAGCATCATGTCCTTGTTTTCCACACACTTGACATGTGGGCTTGAATTGCTTCTAAAGGAGTTATTGTTGTTGTTGTTAGATCTTCTTGGATGCCTCGTCAGTTCAGTGACGACACGTCTAGATGAAAAACAGAGTTGTGATGCTCAAGTCACAATTTATAGCTGACGAGATAAGCATATAAGTCATTAAGAGTTATTGCATTTAGACGTGTCGTCACTGAAGTGACGAGGGAATTGTATTCTGAACCGAGCCCAATGAGCATGTAGGAGACAATCTCATCTTCCTTGAGAGGATGTCCAATGGCTGCCATGATGTTGCTTAAACTGTTCACTTTGTGGAAGTAGTCAGTTGCTATCATTTCCTTCTTTTGCAGGTTGGAAAGTTGAAGCCTTATTTGCATAATTCTTGCCTTTGAACAAGAAGCAAACATCTGCTTAAGAGAATTCCATACCTCAGCTGATTTGGTGAGAAACAAGATGTGCCTAAGGATCTCCTCGGTAAGTGATGAAAGTAATGCGCTTAAAACCAGCTGATCCTGCTGATACCAGATGGTACAAGCAAGATTTAGAACTTGACGTGTTTCACCATTTGAGGTTTCAACAACCATTGTGGGAGGAGTCTTGATAGAACCATCAACATGCCCCAGAAGGTGTTGGCTTCGAAAATAAGGGACGATATGGGCTTTCCAGAGCAAATAATTATTTTTGGTGAGTTTAACATTAATGAAGTGGCTAAACTGTGGTGTAGGAAGAAGGCCAGTAAAGGAAGAGATGGAAGAGGAGAGGTTAAACAAGTGATAGTAGAGGTGGAAGATGAATTGGTGGAAGACATTGTTTTTGATCGCCAAAAGCTCTGATACCATGAAAGAAAAAGAGTTTCTGGTGATGGCTTATTTAGGCTGCATAAAGACACTATTGGTCCATAAATGAATTTATACACTAGAGATATAACAGAAAAGATTTCATCTAACAGAAAAGATTACGTCTAACAGAAAAGGTTAGAAATTACAACAACCCAAGAGATAAAATCAACAGACTAAAAAACGATAAGACTAAATCTATCAGCGTTTACACTACTGCTACTATAGGCCCAAGCTTTCCACACATGCACCTATATTTCAAAATTTGGGCTTTTCTCATAATGAAAGGCATTTGCTTGATTTCAATCAAAAGGAATAACTACAAGTTCTAGCCCATCTCCAAAAATTAAGATTAAAATTGCACGATGATACCTAAATATTTATAAGAGAAAATAAAATAGACTTTTTTAAACTTTAATATTTTTAAAATATTAAAAAATAGAAAATTTAATAGAGAATAAAATGTCACACTAATACTGACATAATATTATTTTATTTTTAATAAAAAAAGTAGACCCATTAGCACATTGTAAATAAGATTCATTGTCTAAAATGTCTAAATGTAGATCTTATTGCTATGTGATAAGTAAGACTTGATATCTGAAATATATAAACAAAAAGACCTACTTTCTAATTAATTTAAAAAGGATAATTATTTGACAATAAGGATTATTTTTTATTTTAAACTATACAAATAATGTAGTGTCAAAATTGACGCAATATTTATCTTACGAAGAGTGAATTTTGTTAAAGTTTTTGTTCATTTAAATCTTTTCTAAATACTTTGAAAAATGTTAAGGTTCAATTTAAACATTTCAAAATGTTAAGATTTAAGTTATATTCTGTTGTAAGCAATGATTAAAAAACTCAATAGATTTGACCGGTTTAACCGTAAAAATTTTAAATTGTCTAACTTTTCAGTTCAATTTTCAACATATCGGTTCAATTTACTTTAATAACTTTTGTTGTTAAAAAATGCTCAATTTATTATTTAATCAGTTAATTTTTATTAATTAATAAATTCTTATAAACTAAAATAAATCAATTAATTTTCATTTAATAATCTCTTTTTTCAATTAAACTTTAAATTATTTTTTGGGAAAAGACAATCTCTTTCAATCATATTTTAATTTTTTAATTTTATCCAATTTTTGGTCAGTTTTATGACGGTCTAATATTAGAATTTTTTTAACCTTAATTTTTTATCTTATTAGTTTAAATTTTGGTCCAATTTTAAAACATTAATTGTAAGTACTAAAATTCAAAATGCACGTTTTTGGCCTGATATTAATTACGTTGATGTTTTAAATCTTTTGAAATTGAACGGTTCATTCATATAATCAATCTCTTCTAGTAGTCAACTTTTACTTTTATTACACGCTGTCACGTAATGTTCCTCGTACTCGCAAAGAGATTTCCGAAATTTGATTACGTGAAGTAGATGTTCAGAATTCCGGCTTCACTTTATCTAGAACAAGTATGTCGACGCGCCTACTTGCGAAAAAGAACATTCTTTAATTATACGTAATTAATGCAAATACATTCGACCAAACAAGATACATTTAACAAAATTAAAAGATCTAGAGGTACTCTGTTTTGGTATCTTAAAAGCTTATATCATTAATATAAAAAATTTAACGCATTAGATCGTAGAAAATTGTTTAAATATTGAATAAAATTTTAAATTTTAAATATAATTAAAATAAATTATTTTTATGTAAAATTTAATTTTTAATTGAAAAAATTGATAAATAAAAATTAATTGGTTTATTTTAGTTTATAAAAATTTATTAATTTTTAAAAATTGATCAGTTTTTAACAACAAATTTTATTAAAATAAAATATTTTCAAATTTTTTATAATTAAATTGAATTTTTTTAATCACGTGAATTTGTTGACTTGACTACCGTAGATAACCAATCAGTTATTTTTTTAACTAATTGGTTGTCATCAGTTGTTTGATTTTTCAAATAGCTATAACCGTTGTTTGGTGAGTAGCTCTTCTAATAGCTGATTTAACATAAACAACGCTCCTATATAGGAACGTTTTCATCAATCAGCCAAAATTTTACTTATTAAAAGTCAATTTTACCCTTTATGTAGTTATAGGTTAAAAATAAAATATTACCCTTAAATGAAAATAAAAATAGAATGAGTTGTATAAGTTTTTCATAGATGATAAAATAGTATAGATAAAGATGACTTCTCTAACATTTAAATTCTTATAGGAATATTCAACGAAGTGCTAAGATATATAATATTCATGCCTTTATAATTTTTTTAAAGTCATATTTTTATAAGTCATTTTATACATAAACAGAATTAACCATCAACTAACAACTGATAGAATTAGCTAATAACTAATACAATCAGTTGATTGTCAAACAATACCCGTATCTATTTCCAAGTGATTGAATAGTTAGATTTGAATTTTCTCGCCAAACGGCAATTTGGTGTTACTCACGAAGCAATTTCCTTTGACTTTAAATGAACATAGCTTTATTAAAGAAATCAAATCACAAACAATTTCATGTTTTTTACATTCAGACTAAAGAAATTTTTAACTGAATTTAATTCGAATTTGATAAACAACCCAACTAGACGAGTAAATCGTAAACAACCTCGAATTACATTGGAATCTACATAACATGTCATGTCACTGTCAAACGCACCCTATTTCTTCAACCCAGTTCTTCACTGTCTCATGTACGACTCGCCAAAAGCTGTTGGCCCTAAGCTAAGCAACAAACCTGTGCCTGCTGTGACCCACACACGTCGGACAATTACCATATGAGCATCAGCTAATGATCAGCCAGCAATATCTAGCCTTATCCACAATCACAGCTATCCAGATTTTTGTATTCATCAAATGCCACATGGGTATCCTTGTATTCCAAAGGTGGAATCGCCGTTCTAAGCGCCCCATTCACATGGGTATCCTTTTCCTATTAGTGGTAGGAGGAGGTAGGCTACACTTGTGCTGATAATTTAGAATATATTTAGTTGTATGTAAAATTTAAATAAAATAAAATAAAATAGATTATAATAAAAAGAATATAAGTAAATGTAATATTAGAAATTTGTCATTTTGAGAAAGATAAAAGACTTATAATATAATAAAGTGAAATGTTGTTTGAAAATAAAATTTATAATATAATATGATGAAAAGTTATTTATTATTTTACATTCCATTATAAACTCTTTAAATTGAAAGTTATATTATTTTTACTGTTTAGGATAGAATAAGATATAATATTAAACCTTTATCTTTCATCTTATTTCATTTAATTCCATTTTAAACTCTACTCTAAAAAATGGAATAATGTTATATTTCATTTTATTTTATTAATAAATTCCCAACCAAACGTAGTCTTAAGTAATATATCACCATTTGTGTCTATTATTATTATTATTATTATTATTATTATATAATTTACCTTCTTATGTGTATAAATCTAATAATTTGTCCATGTAATTTGAGGTATAGCATATGTGGTTAATTGTATGTCAATAAATAGCTACTACTTCATTTGCAGCTAAAAAATACAATTCCTTCTTATAATTTTACTTATTTAATTTATTTAAGAATATATTTTGATAATATAAATTTGAAATAATATTTTATTGATTTTATCTAATTACTTTTAATATAAATAATTAGTACTTTCCGGCCAAAGTAGATGTAAAAGTTTTATTAAGTTTTTATAATAATTAAAATAATTAAATATGCTTTTTAAAGGAAAAAAACTACCTGAAAAGTTTGTGGGCTTTACTTTCAAGCAATATTTTAAAAACCAAAAATAAATTTAAACTGGCAAAACAAAAATTTTAAAGTTTAAAAATGTTAGTTGGTGGTAAATCGTCATAAAATTGACTAAAAATTAAATTAAATTAAAAAATTTGAAATAAAATTAAAAGAAACTATCTTACTTGTCAAAACATGTAAAGTTTAATTAAAAATAGATTGTAAATAAAAATGTATTTATTTATTTTAAAATATAAGAATTTATAAATTTTTAAAAATTTATTGATTAATTGTAAACAAATTATTAAAATAAATCAAACAAAAAATTAAACATTATAAATATTTTTACGATAGAACAGAGCAAACTAATTGAGGTTTTTATCGATTGTTTTCAATTGTAGCACATCTTTTACATGCTCCTCTTGGATGTCGCATTTTTTATCAAGTGATGACTATGATTGATTTCTTTTCAAAAAAAAAAGGGTATGATTGATGTTAGACGAACGTCATGTCCTTTTCATTGTATTCGGTATCGGTTGGTATGCATTTTACTGACTAAAAGACGGTATAAAAGTGAGATCTACCATACCCAATTATTGTACCACAATATTAAAAAATTTAATGAACATAACTTAATTTTTTAAACTTCCTCAAAACTTAGAATCTAACCTGACTTATAGTTATTCCTAACATCAATGGAAAGATGGAAATTAAGATATCAAAAAGTGTTCGAATTTTTATAAATTAAAAAATAAAAGCTAAATTAAAAAAAAAAACACAAAATCCATAATTTTAGTATTTATTATGAATTATCAAAAGAGATTATGTAGAGCATTATAAATATTTTAGTTATTGAAAAACATAGTATTTTGAGAATTTCATATTATAAATATATGGTTAAGAGTAGCATAAATTTTAAGTAAATTATAATAAAATTTTAATTTTAATTATATAAAAATGAAAAATTGTCTAAAACAGGAATATTAATTGGTTTTACCAGCACTAATATCGAAATTTGGTAGCAACTTTAATTTGGACTTTGGATAATTACACCCGTGCTATCATCCTAACTAACATTATTTCATATTGTTAGGATTCTCTAATGCTTTTGTCTTCTCTTTTGTGGAGTGTGGTACCTAAAGGCCGTATTGATCATTTTGTCAACTTCAAACTTTTATGTGTCTTTATATCAACTTGGTACTTAACAACTAATTGTGGATAGGAAACTCCAGATCTTAAGTATGCCCATGGAGTCTTTATAAAATTTATAACTCATGTAACCAAAGTTAAGAGTGGTAGCGTCATACCATACATGAATAGGGATGACAATTGTACCCAAACTTGATAGGTACTCGATAAAATTATCTGAACGTGGGCGGATATGGGGAGCAAATTTTTACCCGTGGGGCGGATATAGGGGGAATATAAAAATATCCGTCGGGTATCGGGGCGGGTATGGAGATACCACC
>JAOTAX010000006.1:33317232-33335497 GCA_025629825.1 Erythroxylum guanchezii
TTATTTCTTAACTAATTCTATAAATTTTATTATTATCAAAACATAGAAGGATTTAATTTGTCAACCACCATTGGTCCAACAGATCTTTCTCAAGCTTTATAGAAAGATTTCTCATTGGTAGTGCTTGCATCAATAATAGCACTTGGTTTCTCAACTTGGAGTGCCAAATTAAGACCCAATACACCAAGGTGAATTTGGTCTTCTTCACACTAGTCAAAGTAATTTAATCTATTAAAGAATGGAACAAATGAAGCAACTGAATTAAAGTTAACAGGAACAGAAACTGCAAAACATAATAGAATGCTCAAACATTAATTCTCTGAGTCGTAAAACTTAACACTTAAATCATATTCGAAACGGTTGTTCTACATAAAACATTTGGTGTATATCTAAGATATCCTTTGGGTGATTCTAGGACATACCATAATTACAATAATGATGCTAATTTTGTATGACTTAATTGTTAATTAAATATACCTCAAACAAACATATTCGATATCTTTGGATATACTAAACACATTCATTCTAAGCATATAAATTAACATTTCATATCTACAAATTATAAAATTAATGAATTAACCTTTGGATAATCCTAAAATATTTTATAATTAGTAAACTTCAAATACTCATGGATTCATTATATTATTTCTCTTAATAAGCATCCATAAATCATGAGTAAGTGAATTAAAATATTTCATAAATTAATGTTCATTAAATATTAAAGTTTGGTCATTTTGGTGACTAACATATTATCATAAATATAAATATTAAAATTATGCATATGTGTCTGCAATTCACTTAAACACTCTGTTTAGAAAATCGGACCGGACCGGTCGGCTATCCGGTCCAATTCACCCTTAAAAATCGGTTCTCAATTGAACCAGTAAGAACCGGTCAAAACCGATCAATTGACCGGTCGGACCTGTCCGGTTCAACTGGTCCGACCACTGGTTCAATAAAATTTTTATTTTTTTAATTATTTTTTGGTATATTTTTGTATTTTTTAAAATATTATTAATATTATATATAATTAAATATAATATTGCATAATTATGACATCACACCGGTTCTAACGGTGGTTGAACCGATCAAACCGGTGACCAGTAAAGCCTCCGATTCAATGACCGGTCCGAGTTTCAAAACACTGCTTAAACATACTCTCTTTTTTTATTAGCAAATAGTATCTCTTGAAAAGATTTACCCTTACAATTATTTCGCTACATTTCTTTTATTTTCATTATCCTTTTTCTTACAATACAAATCCCATGAAAAGATTGCACGAATTACCCTAATCAACAAGTCGCTGTTTCAATCCTTCATCGCGTCCAGTTCACCATATTGGCGAAATCCATTCTTTTGTACACGATGCCATTTTGGCTCAGCAATTACACCGAGATGTATTGCCATCGACTGCAAAGCGGCGCCGGATCCTTGATGTTGGTTGGATGAAAGCACGTGAGGGCTGGGTTAATTTGTGTACGGATGGCTCTTCGAAAGGAAATCCTGGACTGGCGACAGCAGGTGGGTTAATTCGGGACCCAGGTGGTCGTTGGTTAGTTGGGTTTGGCGCAAACTTGGGAATCTGTTTGTCCTGGCAGGCGGAGCTATGGGTTGTTTTTCATGGCTTGACACTGGCGTGGATGCATGGATATTATCAGGTGGAATTAAGTATAAATTTGGCAGTTGTGGTGGCTGATCTAAATTGTGATCAACCTATGGTGGTGATCCCCCTGGTGCTGGCCATTCAAGAGTTGTTATCTCGGCAGTGGGTTGTACGTGTATGTCACGTTTGTCGGGAGAGCAATCGTTGTGCTGATTAGTTAGCTAATTATAGCCATCGTTTATCTGTCGGGATACATTGGCTGCCTGATGCTATAAAGGGTCTCTCCTCGCTTCTGTTTGCTGATGCTGTTGGAATTACTTTTTCCTATCTCACTGCCTTGTAATTTTTCTTTTCGGGTGTAAACTCCGCTTTTTTATCAAAAAAACAAAAAAAGTTTGCATGCGGCATTGCAGCCGTTATTTTCGTTTCATGCTTTTCACAGTAATCTATTTATTATTCAAGTCATACGCGGAAATTGAGAAGAACAAATATATATATATATATATATATATATAAAGCCATTGCTTTTCAATAATCCATCTCGTGCTTTTATATATATATACTCTGTGCGTTAATTAATGTTTGTAGTTGCCGTTTCTTAATAATGAAACCTTTACTTGATTAATATCTATTTCAATTCTATCGTGTTAAATCTCAATCTTACATTTATATAAATGTGTTAGATAAAATTTAATAAAATATGATAAAAATGCTATAATCAAAAAAAAAAATCTGATCTTAATTTAAGGCTCAGTATTCAAAAACAAAACATCTTTTTTAATTTTAAAAAAATTAGTTAGGTCGTACTTATGTTAGGGCTGTTTCTAGCTTATTTGATCTCGAGCTCGAGGTTAGATCTAACTCGTTGCCTTAGGTTTGATCTGACCTCAAGCTAGGCTCGAGTCCTAACATTGTGGCCCGATCAGCCCTACATGTGGTCATCTAATGTTTGTTAATGGATTTAGTCGATCAATAAAATCCGTTGATCAACATGTTCAACATTTGCTTTCTTTTTCTTTTTTTTTAATTTCATTTTACTAATTCCTAAAATTTGTCATAAAATAAGGAAACTTTAGAAAATGATCTAAATACTTGATTACCTAGTTGTCATTATCAATTCCTTATTTTTCCCCTTTCATCAAGATTAACAAGGACACCATAGCAAAACTTAATTAACCAAAATTAAAGCAAATACTCACGTAGAAATTAAATTAAAAATTAATTGAATGCAACTAAATAGAAATTGATTTAAAATAATATATTTAAATTGAATTTGAAGGATACAATTTTAAAATAATAATAAAATAAAATAAATGGATGGATTTGCATATAAAATGAGAATGAAAAAAAATAAATATTGATATTTTCATTTTAAAAAATAAGACTCGTAGTTTTGAATAAACCCTAACTACCAAATTCCCAAAGTAATAGAACCATTAATAAGCCGTACTAAGTGTATTAAACATCTTATAATTTAATCCTTTTTTATTTCAATTTTTATATTTTGAAAATTTATTATTTATTTTTATAATATTATTTAATTATCACATAAATTTTAGGTCATATTCATTTAATATTTAGCCATTGATAATTTCAAAGTGATGTCTTATAACATCATTAGAATTTGAAAGTTTTTCAAATAAAAATAAAGGAAAAAGTAACAAAATGAAGAGAGAACATATATAATTGTATAATAATTAAAGAACATCATAAATAATGATTTTCAAGATATCAAAGTTAAAATAAAAATATTAAATTACTAGAGATCCAACATATAATTAAAATAAATGATAACTAATATAAGCATCTTGAGTAAAAATTAAATACTGCATATCTTAAATTCAACTAATTAAAAACCCTTCATAATGTAACATCTACAATACCTGTGAAAAACCTATAAAAGTCCAATATAATAATCTTAGCCTAGGTTGCTCCTGAGCTGATCCCGAGCTATCGAGCCCATGATCTGACGAGTCAAAATAAGTTAACCCGTGGGGCAACCCGACAGATTATGGGTGAGCCGGATCTACTATATATGTTTTTTAAGAAGGCCTTTTGGATATCCCAAGTTATTCTTATCTACTTTGTACAAAACACCCTTCAGGTTCAGGTTCCTTCTAATTTTGAAACATGTCATCATTAGATTATTTACTCACAAGTTTGGATACCGGACAGAATAGACTGACGTGACTAAGACTTCAATCGGATAAACAAGAGTTTAATTAACAGAAAGGAGAAACGTGGGGCAAAAGGCAGAGGGTCACTTGTCCAATTACAAGAAGTGAAAGGCAAGGCCCCGTAGAAAGTAGAAAATATCTTAGACCACTGTGCCAGCTCATAGATTAGAGACTGTTGTAATTCCATGGACGTCGCTTGTTTTCAGAGAATATGCTACTGTTTCGGCTTTTGGATTATATTTTAACTATGACAGGACTCAGGATGCCATGGATGGAATCAAGTCAGTTAGCAAAGTTCCCACTCTCCGACCGTCCTGGCCGGCGGGCTATCTGTCGGTCCTAGAGACCCGTGCAAAAACCAATTAGGGCAACCTTAAAATTAGGGTTGAGCAATAAAGTCGGCTAAATTCAACTTAATTTAGTAAATTTATATTTTTCTTTAGTTTTATGTTTACGATATGATCAAATCAATTTTAACATCACATCCTTTTAATTAAAATTTATAAAATTAATCAAATTTTAAAATATGTTCAATTTTTAGCATAAACCCTGCCTGAAGTTCTCAACAAAATTAAGCTCGGCTTTTTTTGTTAAAAATTAGGCTTGGCTTTTTGTTAACTCTCTCTCTTTTTTTTTAAACGGAAAAATTTACCGTCGTTATCTTTTAGATACATATTGGGTAAATTTTTAAATTGACACAATAGTTTACAAATCATGCCAACCAGATATTCCATACTATTTAAGTCCTATACGACAGACTCGTTCCAGAAAGCATAAGTAGAGAGATTTGAACACAAAACTTTTTGGTCCTAAGCCCCCATTCCACCAGCTCAACCATCTCTTAAGGAGTCTTTTTGTTATCTTATAAATAACCGTAGAAAAATCCATCTAAATCTAGAATTTACTCAAACTTTCTCCAAATTAAGAATTCAATGATTCTTATAAACTTTATTAATTATTTTGTCTATTTATATCATTTCCCTGATTTTCTTAAATTAAAAAACTCAAAAAAATCATTTGTAAATTTCATGAAATTTTTTTATGAGTTTCAAATGATTTATTTAAAGAATTTATTAATTAAATTCGAACAATTAATTTTTTTAGATAATAAATTATAATATAAAATAAATACGGACTTTCCAATACGAAATTATTATTTCATATAAATTTGTGATGTTGATATTCCATTGTACACGTACTTCTAATTCTAAAGTTGTTTGTGACACGATGAGTATCCATCAGGATTCCGGACAAGTACATGTAAGAAACAGAGCCTAGTCAGCAAGGTCAAAGCGAAAACAAGGGTGCGCACTTCACTCCCAAGCGTACATTAGAGTGCCACGCTCGTGGCCGTCATTAAGAATCGGATAAGAACGTTTCTCTCAGAAGACGATAACAAAACTATTTTCTAATCAGAGTATCAAACACTTTGCTGAAGCCCACCAATCAGCACCAACAAAAAAGAAGAAAAAAGCGATTTCGGAGTTTGACTTTGACCCCATCATATCAGCCACGTGTAGAAGTCGTTCCTATCTACGGCATCAAGTCTCTCATCACTGAAGGATACTATGAGGTGCGTTGCAGAGGATAAAGGAAGAAGGTTTTAATATATAAACACAGTGCATGTAACAGTCAGCTCTGAAACTTGCAGACAAAGACAGAGAGCGAGTGTGTGGTTTTGGCTATGGCGACTCAGCAACTGGTGAGAGAAGCGAGTGACTTGGCGCAGGATAGCCCGAGGAGTCCAGAGGCGAGGTTGGGTATGAAAGTTGAGGATCTATGGGACGTCATGGAACCGCAGTTGACTCCTAGTGAAAAGTTCAATGCTTGCTTTGAGAGCATTCCTGTTTCATCTTTCCCTTATTCTGATTCTCAAGGTCTACTCTTTTTCCTCATTATTTCTTTCTAATTTTGCAATTTTTGGTTCTGGGTTATCACAATCAACGCTGGTAAGTTGTTGGGGGTGTTGTTCTTGGTCGAGGTTGCGACGTGATCGACGTGGGAAAGGATGTTGGAAACTAAATTTATGTCTTTTTTTGATGAATTGAGATGCTTCGAGTTGTTTTTGTTTAGTTTCGGTGGAGAAGATTAAGACTTTGTTCGTTTGTATTCAATTTGCCTGTTTGTGTGTAGTGATCGAGATAAGATCGGATACAAGTTTAGCGGACGCGGTGAAAATACTTGCCGAGAATAAAATTCTCAGTGCACCGGTGGTGGATGTTGACGCTCCTGAGGATGCCACGTGGATGGACCGATACCTTGGAATTGTGGAGTTTGCTGGGATCGTTGTCTGGATTTTGCATCAGGTCAGCTTTCCAGAACGAACATGATTTGCTTGTTTTCTATGCTTTTTGGGGTTTGTATAGAACCAAGACAATGTTATACGATCTCTGCTTCCTTCCGGTATTTGGTTATTTCAATGACGAAGGAAAACAAGAATGCTTATATCAGTTAGTCTTGTAAATTTGATTTGAGGATCCATGGCGTAGAGAATGGTTTTTTTCTTTTGTTTCCAGGGGATGAAAATAAACCAAATTTCCCGAATTTTTCTTGTCTAATTATGATGTGTCAAAACTTGCATGCGCATTCGTAATGCAGACTAGGAAACCAAATTCTCAGATTTTAGGCTAAATAGTTCATACCTTTTGCGCTATTTAGCCTGCATGTTGAATTTAAATGATGTATTTGTGATTTTTGACAGTCGGAACCTCCATCTCCTAGGAGCCCGAATTCTCCTACTGCAGTTCAACTGGCTACTAATGGAATGTCTAGGGCAATAGGACCTGAGGTATTGAGTACTGATGATGCTACTGTAACTTCTGGAAGCTTTTTTGAGGTTCTAACAGCTTCTGAATTCTACAAGAGCACAAAGGTTATACCGCATTCCTTGATCTTGATACAGAGCTTTGTTGATCCCAAGTCATTTAGTTTTCTTTTTCTTATGGTGTGGTCAATCTGGCACTCTTTGCTTTACAATACAGGTGCGTGACATCTCCGGATCATTCCGCTGGGCACCCTTTCTCGCATTACAGAAATCAAACTCCTTCTTGACAATGATGTTATTGCTTTCTAAGTACAAAATGAAGAGTATTCCTATTGTTGATCTTGGGGAAGGGAAGATTGATAACATCATCACGCAATCAGCTGTTATTCACATGCTAGCTGAATGTGTGGGGCTTCAGTGGTTTGAAAGCTGGGGAACTAAGACACTCTCTGAAGTTGGTCTTCCCCTCACTTCTCCTAATCAAATGATTAAGGTATGCGTGGATACTATTCATTATGTGAACTAAAATATAACTGTTCTGACCACAAAGACAAATTGAATTAAAGGAATATATTTGAATGGTTAATGTTAGTTCTGAGCATGTTCTGTTCGCATTGATGACTTATCAAGTCTCTTGTTTCATAGTTTTGGAACAAATGACTTGTTATTTACAAGGTTCTATTAGTAACTTATAATCAATTTTAGGTGCACGAAGATGAGCCAGTTCTGCAGGCATTTAAGCTGATGAGGAAAAAGAAGATTGGAGGATTACCTGTTGTTGAGAAGGAAACCGGAAAGACAGTGGGCAACATAAGTTTAATAGATGTTCAGTTTCTTTTGACTGCACCTGAGATCTACCGTGAATATAGGTATACAGTTTCTGTGGAACATTTTGCTTCATTTGGCACTCAACTCTGTAATGTTCCATGCTTCATGTTGAAGGTCTTTGAGGACCTTGCATAGCATATTAAACATAACGACTAATATCAAAAATTGATAACGTGGCTGGTATTTGGGAGCTGCCATCAATTGATTACCTGTTCTTGGAAAGTTCACTAGCGTTGGAACTTGTATATCTCAGATGGATTCATTGGCTGCACTGGAACTAAGCGTGTTTTGCATGAGGAACCATCTTGATTATCCACCTATTCTGTAATTTGTGTTTCACTCTGTTTTTATGAAATTTGGCTCATATTTGAATTCTGATTACACTTGTGGCTACTGAATTTTTAAGGGGGGCCAAGTCTTAAAAAAAACTTTCAGGTCAACATTGATTTTCTTACCAAAGCTCGTCAATCAAACTAAAGAACTTAATGTAGTCTATCTTCACTTCAGTTGCTTGATGTCTTTGGATTTGGCACCAACAAATAAATTTACTGTAGTTCTGTCTGAATGAAATGCATCACTTGTACCATCCTTTTCCTTTCCAAGCACTCAGTTTTCAGCATTTTGTCAGGTCTATCACAGCCAAGAACTTTTTGACAGCAGTTAGAAGCTACTTGAAGAAACATGAGGAAACCTCGCCTATTGTTAATGGAATGGTCACGTGTACGAGACGCGATACTATGAAAGAGTTGATTTTGAAGCTCGACTCCAAAAGAATTCATCGGGTATATGTTGTAGACAATGCTGGAAACCTGGAAGGGGTGGTCACTCTAAGGGATATCATCTCAAGGTTGGTACACGAGCCTCGTGGATACTTTGGTGATTTCTTTGATGGGTTCCTGCCGCTGCCCTCCAATAGCAGAGTTTAAGAGGTGTCAACAACAGTATCTGGTCATTGCTTATGAACTAATGATTTCCTGGTTTTGGCAAATAATCCAGATGTTGTCTGGCACTCGGTAGATAGACTTGATTGTAACATAGGTGAGCCTCCTTTGTAATTAGTTTACCTTTTCTCTCTGCCCTGTTGGTTCACCTTTAATCTTCATGTACCGAGCATGTGCTGGAGTCAAAAAATAAGGAGTTGTACTCAACCATGCCTTGTTAAGCGTTAAGAATAAAGAATTCAGTTTGCAGCAAACATTTAGTCCAATGTATACTGTTAGTTTGGATTGATCATTAATGCAAAGATAAATTCTTCTTTTCCTTAATAAATTGGTAATAGTTGTTATCAAACTCTTAATAAATTAAAAACTCAAGACTCGAAAAATCAAATTGCCTCTTATGACTTCCGAGGAAAATTCATAGAAATACAGTACATGTATATCTTGTCTCGAGATTAGGAAGACGATAGACGGTGAAAATACAATATAAGCACAACCCCGTCCCTTGGCCATCTGAATCTGATCCTTTGTAATGAAATAGAAGGCACGGCACGTTGTTTGGTCATATGTTTGGTATTCTGAGATTTTAGGTAAAGGACAAACCAGAAGCAGGCAAGGCATATGGTTTCTATTAACTTGCTTGGCGGTTCATATTTTGCAAAATTTGAAGCTAAGACAAGAGATCAAAACAGTAACCTTAAACAGATGTTGGCTTATTTGATAGTCTTATAATTAGCCGACAGGTTGTCCTGTCGATTTATCCAACTGAATAGCCCAGCTACAAACATCAGTAAAACAGAAATGACAAGATGGGACCTACTCACTAGAGTTTTTCCGACTGATTTAAAAGCTTTCATCACTCAAATTAAGAATTAATAACAGGGTAGAACTCCACCTTGTAACAAACGCTAGTAGGCCACACAACATTCAGTAGATGAGCCACGATGGTTACATTCATTCTCTCATCAGCAAATGCCTCGGCACTTTTCAAGCTTTGGAATCCCATTCGTAGCGAAAGCTTATCCAGGTATCATAATCATACTTCAAAGCATTTGAATTTCGACAAGTATAACCATGCTCAATAACCTAATATCTATTAGATCCATCAGTCAAACCAAATTAACATATAACAGAAATGAAACAAAGTATTTCAATGGTCTTGGATTTCCGACAAGATATATGAGCAAGAATCCATGACCATTATGCAACAAATTAGAAAGGAAGGAACCAAACTGAAATATACGCGGATAGCTTAAACTTGTTTCACTAAAACGCAATTATAAGAGAATCATTACCCACAATTAGTGGCATCTAAATAGCAATGCTTCAAATTAGGGTTGATGCGTTCCTTGATCCGTATGTTAATTTCTTAAGTATGATATTAAGAACTTCAATTATCCCACCAAATCAAATCTCCTTTACCTCTGAGGAAATAGAATTCTCATCATCTGATCCCTATAAAGTTTAAGAAGCCTAACACATTCCACCAATGGATACTTTCATCACTTGACATGGAATTGTTTTCAAACCAAATGCTTGATTCATCACTCAATCAACTATTTATTTTCTTGTAGGAGACCTCGCCAAGCACCAAGTTACTGCATTCAATCTTCTCCGACAGTTTTTCTACATTTTGTTTAAAAGAATCTCCATAACGTTGCAATGGACTTCTCAATCATTTTGAAGACCTCTCAAGACATGTTGAAGTCAAGATGGATTGGAGTATCGTACAATACTACTACTCAAATTGTCACAATGAGAAAACTCTGCTGAAACAAAAGAAATCAATTGAAAACAGAATATATCTCCTACTGTCAATCCTACATTCGGGGCACCAAACTGTAGAAACTCAAAACTATTTAAGGAAATTTGATAAATAAATGCGACGAAATTGAATGCAAAATAAAGCATGTTATACCAATGAATAAGTTCTCAAATTATAAATGTGCACCACAATTTACTTCGATGCTGAATGTGATTCATGAAAATAAAATACATGAACCGGGACATAATCCACAAGCAGAAACTATTGTCTATAATACATGTACAGAACCCAAATCACATGTAAAAGATGTAGCTTTCACTGTTTCACAGATAACTGTCTTTAAAACATCAACATCAACAACATTAAAGCATATTATCATGATACATAAATTAGGTGAACTCTGTCCTCTAATCCTTGCAAAAGCAAGCTTTAGGTGAACTCTGTCCTCTAATCCTTGCAAAAGCAAGCTTACCTGTTACAAGAGTTCTGTATTCTATGTACTCTTTCTTCTTAAGTGGTGAAGAACAAGAGGTACTCCTTCAAACAGATGTAATAGATAATTTTCTAAATCCTCTGGTGTATACTTCATGTATTTCCCAGCATGTTTTCCACTTTCTAACTGACTCCCAAACCTCCCCACAAATGCACGGTAAGCTGGTAATACTTTGTCAGATATAGATATTCGAAGCTCTTCGCGAAGCTGAGGATCTGGGACTTTCCAACCTGTCTGAACCCTATAGATTTCTTCAAAACAAGCATTAAAATTCTTGAACCTTTCCTTCAAAGCTGCTTTGGAGACATTACTGACGCTCCCGCCAATCCCTTCATCCTTCAGACAAGCCAAAGATTTACTCCAGGCAGCTCTAAGATAAGCATTAGCATATTGGCGTATCTGGCCTCTGCGCTTGCGAACCCACTGGTCTCCCAAAAGCTTAATAAGATCTGAGTCCTTGACTTTCTGCACTATGTAGAGGATATTATTCATCAAGAATATATATTGCATTCCATACTCATAAAATTTCGACTTCTCCTCAATATTAGACTCCAAACAGGCGAGCAGGGCCATCAACCTCCTTGCCACGGGGGTCATACCCGCCAAATCACCATCATAGTTCTGCAAAGCATGGGATTCATCCTCATCCTCATCCCCCTTCAAAAGAGAATTGAGGGTCTCATTGTAATCTACAATCAATTTCACATAATTCATAACATAACGTGTAAGAGGATGGATCTCCCCACCCAGCATAGGCTTTCTAGAGGTTTCACTCTGCACAGCATTTTCAAACTCCGCAAAAGTCCCTATTGCAGCTTCTCCCAACCCAGCAAGTACTCCCTTAGCCTCACTACACACAAATTCATCAGTAATCATCAACTGCAAATCAGGAAGAACATCCAGCAAAGCATCGTACATATCCAAAATCCTAAAGAGCTTCTCCGATGACCTCCTCGCAATAGCCACTGCCTCGCCAAAATTCAACAACTGCATCACGCACCCTTTAGCAGTCTCATTAAAACATATTTCCTTTGCCGAATCAGACGCATCAAAGATCTGCTCACAAAGTCTCTTCTCTCCAGACAAAAGCACCTTGATAGTAACCTTCAGAGCCTGAACCCACTTCCTCATTTTCTCATCCAACAATTTCCAATCGATCTTCTGCACCTCTTCTATGCTCAGCTTCTCAACTCCCAAAATCTGCAAACACTCATCCAAAGCATCTCTCCTAACGTTACTATAAACCTGTACACACTCCTTCTCATACCCAGATCGAATCATCCGCTCCGCAATCTCTTTCAACTCCTCAACTGCTCCAATATTTATCAAATCAACACACACATCATCACACAAACTCGCTCCTCGCACATGAAAACAAGTACTCTCACAGTCTATCTCCCCAAAACTATCAAATTCCTCTTCAATCTCACCATCGTTACCCACAAAAGACAACGAACGCCGCCTAATCGATCCGTACAATCGCTCGGCATCGAGAGGAACAGTGTTACTAATCAATATGTGACGAAACTCCTCCTCCAACCTCGACATAGCGACTTGTACGGCGATCTCAGCTCGGTCCAAGGTCTCTTTATCAGGCTGAATCGACAAGTCATCCAACATGTTCAATACCTGATCGACAGCGGCCAAGAACTCCGCCGTTTCCTCCCGCGAGTCCTCCCACGCGGGAGCGGAGTGGTGGGAGGCTGAGTCCCATCGGGAGATGATCCTCTCCGCCTCCTCTAGTCGAGACAGTGAATTGGAGTCCTGTTTAATCAAATCGGTGATGTTCGACAAGCGGTTATCGAAACTCGAGAAGATCAACAGCATGTCTTCGCGAACGTTCTTAGTAGTGTTGAGGCTCTTGACGATCTGCTGAGCCGTGGCCATCACCCGATCGTCGCCGCCGCCGAGACTGGTGGTGGCGGCCATTTCCTCCGATTCCGACGAACAGGAGGTTTTGGCAGTGGGAGAATTTGAGGGACAGAGATTGGAGTAGTTTGATGTTGCGGAAGGAGGAGAAGGGGGCCTGGGCATCAAGAAGCTTTCCAAGATAATACTAACGAAATTATTATTTCATTCGCACATATAATCTTTTGTTCCACAACTTGCCGGCTACTCTATTTGAAGCCGTAAGCATTGAATCTCCAACAAAAAGCGTTCATGGATAAATATGTAATTTCCTACAAGTCAACGATATTTAGTCCGGACTTAAAATTTATTACATAAATATCTTTTTAGTTAATTATTAAAAAACTTCCAACTGATTCAATTTAATTGATTTAATTTTTAAATTAAATTATTATCTTTGTGCAAGTGCAACAGCTGTTGTTTTGCGCAAAACAGTCAGTATGAATACAGTTAAGTTGGATGGAAAGAAATGGTATTGGTAAGAGTATGTCAACTTGACTCCACTCAAGCCAAGACCCTGCTTGGATACGTTTTGAATTAGTCTTAGGAATTTTTAGCTTTGTCTCTGTTTACTTCCATTTTATACCTTAGATCTAATTACTGCCATAAACTAAACAATGATTTAATTTGACTGACTGACGGTGACGAAGTTTCGTACCTGGTTTAACTGATTGATTGGCCCCAGAGGAGCAACATGTGCGATCGTCGAAGCCAACCTCCACAAAGACAAACCCAAGTTGTCTTCAACCTTAGCAAGATCCTAGCAACATGTGCGATCGTCGAAGCCAACCTCCACAAACACAAACCCAAGTTGTCTTCAACCTTAGCATGATGACTTTTTTTTTTTTTTTTGATATAATGGAGAAGAAAAATCAAAGCATCCTAACTAGCACAGCGGTCTAAGATACAAAATCCCGTGCTGGTCTCGATGAAGCTGAATCCGGATAAGTTGTAGGGGTTCGTGTAGCAGATGCATTCCAGTATGAGAGAGCGCTGCAAGGGAGGCCAGACTGTCCGCACATTAATTTCCTTCCCTATACACATGCTGAATCTTCACTTCCCACGTCCGGTAGATGAGCTCACGGATACCTGACACCAAAATAGAGAGATCAGTAGATGGTGTAAATGCTGAAGACAGGATATTGATAACCTCTAGCGAGTCCACTTTGACGATCACGCGACGATAGCCCATCGCCCAGGCCATACTGAGTCCTGAATGGACGCCCCAGAGTTCTGCAGCTAAGGGCGAGGCGTGGCCAATGTGATGGAGGAACCCCCCTTGCCAATTCCCATAGCAATCTCTAAGCAACCCGCCAGCTACTGCTACACGAAAATACTGTTTGACTGCCCCGTCAGTATTAAGCTTGATCCAACCCTCCATCGGTTTGGTCCAACCCGTATGTTGGCCAGGAGATAACCCCTGGTCACTGATGACCTTTTTTACTCCCATTTTTCTCTTCCAAATTAAACATTTTGATTTATAGTATTTAATAATAATAATAAGATTCAAAACTCTCTTTCAATTTTTTATTTTTCTAAATTAAATATTTTTTTTTATTCGACTATTAAAATGACTCCACAAAACAATCAACTAAAAAAAACAAATAAGCGAAAAGTTTGAGAAGGAAGGAGGACTGAAGGAGACCTAACCTACTTGGATGGTTCACTTGTAAAATCATACGCCCATCTTATCTTTGGACTTCCTGCTTCCTTCCAAAATTTGATCGGTCAAGCCTATGGCCTTTGGAAGAATCGGTCCAAGATGTGAACCTTGTTTTCTGTTATCTGTGGAATTTCTTTTCTTTTCTTTTTTTTTTCATTGTAATTTCCACTGAAACTAACATTGACACTGTGAATATGTAATTATAAGTTGTGCAAATATAATTCTAATAGATAATAATAATAATAATAAATTCACAAATTTATAATGTTGTGATTACAATTATAATTGTAATTGTCATTAAGGCAATTGTATTCATTTTAAAATATATTAGTTTTGTGATTTAATTTTTATTTAAAAGTTTAAATTATCACTTATTCTCTTTAACATTATTCAAATATTATATGACTCATTTGCTATATCTTTGTAATTATTTAACAAAAATTAATGAAATATAATGAAAAGAGTTGTATGACAATTTAATACTATTTAAAATAAATTATATTTTTAAAAATATAATAATTAAATAAACAAATAATTCAATACAATTAATTATAATTTACACAAATTTAAAATAGAACCAGAAATAAGGAACATATTCCTAGAGAATTTGCACTAGAATCCGAGACTTCTTAGATCTAATAGTATGGAAAGCGACAAGGGATTGGTCTTCTAATCGGGCAGCTAAACCGCGTCCCGATCCCGTAATTTATTCAATGAACAGATTAAGACAACTTGCCAAGTTGGTATAATTACATTACGTGACGTTTGTTTTATTTGTATGGGATTAGGTGGGGGCAGTAGCTAAGTCTTATAACCAAGTTTCGTCCGAGGATGGTTGGAGTTGGACTAGGCGAACAATTAGGTTTCAGCGCAAAAATACATAGTATTTGCCTACATCAATGAACAACTGTTCGTTTGTTATTATAAAGTCACACACCTTTAAATTATAAAAATACTTTTGAAAACAATTTACCCCCATCTGTTTCTCTTTGACGAATACTAGTTTAAATGAATTACTTAAAAAGGTGCATTTCCCATCCCAGGTGACTACATCTTGGACTCCTGCTCCTGTGCCTCGTTCCAGCTGCATTTTCATTCGTTGCTCGGTGGTACTATAAACTATAATTAGCATAGCAAAAGGCAAAAACAGAACGTAGCTGTTTCAACTTTCAGTCTCCTACTATACGACTATAATAATGTGTAGTGTAGAGGACTACACAACCCATAAACTATTACCAAGTCACGTCTGCAATTTCCGTGCATTTCATGAACTGATTGATCACCTATATATATATATATATATGCATGTTATAATAATCTTAACTACCAGATATGCGTTAATATGTACAATCTTAATTAAATAAACTATAAATTAAGGATGACAATAACTAATCAATGAACCTAAATTTATGTATTTTCAATTGGTCGATTCATGGGCCAAATTAGGCCTAAACTAATTCGAGACCCAACTTTTCTAACTTAGGTCTCTGGTAGATCTGGGCCGAACAATTTAAACCCAAACTTAATTAAAAAAAGATTTAATTTATACTTTTTAATTTTTAAAAAATTAAGGTTACCGACCTATTGTCATCTCTACTTCAAGTCTCTACTGTATTTTACCTTATCATATATAAACATAAACTATAAAAATATATAAAAAGAAACATACATTCTCATCATCGTGTTTTTGCACATCTTTATGGTATCGGAGCCAACAAACTAGTTCTTCATAATACTCACATTCTTCTAAAAAATACCTAAAACACATGTACCTAACCAAAATCTAAAAACATTTTTTAAAAAAAAAACACACACACACACACAGGTAGCTAGCTAAAATCTAGAAACATAAAAAAATTACATACATACACAAGAAGCTACAGACAGTTTAACCACTTACTAATTTTCAAACTACACGTCTAGATTCATTGAATTACCATCAAGCAATTCTCATCACCTTTGATCTTTTGAGCTATGTTAATGACACTGTCTTCTCACTCGACATTATCTCTCATCTTCAAATTATGTTAAATGACAAAAATTTAAGAGATTGGTCTACTGCTTCTTCACTGCCTCCTTATCCAGCTCTACTATAAGACTCATTATTGGCTCTTACATAGGTAGTGATCTTTGGGTCAAGTTGGAAAGCCACTTCATGTAGCAATGTAGCTCTCAACTCTTCCTTATGCGGGGTAAACTTCACATCTTTAAGAAAGGAGACAATTATATCACTATCTCACTTTGATCTCCACCACTACTGACGAGCTTCCAACAATTACGGACTAAATCTCTAACAAGGATCTTGTCCTCTTCATCCTTAATAAGCTCCCACTAGATTATAAGTCCTTCATCACTGTCGTGGAATATTGTGAGTTGGCCATCACCTTCACCTAGCTTCAGGTGAAACTCCTTATTCATGAGTAACAACTTCTCTCTCACCATGCTCCTACTCCACCAAACACAGCTCACACCACCATCTCTGTCGCATAATGCTCCTTCCATTATTTAAGTGGCCGCAGAACCGCCGTAGAACAACGAGGATGAAGTGTCCATCATCGCAACCTTAATGTTAAAATGGGACATGGGCCCTTCACTTTATATTACCAGTATGGGCCTATTAATTCCTTACTTGGATCATAAGCTTGCTTCTAACCTTCACGCGGACCTCCTTCCTACATTAGACTAGCTCACACCTTTTCTCCAAATTCCCACCAGGCCCAATTCACCAATCCTCATCATTTTCCCATGTCCAATTATCACACAAAACCTCCTACTTAGTGTTAAATTTGTTAGACGGGAGTCATATAGCTACTAATTGTTGCTTTTCATACTTGAAATCTCGAAACCGTCCTGAATCTCTAGCCTTCATCTAATAATTCCCCTCCTACATCCAACACTATTATTGAATGGCTTCTTGACATTATTTTCACTTCTCACACATGACCCCTAATCCTCAATTTTATGACTCCATAATCCAACCAAGCCATTGTTAGTAATAGTCAAACTCTTTCAATTTCTTCTACTGGTGTTTTTATTCTTTCCTCTCACACCTGTCTACTTTGCCTTAATGATGTTTTAGTTATTCCACATCTTACTTCTAATCTTCTTTCTGTTGCCAAATTTGTTAAAAATAATTCTTGTCTTATTGAATTTAACTCTTATGATTATATTGTGAAGGATATGAAAACCAAGATACCACTACTAATTATAGGTTCCATCCACAATAATCTCTATCCTATGATGGTTCTTTGTTTACTTCAATAATCCACTTTCTCTTACAGCCACTTATGGTTCACTCTCCTTATGGCATTAAAGACTTGTTCATCCCTGCTATGCCACTTTGTCCAACTTTTCCCTTGTCTTGTCTAGGAAATCAAATATTTTAAATAATTGCACCTCCTGTCTTCAAGAAAAAAGTCCTCAACTTTCGTTTCCATTTTCTACTCAAGTCTTTATTATACCTCTCTAACTTGTTCATACTGATATTTAGGGACCTCCACCATCCCTTTCCTTTTATAATAATCATTATTTTATTACTTTTGTTGATTTTTTTAGTTGCTACACATGGATCTTTCCTTTAAACCATAAGCCTCAAACTATAAGCCTCAAACATTTCCTCAATTTCAACAATTCAAAACTCACATTAAAAATTTATTGTCTACCACCATCAAAACTATAACATCCCGCCCCCATATTAAGGGTTAAAACCTGAAATTTTAGTACATATGTGCTCAAGGAGAGATAAAAGAAATGTGTTGATCTTGCTCATGCATCTTATTATCATTTATATAAGCATTTAATTAATGAATGCTTGCGCTTAAAAAAAATGGTACATGCATTCAGTGACAACTTACGGGTATAAGTGTTATTAAATGGGTTTTATGTGAAAATGAATAGTGGAAGGAGTAGAAAGAATGATACGGGTATAAGTGGTGTTTAATGTTTTACTTGGGTAATGTTAAATGGGAGCTATTGCAATGATATTTGAGGATAATACATGAAATGGGTGTTTTGTGTATGATTGTGTTGCTTTATTGATAGTGTATGAGTTGTGTATGACTTTGCAAAAAGGAATGTGTATGTGCATATGTCTTCATTGTTGAGTTTGCTGTTGAGTTATTGCTTG
>JAOTAX010000006.1:33375698-33391925 GCA_025629825.1 Erythroxylum guanchezii
GGTTGATGAGTATGGCAGGTGGGATTGGTCTCAATTCCGCAGCTACGTGGACGATACGGTGGCCATGCAAATCGTTGTAATGAAACCGCCTGCTCCTCATAATAATGCGGATGGTTACATGTTGTGTTGGTCAAAGAAGGGTGGCTTCAACATCGTTGATACTTTTGGTGCCTTATCGCAGGCCTCGAACAACCCATCTAATGACAAATGGAACTGGGCGTGGAAGTTCAAAGGACCCCAATGGATCCGTCACTTCATTTGGTTAGTGCTCAAGGAGAGGTTGCTTACCAATGGCGAACGGCAACTTAGGGGGTTTACTGAAATTGACACTTGCAGCCTTTGTGGCTCTAGCAGAGAGAGTCTTATACATGCCGTTCGGGATTGCCATTGGGCTCGTACGGTGTGGCTTCAAGTTCTACCTCATTCTATGGTTAATAGGTTCTTTGCTAGTTCTATGAGTGATTGGATGATTGATAACCTTAGTAATGCTATTAGAATTGATTATATGGATTGGGATTGGCCTACTTGTTTTGGTATTCTTTGTTGGAAAATTTGGAAAGCTCGCAATTCTTTTATTTTTGAAGGTGTTAGTACAGGTCTGGAGTTTATAATGCACACTCTCAATGATGATCGTATGGGTGTTAGTCGCACTCAGCACATTAATCCTGTTATTAGCTTTAGCTAATTGTTAGCTCTTTTTTTACCAAAAAAAAAAAAAAAAGGAGATCTCATTTTAATAAACACAAATGCCCAAACGTCTGTTAGATAACAATCTACTCCAACAGTACAAGTTGCGAGGCTTGGTAAAAACCTGGGGACTTCTTGTAAAACACAAAGAGTTGGACTTTGATGGTTTCAGATGAACTAACCAAGTAACATTAGTCGCAAAAGTACGTCCGGAAGCTTCCTTGATTTCTAATTATTTTGTCGTAATGTCTTTTTTTTTTGGGTTAGACAAAGTCTTCTGAGGCAGGATATAAAATCTTCTTAGCTTATCTGGCTTTGGAAGTAATACGTATTCCAGTGATAAAACACAAATCGATTTACTTATCCTAACCGTAAAAATTTTAAATTGTTTAACTTTTTAGCTTAATTTTTAATTTTTCGGTTGAATCTATTTTAATAATTTTTGTTGTTAAAAATAGATTTATTTATTTATTTATTTATTAAATTTGTAAAATAATAAATTACTATAAACTAAAATAAATCAATTAATTTTATTTAATAATTTCTTTTTCAATTAAATTTTAAATTCTTTAATAAATAAGGACGATCTTTTTCAATAATATTTTAAATTCTTTAATTTTATTTAAAATTTAATCTATCGTATAACGTTCTAATACCGGCTTAATCTTTTAAACTTTAAATATCTTATCTTATCAGTTTAACTTCTAATCTAATTTTTGAAACATTACGTTAAATCAAGAAACTGTCTTAATTAGGACATTTCTATTAGAGTCGTGCGAAAGGTGGAGTTGCTTTTACAGTAAACATCATTTTACCCTCAACGACGCAAATTGGGATCGTTTTACCTCTTGATTTTGCTTTCTTTTGTATTGCTCAAACGACGTTGTTTTTTTCTGGTCTTCTTGTCTTTTAAGTCATGCTCTAATGCTGACTTATAACCCAGCTCTTTAATGTTCCATTAAATTTTTTATCAATGAAAATTTTTAATTTCTCAAGAAAAAAGAAACTGTCATAATTTAAGAAAAACTTGATAATTTAGTGATAATTAATCTTCTCAAAATTTAGTTTTAAGACAAACTTAGCAATAAAATTTTTTAAAAAAGTATTGTTACTAATGGCATAGTTTTTGCACATCACGGCTTCCTCATACTCTTTTGTCGCCATTTAACAACTTCAAGACCGAGGAAAGAGCAGGCTGAGGTCTGTCTCCAATTTCGATCAATCGAATTGATGCCCTTACAAACCAACTCATATTGACGTGAACGACGTCTTGTCGTTTCGTGTTTGATAGAGCTGGAAGATCCTCGACCTTTTGCTATCCTTCTGTAATTTCTGCACCGTTCGAGACTTGATGCGAAAGTGACCACCACCAAATGCCATCCTTCCTCCATCATAATATTATATATAAAATTTACATATTTATTTAAATATTTAAATAGAAATGATATATAAAATTGTAAATTCCTTTAAAAATTCTTAAGAAGTCACGTCGGTCTAATTAGTAAAATTTTAAAAAAACTTAAATTTTAATTAAAAATATTAAATAAAAATTTATTTATTTACAAAATTTTAAAAAAATTATTAGTAAAAATTATTAAAATAAATTGAAACGTGATAGTCTAATGTTAAGAATTAAGAGGGGACAGCATTTATTGAGACTACAATGACAGAACGAGTTAGTCATACAAATGGAATTAATCTAAAATGTAACTTAATATTTCAAACAGACGTACGACAAGATCAGTCAAGTGAAAAAGACACAATTTGATTGCTTTCTTTCTTTGTGTATCAATAAACAAATACCACCCACTTTACCCCTTACCTTACCGGCTGACTTAAGCCCATATGCAAGCGGAGATTAATTTGAAAGGAGATGATTTAAAGGCGTCTTCTTATAATTGGGATCTTTCTAAGATATCTCGTGAGCTAATAAAAAATAAACAAATAAACAAATACCACCAAAAGTAAAAGATATGTATTTTCTGTATTTTTTAAATTTTAAAAACATAATAAAAAGATATTTATTATTACTGAATTAAGATGGAAACTGTTTTTCCCTTAGTATCTAAATTGGAATAGTATAATAATTGCTTTGGAAGTGTCGTTATCTATATTGATCAGTGGCCCGCCTTCTTGATTGGGAGATAATACGAACAAGAGGTGGTTATGGAAGTCCAAAGAACTGCGTATCACCAACCACTTTCAGAATTCATTCATTACGAATCAACAGTTACATTTACCGGGTCGGTCCCACGCTCTACCCGCTTCCATCTTCAGGTACAAAAATTAGGGCTCCATAGATATAGCTAATAGCCTAATACTGCCATTTTGGTTGTAAGTCAATTTCACATGAGTTAATTAGAAAATTTTAAAAGGTTTTCGGTCAAATTTGACTGGGTAATTAGTTAGGGGATTTACTGATTCCTAAAAGATAGGTGGCAAAACAACGTGGTTAGGGAGAAAGATTCTCTAAACAGTAAAAACCTCTTGCAATATATACAAATTTACCCCAAAAATAAAAACAAATAATTAGGAAAGAAGGAGATTTAAGTACTACTACCAAGAAAATAGTAAGGTTTTGAATTTTTGTTTCTCTTTTTACTTACTCCTAGTTTGCTTCTATTAGTCCCTGTCAATCGGCGATGGCCACATTCTCACCGTCGGCATGCCACTGCTCCATCGGGGAACACTCCATCTTATGCTTCAGCTTCCAGTCAAGTGCCTGACACCCCCGGGAGCAATAGTTCACAGTCCCACATACCGAGCACCGCCGGAACTCATGCGGTCTCGTCTCTGGCCGTCCGCACCCCGCGTGCGAGCACAACCTTAAACCCGGACCCAATACCCCATGACCCGACCCGAACCATTCCCTCAAGAATCGGTTCGCGGGATGCACCTCTCGGGCCGGGACATTGCACCCGAAGTCACTAAGTAACGGACACCCGACGCCGTTACTCATCATAAGGCATGTCGCGTAATGGAGTCGGTGGTTGTTGTTACCATTGATGCGGAGGGACGTTGAGACGGCGAGTAACGACGACGCGAGCTCCCGCGCGTTGGCTTGGACTAGCAACCGACGCCCCTCGGCGACGCTTTGAGGGACTCCGTAACCGTCTTGCAAGCAATGACCCAGCTCTCGGAGCGCGTCGATGTGGCCGAGAAACGCTGCGCGTGCGCACAACGCGACTCCGGCACGGAGATCCTTGTCGTTTTTGGAGCCGCCGCTGCCGTTGAACTGGATAACGGCGAGAGAGTACAGCGCCGGCGCATGGGACTTAATAGCGGCTTTGGCCATGAGGGAAGCTCCATTCCCTCTGTTCTGTAAGCAATAAAATCGGATCTGTACAAAGACAAAAACTTCGATGGATATAAATTCTGGGTATTGATTAGTTTCCAGGAAAATAACTCGGAATTAAAAAGAAAACGTTGGACTGACCATGCCCAGAATGAAACAAGCTTCTGTGTTGCCGGCGGAGACGCTCTGTTTTAAAAACCGGTGAGCAGATTCCGACCAGTTCTTGGCTTTGATAGCAAATGTGTTGGGACTAGCTTTGGATAGAACTAGCGGATGCATGCCTAAACGATTCAATCTTCTGCATCTGTTAACCGATAAAACATTGAAAACCAAATCCATGCATATAAGTTTGCATACATGTATAAGAGTGTGAGTGTACGTACGTCAGGAAGACATTGATGAGATCAGAGGCGCAAGAAGCCGAGGAGCTGAGCTTGCAGAGAATGCAAACGACGATGTCGTCAGGCAACTCATCGAAAGGATCAGAGTCGAGTTTTTCTCCAGATATTTTGCTGCAGAGTCTTTGCCTTTTTCTGTAACCCATCACGCCTTTTCTCCTCCTTCTTCAGTTGGGTTGAAACTCAGCTAATATCGAATAGAAGTGGCCATGTCTGGGTCCTTTTAAACAGAAACAAACAGGTGCTCTTCAATGCCTGCGTCCCTGCTTCTCCAACACGTCCTTTTGTTGAAGAATGGGGACTTTTTATATGCATATGTGCCGAAGTGGGCTTCGATTAGTGGGACCAAATAACTAATAATATAATTATCAAATCTGTGCAAACCCTAAACTCGCCACCATGTGATTATTTAATTTTTTATTTTCTCCAAATCTGAATTAATATTAAAATTGAGCAGTAATTATTCAATTTGTTGTTGGGACTGTTTTTCTAGTGCTTAGCCTTGTAATATTGCCAGTGATCCCACCAAGGCGTGTTATTGGTCAAAGTGGCCCTAACGGCAGGCCTAGGTCATGCAATTTTGCATAAGCCTAAGCGTAAAGACAAATTAGGTGCTCAGGTACGCGTGTTACTTGCTGCTGTTGTTTTAAATGTGTTTTAGAGACGAAATTAAAATTTTCTTCTTAAAGGTCGTTTAGATGGATGGCCGAAATTTTCTTTAATACTTCCTAAGTGTTGGAGGTATCGAATTCAAAATTAATTTGATTCTATATCATTAACAAGGTCAGGTGTAGGGGGAAATGGTTACCATGATGGACGTATAAAATCGTAGGATTGTCATATTTTTAGGGTCGCTCACTAAAGATTCTTAGCGTAACAACTAACGAGAAAAGTCGGTCTTTTTAAACCAGTAAGGTACTAGTAGATTATGGTTACCATCAGGTATATATGTATTTTTTTGTGTCAGTTTTTACTTATTTACTTTTTAAACCAACATCGCTATTATCCTGTCACATCTGCATGTGAGTTTACTAGAAACAGTCTCTCTATTATGTAGGGGTAAAGCTACGTACTATCAGATCTTTCCAGACCTTGTTTCATTATGGAACTTCGGGGTGTGATGATGATGATGACAAAGATCATTTTTAAATACTCATTTAAATGTATTTTATAATTATGTTTTGTATCATCAATTAGTTAAATTATTTATTTTAAATACCTCATTTCAAGAATATAAAAAGGTTAGTTAAATGGCATCCAAATATTGGAGGTCTTGGATTCAATTTTTGATAAAGATTCTTAACATATTTTTAAAGATAAACTAGTGAGATTAATATTATGTTAGGTGCCTTAATAATTTAATTTTGGATTGTTAATTTTACAAAATAATTTATTTTGACTATCATAATTAAAAAATTTTATATGCACCAAAAATTTATTTAATAGACATATACATAGTCCTTACAGTTAAGGATAAGAAAATGCTCACATAAAATTACTCCTTTACGACCCGAATTTCACATATTTGAGTTAAAAATCTTTTTTTTTTTCATAAAATACAAAAAAAAATGTTACATATAATTGATAACTTTCTCCCAACACTTAAAAATGGAAGAGTTTAAAAAATTACTAAATCTCGTTATATAACTGTTGTATAAAAAATAGTACTTCCGGTCTTCTTTATTATAAAAATTAAATTATTTTAAAATTTGGCGCAACAATCATGTGTCCTAGAAAAAATATATATATATATATTAATGGGAAGAAAACGATATTACATAACCAGATGCGGAAAACAGGTTTCGAACGATCCTCTACAAGGATCATATGGCATCTTATAGGAGTAATGTCAAAAAAAATGACTCCAACATTAACATAGTCGGTATAATGAGCAAGCCAGTCAGCGGCTCTATTGCTTTTCTGATAGATATAACGATGAACAACAGTCCAGTTCCTATTCGTGAATGCCGAGGACAAGACGGTAATTGTTTGTTCTTAATATCCCATAATGTTAAGAAAGGGGTAATTGTTTGTTCCCGCCCCTTGTGTCTTCGATTCACACGAGTGGTTGGGTTTGTTGCCTACAAAATGGGCTCCATTGTATGCATACACTGTGGCAGAACAGTTCAAACGACTATTTACCAAATCGAGCATTTCTCCTAGAGAATCCCACCCACTGCTTTTGTTTCCTTTTTCACTCTTCATATTATGTGAAAATACTACAATACGTGAAGTCTATACTTGGGCCCAACACCCAGTCAATGCACTAATCTTAAACAAACAACTTCCCTTCATCTTCACACCTTTTTTCTTCTTTATCCGTTTCCATTTCTGTACCCCGAAAGGCAATAATCCAATTGCTTAAACGCATGTCTTATGAAAGTGGGAACGCTTTATTTTTTATGATCAACGCCTCCGGTTTTACACAAAGTACCAAACCAAGTGATCTCAAGAGCAGCCTTTGCTATGTAACTTAAAACGCAAATAACTGAATTCGAGTTGCTTTATTGGAACAACTTATATGTTCCTCGACACACATGATAAAGGTGCGCTTAATCCCACAACCATTCTTTAATATCTCACGATTTGTTTAAGATTGATTTGAACTAACGAAAAGAGAGGGATCAGACTTTAATCTTAAGTTGTAAATGACCGATGTAATTGAATGGGAAATATTTATAGTTAACACTTGCAATGGATGGACGGCTAACGTGTACGCATGATAGCGAACACTGAATTAGGTTTGATTTACTTAAGGGATGGGATGATTAAATAAAATTTTGGGTATAGGGAAAGCTAAAACAAGGTAGGTAACCATAATGGCTGTGGCTGCAGGCTCATCGTTTTGTTTATAATTTAATAGTCTTCACGCATAGTGTGCAAGTTGGAACACAATTAGTTGTGGATCGAGCTTGAGGTCGCGTAAGTATTGGGAATTAAGCTAACCCTTGTAGGATATTCATATTGTGTGTAGTGTAGGGACAAGAACATCAAACCAAATGCTTTAGATAAAATCGTTTCATTGAACACTTCCTGAAATGGATAATGAGTCTGGAAGTGTTGAAAAGTTGTGGATAAGGTCTGAAGATGTGGAGTTGGTGGAACATAAATCCTTTTCATTATCACCAAAAGGAGATGAACTCTTTTGGCTCTAGTTAGATAATGAATGCTGCATTTGCTGCCACCTTAGACCATATATACTTCCCTAGCCTATATATATATATATATATATATATATAGGACACATGTAACATTTGTGGCTTGCTGATATTTTATATGTTTCTAAAATTGACTGTAGTTGGATGACTCATAAAATACTACAATGTAATAATTATGAAAAATTATGTGCATCATTGGATATGGACAAAATAGCTGTTTGTTGGTTATGTTTAAAATTGGAATTAAATTCGTAACAAGTACATAGTGCAATTGACATTTTACTACATTCATGCATTATATGTTGTGATAATGACCGAGCCTTCAAGATTTCTACTCTATTTAAATTAACATAAATTCTTACTCCACGTAGGTTTTCTCTTCTTTTATATATGACACTATTTTCAAATTCCTACTTTATGTAAGTTTTCTACCATAAGGTTATACTATTATATAATTACCAGCTCGACGGTCCTTTGTAAAATTATATTTGTGTACTCTTCATTAATCATAAGGATTGTGTGTAATAGAGAAAACTAGTTGTAGTTTTTTCTCCATTAACATAGCGTATATTTTCGGGCCCTATTCGTCTAGTGGGTTTTTCTCTTAACTCGAGTTTTTCACGTAAAATTTTGTGCCCTTCTACTATTTTTTTAATTTACTTAATTGATTTCGTTCCTTCTGCAACTACTAGCACAATATGGATCGCTATCTCTAAATTATAAATAACTTTCGATCGCTAGTTAATCCAATCAGGCAATCACTTTTCCTGCTGATGCAGTGTAATTTGTACTAGGGTCTTAATCTGTTTTCTTCCTTGTCTATCAAGAAATCTGCTGGTGGGAGGAAAATCTACCATTGAATGATGTGACGGGTTTCAGTGGAAGAAGATATGTGACTATTCCTCCCTAAATGACAAGCAAGCCGTGAATAATATGTTTCATGTTCTGATGTTCAAGTGCTGCAAGAAAGCCATTAGAGATTATGATGCGCGTACTTTCCAATTAGCTTGTAAAATTCTACTTGATCCATTCCAAGAATTCAGAGTTCGAAGTTGGGGTTTAAAATTCTAACTTCTAATCAAGTGTGTGAAAATTACAAAAGATGCTATCTTGTCAGTTATGTAAGCCATCATTGATGATTAAATCTAAGAAATATAGCTCTTAGATGAAAGTCGAAGAAATTTCTTTTTTTTTTCACTACACAACAATAATTTTTAGAATATTAAATTTTTTTTAAAAAAGAGATTGTTCCTATTCTAAATTGAGATTAAATCTCTTTCAAAATTAAGTTTTTAAAAAAGATATTAAAATTTTGATTGAGAAAAATTATGATGTTTATTAAGAAATTTATAAATGTAAAAAATATTTTTATAACTTTTATATTGTACAGATAAAAATAAATTTATACTAAAGGCGCTAAAAATAATATTTTTTGATATTATAAACTCTTAATCATGATTATAAACTAAATTCCAACAAATTTCACTGAAGATATGGCATTAGAGTATCAATTCAACATACCCTTAATGGGATGATTCTAGTCTTCTTATGCACTTTGAATTATGACTATGAATAAACTTCTAAGTAGCTTTTTTAGAGCAAACAATTATAATGTGCAAAATAAAGTTTTTTTTGAAAAATTAAAAAATATATTAATAAATTAAGAGGTTAACATACAAAAGAGATCTGCTGCAGAGACTCCTTAATACACTGAAACAACTAGGCTAATACAACAAACTACTACATAAAGACCAAGCCAAAGTTGTTATACTAATGACTCGACTTGTTACCAAAAATATATATTAAAACCTAGACCTTGGTAAACTAACTTTAACTCAAAATTGACCTAGCATAAAAGTTCCCAAGTTTGAGTTAGTACTTTGAAGCCTACTTTGCAAACTATAATTATCAAATTTTAACGCTGAAAACTATGGATTTGTTAAATTTTTTTGTTTTGATATAGTTTAACAATTTTTATTATTAAAAATGATTAGTTTATTAATTAATCGGTCAATTTTTATAAACTAATAAGTTTTTATAATTCAAAATAAATTTATTAATTTTTATTGAATAGTTTCCTTTTTAATTAAACTTTAAATTTTTCATGGGTAACAATAATTTTCTTAAATAATTTTTTAAATTCTTTAATTATATTTAATCTTTAATTAATTTTATAACAGTCTAATGTCTATTAAACTATTTAAATCTTAAATTTTTTATGTTAACGTCTTAACTTCTCAACTAATTTTGAAAGCATTGAAAATTAAAAGTTTGGCTCGAAAACTTATTCATCACAAAACATAGGAGTTGAATTGATATATTTTGTCCTTTCAACACAAGATAAAGCATGAATTTATCTCCTTTTTGCGTTTTGTCAATAGTCTAACTCCCCGTTCAAATACTTTTTTAATGTGAAACGATATCTGAGAGTCAAATCTCAAACACCTCATCATTCCAAGTTAATAATTTCGTGTACTTATGGTAAGTTGATTGGTACAAACATCGTGCATTGGTACCTAACAACATAATTTATTATGAAATCTAACGCCAAAGGTCGCTTTGCTCTCTTCAACTTGCTTCAAAGAGCACCCACAGAAGCACGCTGTTAGCCAGTTGATTCCTTCGTACATTGATCAGACAAAACCCTTCATAAAAGTCTTTGTGTTGTTCGTCACTTCATGTTCCTGTTGCGTGTCACTTAAATCTTGTAATTAACTTTTGGTCTTCTACACTTTAATCTTACTTATGACCTCCTCAACCATTGTTTTCGATAAGGTCGATATTAATTAACTTATTCTACAAAAATAGATGAGTTTAACGCAATGTTTAATTAAGTCCGAACTGATAAAGATAGGGACAAGATCTTCTCTGTCCCAGATGTGAAAGACATTATGACAATCCATGTTCCATGAAGGTATTTTGTAATAATCTTAACTTCTTTTTTAATTTTATTTTTTTCTATGTATATCAAGGTAGTAACTTTGGAATTAACCATTATCACAAGCAAGCTTCCATCACTCAATTATAGTTTTTCCCTTTTTTTTATTTCCCCTATGTAACTCTTAGTGTTTGGTCGGTCACTAGCCCCAAGCGAAATAATATTGAATAAAGCATGCATGAACTTTTTCCCCTTTATTCTTGTAGTAATTAGCGAATTCTATATTCTTGTAGTTATTAGCGAATTCTATACGGAATAAGTATGAAAATATTAAAAAAAATTATAAATAATAAGGATCAATCGTTCAATAACTAGTTCTAGTCATTTTAAAAATAGTTGACTCAAGCTCAATTTTAATATGGTATCAGAATTTGTTAAGTAACCGTTTCACTACAATAGCTTAAGCTGTTGTGTGAGATCAACTTAATTGGTTTTATATATTCTCTAATACACCCCCTCAAGTGAAAGCCTTTTAGGTTTGAAACTTGAACAGGCCCACTCTATCTTGTGCTGAAAAATAGGTGGGTGGCAGGATTTGAACTCATGACCACTTGGTCACAAAGGCTCTGATACCATGTTAAATAACCATTTCACCACAATAGCTTAAGCTGTTGTGTGAGGCCAACTTAATTGGTTTTATATATTCTCTAATAGAATTGATGGTTTGGTTTGGTTATTACTGTATTTATTTCAAGTGACAAATAAATATCCAGTACTAGTTGTACTTGATAGGGAGTATTAGAGTATCTTATATTAACTAAGCATGAAAATGTTAAAGAATTTATAAGTAATACGGGTCAATTATTCAAATGACTAATTCTAGTCATTTTAGTAATAGTTGGCCCAAGTTCAATTTTAATAGTAATCTCCATTTCGATAACGCGAACTAGAAAGGCTTTATTAGAATTCCAATTCTATATTGATGAGAAACAAATATTGATCTATTATTGGTTTCTTTAGTTTTAACTAAAATAACAAATTCATACGTAGTTCAACGTATGTCCGTAATAATGTAAGCACCTTAAAAAAAATCCTGAAACATATGGTCGTGCACTACTAATAATACATAATTATGCATGGCCAGAAACTCGTGTTGTTGACCTGGAACTCAAGCAAGAATGAAAACGACAATTATATATTTATGTAAGAGAGAGATGGGGATGATCTAAGACGAAACTGTGCATGTGAGAATGTGATTAAAACTTGGACGGAGACATAATTACAGAACAATTCAATAATAGACTTTCACATGTTAAACGAATAAGAAAAGTCCGAACGAGTAGTGGACGGCAAAAGAGATCTAAAAAAAAAGAAAAGGGAAAGGGAATGGATTGCTGGGTGTTTAAGGATTGCCAAAACCGATAAAAACAACTTTTGTTGTTGTTGTTCGGGTAAGAAACCAGGAGGCATGCTTAGATGGTGGAGGAAAATGAAAAGGGTCAGAAGCTTTTGATATGGAAACAATGGATGGATATTGAAACCCTACCAAAGCAAAACTAGTAGGAGGCACCATGCATGCGGGGTCACTTGGAGCTGGCACAATTCAGGGTCATGATTTTTAGTGGCACTCCTTTCGTTTTACCCATGTTGTGCCATAAGGAGTCAGGCAAAAGAGGACATGTGAGATTCGAGAGAAAGATAGGTCTAAATTAGTTGAGGTCTAGATAGTATTTGATAGCAGATGGGCATGGATCGGAACATCACCTTTTCAACTTTTGCATTATTGAGTACGTATGGAGAGAAAACACTCACATATATGTCGAAAAACAATTAGAAGCTATAGTGAAGAATGAGTACTAAACTAACTTGCTCTTTAAGCAGAAGATCCATCCTATAATTGATATAAAACGATAATTTATATTTTAATGTGTGCTAAATAATACATTCAATTCATATGACCTTTCGTATATCCAAAATTTTAAAAATGTAACCTTCTTACTACTTGAGAATTTTAAAGAATTTATTTCATGATATTATATTGAGAAATTGCGTAATTAATTGCCATTGTTTTCTTAAATAAAAAATAAAAATGTTTTATTAAATTCAAGGATGGAAAAGGTAAAATACTTAGTGGTATTGCCATTTGAACTAAAAGGTTAAGTATTTACAAAAGAAAAAAAGCGATTCTAAAATAATATTTCTCATGCATTCTTTTTAAATCGCAAAAATAGAAGCAAGGTGAAATTTGAAAAGATACAAAATAATGTATTACAAAAATTAAATGAGAAAAAATAAAAAGAAACAAAACAATCAATCACACAGTACACAGATTTATTTGGTTCACTCCAATTGTTTAAGGCTACGTCCACAAATAACGACAGATCACAAATTAAAATTAGAAAATGAAAGAATTACAAGAGGAGTGTAGCTAGGTCTTTTTCATCCGCATACAACCCTAAAATAGATGGAGTTTATGTATTATTAAAATACCCCTAAAAATAAATAAATACACTGAAGATTGAAGGCACATCTAAAATCATGAATTAGTTCAATGATTAAGTTCTAAAAACTTCTATTTAAAATATAAATAATAAGAATTTTAAAGTTCAACTAATCTCAAGTCAATTATATATATAAAAAAGTTATGTTGTATCTATATTTAAAGGATATTTCCGTATTTAAATTTTCATAAAAATTTTGATTCATCATTATATCCATGACTTGCTTGCTATAATTCTCATTCCATTCATTAGATATTATAGTATCTTATAAGTTACACATTATAACAGTTCCTAGTTTACAACATAAGCCTTCTATTTACAACATAGGTTAGTGGAGCCATGGGGGCAGTTCTATAATCTGCAATTGACGTAATGTGATTTGTTTTTTATGATGACGTTAAGCAGAAAATGTAAAAATCTCCATGAATGTCGCACTCTAGCTAGGTATATACCCACAAGATCAAGGGCGGACACTAGGTGCGTTGGAAGCCATCTTGAACAATTCGTCTTTGCAAGTAGAGGACATGATAAGGATATATACAAAGTTGGATCCCTTGAGAGGCAAGAATTGGAATTATTGGAGAGGACAAGTCTTGAATCAGTGTTTTGGAAGAGTCAAACTCGATCCGATCAAAATCAATCTGCAAATATACAAGTAAATGTAATATGTCACATTTATGACTAATAAGGATGTCTCCTTCCTCCTTAAAATTTGTTAACCAAGGAGTTGACAGGAACAAACAGGGACAGCAAGGTTGACAAACGTTGCTTGCAATGAAAATTCTCACTTCCAATCGAAGGAGTAGCTCATGCTCATGTATTCGAAACAATTGGAGAATCTTATCGCCAGAAAATGATTCATTCACTTTTTCTTTTGGATAGCTTCTTTTTTAATAAATTCCATAAATTGATAAGCAATAACTTTTGTCTATTTTTGAAAACAATATTTTAAAGTATTAAAAATATATTTCATTATTTTAATAAATATCGTCACATGACTAAGTTTCATACACGTAATAAAACTTATATAATTATTTTGATCCTACTTCAATAATAATCTATGTTAAAATATTTCAATAAAACTCACTTTTACTAATTTTAATTTTATAAAATATTTTTTAAAAATAGTAACACCGCAAAATTGTATCATTCACTTGTTTAAAAAATAAATAAATCATAATAGTATCTTTAAAGTAGCTTAGGGTTTGTGGTATATACCTATGTACTTGACAATTGATGCAAGATAGTAACGAGGGTGGTCCGACATTTGGAGAGTGAGGTTTGTGGATATTCAATGAATGATACAACTTAAATGGCAATTGAGAGAACAAAGCGTGAGCACTACCACTCCCAACCCATATGATGTGCTCATGCGGGTATGACATGGGGGGGTTGTAGCGTATCAAACTAAAATTCACAAAAGTCTCCCAAAGGAAAAATTGTCTGCAAAACATAGCTCTCAATCTCTCTTCTCTGTGGGGTTAAGGCGATGGTGCAAGTTGTGTGACATGAGCATGTCATGTGTTCAAATTGATGGCGAATTTGAATCACTTTTCGCTTGTGGGTTCCACTTAGTATCTATATGCAGAGATTTGATTTGGACTGTGACCAAAAGTGGAGATAAGGTTACTACCAATGTTATCTTCTTTTCTCAAAACTTTCGTTTGTTTATAAATAGGGTTTGATTAGTGGTGGATATTCGTAGGCCTCCACTTCACGGGCCACTTGTTGTTGGGCCTTTTTCTTGTTCATGAGTCTCCACCGAGATTCATTCTTATCCAACCTTTTTATTCTCTTCTTTCATTCATATTTTTCTAATAATACAACAACCCTTAACTGTAATCACTAAGTGTATATCGATAATTTTTAAGTGAATGTGATCATTGATAAATTATCTATTAAGCGGAAAAGAGCTTATATAAACCCGAAGTAAAGTGAGGAGTCAGTGTTTGGAAATTCTTGAAAGGCTCCTCCTATAAGGTGAACCACTTTAATTTAGTGCCAATTCAAATAGCAAAAGAGCACAACCTTTTGATAGGTATGTGTCTTCGTCATGTACGGATAAAGAGAGAGGAGTTTTGAGAATCTAGCAAAGTAACCAATAAAGTCTTTTTAATCAAAAGACATTGAGAGTTCTTTAAGACAAAAATTCTCTTTCGATAAGATGACTTCATAGTTACTTTTTGAAAGGAAACATTCTATGGACTCTATCTACAAGACCACCTTTCTTTTGGTTGCTTAATCAACTTTTAACGTTCAGGGAGAAGGTGACAAATGTAGTATGTTGCAAAATAGGAAATGGGAATTCAACATTTTTATGGCATGACAACTGGACAAGCTATGGTCTCCTATCCCAAAACCTAAATGCAATTTTAGCTCTCTCAGAGATAGCTTACAATACTAAGGTTGTTGCATTTATTAGCCAAAACTAGTGGGTGCAATTTTCATAGGCAATACAGCACCTGAATTTAGGGATGGCAGTGACTTTTTAACCCGATTAATATTTACACTATTCGGCTTGAAAAAATGAACATGGAGGCTAAAAAATATATTTTAAATGGATGCTGAAAAATGGATGTAGATATGGGTCTAGTGATAACCCGAACCGATAGATACCCATATCCTACCCGTTTTTTATTAATTCTATTTTTCTGTTTTTTCTTGAATATTTATGATTAAATATAATAAAATATTAATATTTTCTGAGAAGAAACAACTTTAAAATCTCCACTTTACTCTTCAGTCCTCACCTTTTTTTATTATATTTTATTTTCTTATAGGATAATAATAGTGCAAATGATATGGAGATAGAGTTTTGAATGTTATGAAATTCACACAAAGATAATTTGAAGCTTTGGATATTTCAATATTTGTTCTAGTTTTTGATTGTGAAAAATATATGTTGTCTTTACGCTAGACATTATGATTTTTATTATTCCAATTTTATGGTTTTTTAAAACATATAAATCAAAATCTTAACTTATTATTATTAAAGTAAATTTGATTTGGAGCGTTCGTAAAAATCTGCTCTTTATATTTTCTATTTAAAAGTTATATTTTTATGTACTATACATCCCGATGGATATCCAAAAAACTCGAACAATCCAATATATTTGGATATGAGTAGTAAATCATAAAAACCGATGGATATGAATATAGATATGAGTTGAGTCGTAAAAAATGAATATGGATATAGGTAGAGTAATACCCGAATCGAACCCTGTTGCCATCCCTACCTGAAACCCTCATATTCCCCTAATTCTTACTTTCAGGATTACGACCAATGGCTCGATATGCCTATTGAGAGATT
>JAOTAX010000006.1:33425853-33435856 GCA_025629825.1 Erythroxylum guanchezii
TTCCTATTTTTGAGTTGTTTTAAACACCAAAAGCGGAACAGGAAACATAATCAAAACAGAAATAGCTACATCATCTAGACCTTCTAGCATAACATCAAACATTACCTGAGGATAACATAAGACAATGAAATCTTAAGCAATAAATAAAAACTTAAACTTCATTTAGCTAACTGTGAAGGGTTAAGGGCGTCGAGAAGGGCAAAATGAGCTTTCGGTGATGCGATGCCAAAAAGGCTGAGGACGGGACAAAATGAGCTTTTGGCAATGGGAGAAGTGTTGAGGATGACAATGCTACAATTTGAAAGCCAAGAGGGTGAGAGCGTCGGCCAAAACAAACAAATTTAGGCTACAAAGTAAGATTGGGTGAGAGCAAACTTGAGAATGGCGGGGTGAGAGCGAGAGCAAATAGAGTAAGAGTGATTTCATATGTCTGGGAGGAGAGAGGATTGACAAATGTGATTTTCTCTTCTTGAAACGATGTTGTCTTAGTTTTGTCATGAAATTACAGATGTGATTTTTTCTTGTTGAAACAACGTCGTCTTAGTTTTATCATGAAATAACGTCGTTTCAATATATAATTAGACTCACTTCTGCTAATTATGTTGACGTGTCTGATTAATGAGCATCCCTTGACATGTGACAGTGTCATGTCAGCAAAGATAATGGTGAGATTAACGCCGGGGTAGAATTTAAAAAAATTGAAATCTTGAACATTTAGTGCTATTTTTTAAAGTTCAGGTTATAATTAAAAAATTGACGAAAGGTTGAACTTTTTTTAGTAATTAACATTTTTATAAAAAGGTTGTTTTCATGACTCAAACCTTTGGTTACAAAGGAGTAACTTTATTTGTTGCTCGGAGGCTCACCATCGTCGTCGGTATAATCTTATAAAGCTAAAATCCTAGAATGCCAAACTAACTGCAGTCAATAGTCACTTGTTCTTTCACAAAAGAAGAAATAAAGAGGAGCTTACAAGTCCATTTTTATTCTGGTCATCTCTTTTAAGTATAAGATATTAAAACGAAATTATAAACTAAGGTCTAATACTCAAGAAATTTCATTGTTAATTGATAGTCAACAAAGAAGCGAATGAAAACATTGACTAGAAGTTTTAAGGAAGAAACCAACCTTCTCAAAATGATAGCAATAAGTAGAAGAAAAAAGAAGCATGTCAAACATAGAACGAAGTAGACAAAACAAGACAGAGCAAAACCAAACAAAAATAGAAACTGAGTTCAACAGAAAGAAAAATAGAAAAAGAATTTCTTCAAAAGCAAAAATATTGAAACATAGAGAATAAGGGTGGTTATATGGAGAGCTGTCGGAGCGGCGTAAGAGTGATAGTCAAAGTACTGGAGCCCAAGTCGTAGAAAAGGAATATATCATCAGAGGTTCTTTATGAATTTAGGTAAAGTGCATTTGGGATATGGGTATTTGGTAATGGGTTTGGACAATGGGTAATTTTTAACTTAGCTATTAAGGTTTTAGAATATTGGTCACTTAATTGACAAATTTTAATACTTAGCGATTAATGACATTAAATTGCTTAAAATACTCACGTTGACTCATATGTGATTTTAGGCATAATTCGGAAGCAAAGAAGTTAAAGTGAGTCGAAAACACAATGTTTGGGCCATTTTTCGAAAATTTAATTTCACTTGTTTTTATGGAGCAAGAAGGAGAAAATTTAAAGACAAGAAAAAAAAAATATAAAGAAGATTTACAGTTGGTCACGGCTATGTATGTCCCATATAAGAATGTGAGTTCAAATTTAATGGAAAACATTTGGATTAATTGGTAGAGCAATATGAAGGAGCAGTCCACGCCAGAAGAAAACAACACAGCTAAGGGAATGAAACACAGATGCATAACCAGCAGCTCAACAGATAGGAAGCACGCCAAAATGCAGTGCAGGAGGAGCAACCAGGAGATAAAACACAAACGACGTAGGCATTTCACACATATGTCCTGCGTAACGTAGACCATATTTGCGTTTCAGCATTTACGTTTAACGCAAACGCTGTTGTTCATGCTAAAAGGAGGAGCGTAGGTTTTTTTAAAAAGGGCATGAATAGTAGCTTAGACCAAGAATTAATTTGTCACATTAAGAACGGTACCAAGAGCTTACAAGAGAGAACAATGAGCGCAGGAAGAGGGAGGCATTACTAGGGGGCTTCGGTTGGGGTATTTTAATGGGGCTAAAGTATTTTCTTGGGAGAGACACATGAAGGGCTAGACGTCTTGACGTCGATTCGGAGGTGACATCAATGCCAATGACCCGGATTAAGTGTATTTCACTATTTTATTGTTTCTTTCTCTCATTAGAAATTGATTGTGTTATGCTATATTAATTGATTTGGGTTTTGTGTATGGATAATTGGATTTTCGTTATTGTTCGGTTTTTTGTGTATGAACCGATTGTGTATTGTGAAAAGATGAGTTTAATGCCTTTATTGAATTGTTTATTTGCAAACTCATTGCTAGAATTTCGATATAATCTGTAATTGTTATGTTGAAATTCATGTGTAGCGACTAATGATTCGTAATCATTAGAGATAACATGACCTAGGTTAAATGACACATCGTATATGGTTGTTGCCTTGGTTAATCAATTTTTCTAATTCGTAATGCTAATGCTTAATTAAATTTAGAGATCGTATCCTAGGTTATTCAGTGGTTAGGTTTAATTAATGATCGTATCTTGATTAAACAAAACATAAGAGAAAACCCAGATTAATTATTAACTTACAATTAATAGTTCCCAGGAGAAGTTAGAAAACAACAAATCAATGAAATATGTTTAATTAGGGTGTAGGCGGAGATTGAACCAAAGAGCTAAGTCCCCACCGAATTCTCCACTTTTATAATTTTTCGCACGTTTTTTTTAATTTTTTTTCATTAGGTTAGCTTTACTTTATTTTCTTATTTCAAAATCCAAACCCACCCACCACTGACACCGCCCCCCCCCAGATGCCATAACTAAACACCAATTAATTCCATTTCAATAACTTTACACACACTCTCTGTGGGATCGACCTAGACTCACCACTACTATAATAGTAGGTCTAGTTATTTTATTTTGACTAGCATTACAACGCGCTGTCACTGATTAAAAACAAAATTCCAATATAGATGCAAAGGCTTAAACCTGCACCCACATGTGGTGCGTGGTGAGCTTTTACCAACTAAACTGAACATGATATTCTTATTTATTATGCATTGAAATTATATTTGTATAAACATTCAACATGAAGCATATTATCAATATGTCTATATTTTGCACTGTGAATAGAATTTTATATAAAATGTTTTAATAATTAATTATTAGGGCTTAGCCAAAACATCCATAATTATATAAAATTATATATTTATCTAATCTCTTAAGTGTGATGTTCATAAAAACCAAATTTTTTGCTGGGATTCATGGTTATGTAGAACAACATGACAATGTTTGTGCTCTACTAAAGGCTATTGATGAGTAAATCAAAACTTCAGACAAAGCACTTGCAAGTACCTTAATTTTGAAGTTTTCATCTACAAGGCTCATCGGTGTCTGAGGTATGAGTGAGCACATCATGAAGATGAGGGACATTGCGACTCAGTTAAAAAAACTCTTATTCTTTCCTCATGCATTACATTTTGAACAACCTTCGACCACCATACAGACCCTTTAAATTCTCTTATAATACACATAAAGATAAGTGGTCAATAAATGAATTAATGATCATGTATGTTCAACAAGAAGGGAGATTGTCAATGGAACAAAAACAAAGTTTGCAGAGTGCACATCTCGTTGTTCAAGGAAAGAAGAAAAATTAAGCTAATATAAGGGGAAAAGGTAAAATACCTGCACAAGTTGACATTAAGAAGGAATACAAGTGCTTCTTTTACAAGAAAAAATGACACATGAAGAAGGATTGTATCAAACTTAAGAAATGGTTTGGAAAGAAAGGTAATCTAATCTCACTAGTTTGCTTTGAATCTAAGATAGCTGAAGTTTGTCACGACACATAGTGGATTGATTCTGGTTATACAATATATATTACAAATAAGTTGTAGGATTTACAAAACCCAAGGAAGCCAGTGGGAAGTGAGCAGTATATCTTATCCGAAAACAAGATGCATTCACATGTGGAGGTTGCTGGGGATTGCAATTTAATTTTATGCACTGGTTTTATTTTAAAATTAGAAAAGGCATTTTATATTGCCAAATTCTGTAGGAAATTGATTTCAGTTTCAAGATTTGTACCATTTGGATATTCCTTTCATGTTTTAGATAAATCTTTTAAATTAAATTATAAATCTGAATTTTTTGGGAATGGTACATTATTTGATGGTCTTTTCCATTTTAATTTACATGATAATACAAGTTATAATGCAACACATGTTCATGCTGGAACAAAACATTGTGTTATGAATGAAAATTTCTCTATATTATGGCACCAAAGATTAGGACATATCTACGTAGAAAGGATTAAAAGAATGGTAAATGAGGGAATACTTAGTACATTGGATTTTACTGATTTTGAAAATTGTAAGGATTGCATAAAGAGAAAGTAGACCAACAAATCAAAGAAAGGTGCCGAGAGAAGTTTAGACATATTAGAGATTCTTACATACGGATATTTGTAGTCTAGATATGGGCTTGTATGGTTAGAAATACTTCATCTCATTTATAAATGATTACTCACAATATATGTATTTCTATTTGCTTCATAATAAGAATGAAGTAGAGAAATAATGCGGTACGCAAATTAAGATCGTGAGATATGATAAAGGTGGAGAATATTATGGTAGATATATTGAAGGTGCACAAGCACCTGGTCCATTTGTGAGGTATCTTCAAGAAAATGGGATATTAGTCTAATACACTATATATGGATCTTCGAACCATAATGTTGTGGCAGAAAGAAAAAACTGAACATTATTGGACATGGTATGGAGCATACTGAGTAACTCCAAACTTCCTAAGTCCTTGTGGACTGAAGCTTTTAAGATGATAGTTTTTATATTAAATCGGATACTAACCTAGGCTATTCTAAAGACACCATTTGAGTTATTTAAAGGATAAAAACTGAGTTTGCGACATAGGCACGTTTGGGTATGTCCGTTCGAAATAAGAATTTATAATCCATAAGAGAAGAAATTGGACCTAAGGACTATAAATAGGTATTTCATTGGATATGTCGCAATGTTTAAAGGATATAGGTTTTATTGTCCATCACATCACACTAGAATTGTGGAATCAACAAATGCAAAATTTCTCGAGAATGACTTAATTTGTGGAAGGGATTAATTTCAAGAGATAGTTTTTGATAATGATCATGTGGATACTCAGCCTTTCACCTCAAATAGTAAGGTGATTGTCATTCAAAATGCTCCTCAAGTTTAAATAGATGTTATACAACTAACTGTTGAAATTTAACAATCTACGGTCAACATAAATGACAATAAAAAAATTCCACAAGTTGTTGATAATTTAGTTGATCCAATTATTCAGGAATTTCTTAAAAGCATTCAGCAACTAGTTGAACAACAAACTTTATAAGAGGATGTTGGTGCAACATTAAAAGTATCTACTAGAACAAGGAAATAAGTTATTACTAGTGATTATGTTATATATCTATAAGAATCTAACTATAATATAGATGTTGAGAATCAACTTGAATCCTTTTCTCAAGTTGTGAATTGCAAAGAATGAAATTTATGGTACAATGTCATGAAGGAAGAAATCAATTCTATGAAGAATAACAAATTTTGGGATCTTGTTGAATTGTTTAAAGGAGAAAAACCCATAGGCTACAAATGGGTAGTTAAAACAAAGAAAGACTCATTAGGCAACATTAAGAGATACAAGGCAAGACTCGTTACTAAAGAATTCACTCAGAAAGAAGGAATTGATTACACAGATACATTTTCTCCCTGTGTAGAAAAGTTTCACTTCATATAATTTTGGCATTGGTTGCTCATTTTGACATAGAATTGCATCAAATGGATGTAAAAACAACTTTCTCAAATGGTGACCTAAAGGAAGAGATTTATATGAAACAACTAGAAAGATTATCCTCTATTAATGGTGAGCATTTGGTTTGCAAGCTTAAAAGATCTATATACGGATTAAAACAAGCATCTCGCCAGTGGTATTTGAAATTCCATGATATTATCTCATCTTTTAGTTTTGAAGAAACTATTATGGATCAATGTATATACCACAAGGTTAGTGCAGTAAAATTTGTTTTCTTGTATTATATGTGGATTAAATATTACTTGCAACCAATGATAAGGGTTTGTTATATGACCTAAAATAATTCTTTCTAACAATTTTGAAATGAAAGATATGGATGATACGTCTTATGTCAGTGGCATTGAAATCAATTAAGACAGATTCTAGGATATTTTGGGTTTGTCACAAGAAACTTATATCAATAAAGTTTTAGAGAGATTTCAGATGAAATATTATTTACCAAGTGTAGCTCCCATTGTGAAAGATGATAAGTTCAATTTGGACCATTGCCTAAAAAATCATTTTGAAAGGCGACAAATAAAAAACATTCCATACGCTTTTACAGTTGGAAGCCTGATGTATGCTCAGGTTCATAAAAGTTCTGACGTTGCATTTGTTGTTAGAATGTTAGGAAAATATCAAAGTGACCCAGGATTAGATCACTGAAGAGATGCAAAGAAAGTATTAGGGTACCTTTAAAGGACTAAAGATTACATGTTTATGTACAAACGAACTAACAATCTGGAAATAATAGGGTATTTAGATTCAAATTTTGCTAGGTTTGTTGATTGACGAAAATTAACATCAGGTTATATCTTTATGTTTGCCCATGAAGTCATATCTTAGAGGAGTGTCAAGCAATGTTTAATTGCTACTTCCACCAAGGAGGTTGATTTTGTTTCTTGTTTTGAGGCTACATCATATGGTGTATGGCTAAGGAGTTTCATATATGGGCTTAGACTCGTGAATTCCATTTCTAGACCGTTGAAAATATATTGTGATAATTCAACTGCTATTTTCTAGCTAAAAACAATAAGAGTGGTAGTCAAAATAAATACATCGACATTAAGTTTCTAGCTATATGGGAACGTGTTAAGGAAAAGAAAGTGGGAATTGAACACGTTAGTACTGAATTGATGATAGTTGATCTTTTAATAAAAGGCATGCCAGTAATGAAGTTCAAGGATCATGTTGTTAGAATGAGATTGAGTTTCATTATATATTTTTCAATGTATGAACAATGTTTTTTTCATGAAACTCTTATAATATTTTCCCATATTATGGTTCACATTATTGAATTTTGAAAATTTTGATTATTTTGGACTTAAAATAAACACAAGGTTTATTCATTAAGTAATATTACTACATTTAGGTTAATACAAAATATAGTATATTGTAATACATGGAAGATAATACTCAACCACTAGAAAAGCTATCACCGTGATTTATATATTATATTAGATCAAATTATGATTTGATTCCAAGTTAAATGTATGGACCAAGTGAGAAAATATAAGAATTTTTCATATTTTGGTATTAAGTGGTGTAACATTACATAGTTAATAGATATGAATATCTTGTTTTTGTGGTAATTGATAAAGTGTTTAATGAAAACACATTGACATATATTTTTCTTGCAAATTTTTGAGGTTTTTAGGTTTCTTTTTTCTTTTGAAAATATTCACCATTGATTCGAAAATTAGGAGCTTAGAAAATTTTAAAAAACACACTTTTCAAGAAAAAAAAAGTAGGAGATATTTTGATTTCTTTTCCATTTAGATTTTTTGTTATTCTAATGTATACGTGTTAAATGGACTAACAGAGATTACTTTGACACTGGCCAAATTTTTTTTTGGTATATCAGATAAGACTAAGGAGGACTAGCCTCGACAAAAAGCAACTCTATAAGCATTTGCCTGTAATAAACAACTAATACCTGGAGGAGGCTGAGAAACCAAAACCTAGGCGAGCAAGAAAGCCTGCACATTGATTTCCTTAACGAATTGAGTGGGAAAATTTATAATTAATTCCATAGTCAAGCAAAGACCAGATATTGCAAATAATATGAGCATGAGGCTTGACGGTAAACAACAACCCTTGGGGCTTTCAAAGAATCAGACTCGGCATAATCTCGAATTAAGCCCCCATCAGCAGCATTACCCGGCCATTGACAGCAGCTTGTAAGACGGTGTATGAAACGTTTAAAGGCTTTCCCCACAAAGTAAACTACTTAAGGCACACAGGCACCTAATTGGAGGAGCAAAAGGTTCACTTAGACATCAAATCATGTAATATAAAGGCAACTCTGACATTATCGTGTTGTCAGTAATCACGCAGGAATCAATGTACTAGCCAAAGTGCAACAATCATAAGGACTAGTCAAATAATCAGAATTATGAGTCGTCTACAGAAAATACCAACGTGTTTTCCATTACAGTGGTCCTTCCTAACCTGTAGAGAAGCTATCAAGGTAGTGGTCCTCCGTCCTCTTCTCGGCAGTGACCAGTGAACCGTAGAAGTTTCTATTCATCTTCATGGAAAAAGAGAAGACATGGGAAATGGGCGCATGATCAAGAAGGATAGATACATCGCATAGATGAAAAGGTTTCCTCCAATGTGAAGCTCATCATCAGACCTCAATAATTAGGTTCGCACACTGATTGCAAGGGAACATCTTTAAAATATATATAAATAAATAAATCGTGATCATAAAATCCCTCAAATTTCTCATAACTTTACCAAACTATGGAGACCTTAACGACTAAACAGTTAAACTTAGCTACTGTAGGAATTGACTGCGAAATAAGACAAGATATTTTGAATGGAGACGACATTTAATCCTGTATATTAACAAACATAACTGCAGCGGTCAATTAGGGACGTAAGCGGCAAATACTGACATGGAAATGCTTTTATTTCCAGAGACGGAAATGAAGTTTAGTACATAACCAGACAACAGAACACAGAATAAGGGCAACGAAAGCATACAATTACAGAACACAAGCTTTTACCCAGGAAAGCTGGTCATCTGCACAACTTCTTGGAAACCCATTATAGTCTGTACCTAAGCAAATAAACCAGAAAAGGAATGAAATACATAAAACCTCACAACAACCATGAAGATAACCGCGATCCAAGTGTGATCGAGAGCAAGCAAAAGAACATAACCCTAATATTCCCTTAGATTCCTTGTACCATTCGAATCGTAATGTTTAGTTGATGGAGAAAAGCCAAACAAAAAACGAATGTCTGTACTTAGTTTTCAATAATCACACTTACTAAGAATGATACGACTTATCCTAACCAAAACAAGTTCATACCGGGAAACCGGCGGCGGCACCCGATACTCAAGTTGTGGAGAGGAGGACGCGGTCTCGAGAGTGCATGGAACGCAGTTGGCGGGAAAACTAATCTGCGTTGGAAGATAGTGAAAGAGCGAACAGAGAGTTGGACCAAACTTCCCATCAAATGGGTCAAGCACTGGACCTAATCAAATAATAGGCTTCCAGGTCATAGGAGACCAAGTACAAGTGGGACCAGGACCACCCGTGGGCTTCTCCACAGAGCAGTCCCACGAGATTATTGCAACTGACGGAGGTGGTGGTGGCTAGTCCTTTGAGTGACCGTACAGACCACTTTACGGTCTCATTATTAACACAACGAAAAGCAATGGTCTAATCTAATGAAGATTGGTGTTTAGGTGACGAGTCATGAGTGTAGAAGTAGTAAGTAGCGTAGTAGGGGGCGCTTTTAGTGCTCGAATTTGCTACTTTTAAAGAAGGAAAGGCAGCTTCTGGCCTATTGCGTTTGCCTGTAAGATAAAGAGGACCCCAAAAGAACGACACTGCCAAGGTGCTTAGTTGTAGTCCATGATAGGTGAATCATTGCTTCTAGTGACCGACGCCCAACACCATCCAGTTGGGTTGCTACTTGCTAAACAAATGCTTCAAAGGGTGTGACCTAATATTTTTTAAGTATTTTCACCCACGTTATATTTCA
>JAOTAX010000006.1:33435956-33449707 GCA_025629825.1 Erythroxylum guanchezii
GTTGCTACTTGCTAAACAAATGCTTCAAAGGGTGTGACCTAATATTTTTTAAGTATTTTCACCCACGTTATATTTCAGTTTTAAACTTTAAGTTATCATCCAGACTCTATGTTTAGTCGGGTTATATGAACTCTCACAATAACTTAATGCTAACTGTTAAGACAACTGAGAGCACACTTGTTTTATCTGATTCTCAGTAATATAAACAATCAACTTCTGTCTATGCGGAGATGGCCGAGTTGGTCTAAGGCGGCAATTGAAGGTCCTGGTCCGAAAGAACGAGAGGTCAAATCCCACTCGGCGCATGCTGTCATTCTTTAGAAGCTAAAGAAACGTCAGTCGTTATAAGATTCAATCATTTCAACAATTAATTAATTATATTAATTAATTAATTATTATTTAATAATCTCTTTCTCAATTAAACTTCAAACTTTTTTAATACGTTAAAAACAAATTTTTAATTATATTTCAATATTTTTAATTTTATCTAATATTTAATCAATTTTATGACAATCTAATAACGATTAAATCTTTTAAACTTTAAATCTCTCGACTTATCGATTTACTCAATACTGTTAATAAGATAAAAAGTATAAAATTGGTCAATTTATTAATTAATTTGTTAATTTCATAAATTAACTTATTTTTATTCAAATTTAATAGTCTTTTTTTCAATTAAACTTCAAATTTTTCAATGAGTGAAAACAATTTTTTAATTATTAATTGTTCAATTTATTCATTAATTTGTCAGATTCATAAATTAACTTATTTTTATTTATCAATTAGTTTTTATTTAATAATCTATTTTTCAATTAAACTTCAAACTTTTTCAATGAGTAAAAATAAAATGTTAATTATATTTCAATGTTTTTAATTTTATCAGATATTTAACCAATTTGATGACAGTCTAATATCGATTGAACCTTTTAAATTTTAAATCTCTCGACTTATAGGTTTAATTTCTTGTCCGATCTTTAAAATATTCATCATTACTCTTTGCTCTTAACAAGATAAAAACTATAAAATTGGTCAATTTATTAATTAATTTGTTAGTTTCATATATTAACTTATTTTTATTTGTCAATTAATTTTTCTTTAATAGTTTCTTTTTCAATTAAACCTCAAACTTTTCAATGAGTAAAAATAATTTTTAATTTTATCCAATCTTTAACCCGTTTTATGATAGTTTAATAACTGTTGAACCTTTTAAACTTTAAATCTCTCGACTTATCTGTTTAATTTCTTGTCCGATCTTTAAAACATTCATCATTACTCTTTACTGATAACAAGATTAAAAAATAGTTTTTATCAATTAATTTTTATTTAATAGCCTTTTTTTTCAATTAAACTTCAAACTTTACAATGAGTAAAAATAATTTTTTAATTATATTTCAATATTTTTAATTTTATCCAATATTCAACCAATTTTATGACGGTCTAATACTGGTTGAATCTTTTAAACTTTAAATCTCTTGACTTACTATGTTAATTTATTGTCTGATCTTTATAATGTTCGTGATTACTCTTTACTGTTAACAAGATTAAAAAATAGTAAAAATAATTTATCAACAACCACATGCAAACTAAACCATATAATGATAAGAACAAAAAATAAGGATAACTAAAAGTTACCATATAAACAAATGGGTTTCCCTTTTCCCTGTCTGAAACAACAAACTTTTGTGCATGCAACTTGTCCGCTGTAACCAAACGAAATCAAGCTCTGCACATGCATAAAGTCCTTTGTGTAGACAGAATCCTCATCACCCTAGCTATATCGCTCATTATACTCATTCCTATTTAACTACTAAGCTCTTTTTACATCATTAATTACATAAATTTAACTCTTTAAGACACTGGGAATATGAAACTCAAAGCAAGGTGGAGGCAAGCATGGCGTTTTGTTGAAAAGGGAATTGCGGGCAATTAATAGAAAAACAAAAGAGGGTAAGGAGACATGATATGCGCTGAGAGATATGGCAATAGGGATTCGTGGGGGGAGAGAGAGAAGAGGGTGAGTACTACGCACAATGATGGTCAGCCACAGTAGACTGGGCATCCCACGTGCCAATCCTGCTCAGAGCGTGGGCTTGCTCAGCCCTACCACTTATAAAGCTAAATACGTTACATACATACTCCATTGACAAATCTCAATTTCTATTCCAAGACCACATATAAAGTCCATTGCTTTTCCCTAATTTAACCACCGTACCTCCTTCCTTTTACACTAGAGGCACGTGTGATTCTAATTATTACACCCCCTCCCTCACTTTTATATATACACTCATTTGTAAGAAAAAAATAAATTAATTAAATGCATCCAATAATATTTGGTCTCATTATGAGGTTGCAAGTAATTTGATATGAAAGTTGTATCAAAAATCCATAAATTTATCTAATTTCAAAATTTATAAAATATGAAAATTGTTCTATAAAAATTTTGGTTATATTTTTTTACGGACCAAACATACAGAATAACAAAATAAATGATTAAAAAACTTAATTGATTTGATCGATTTAATCGTAAAAATCTTGAAATAGCTAAACTTTTGATTCACATTTCAATTTTTTTATTTGATTTATTATAATAACTCTTGTTCAAAATCGATCAGTCTATTTTTGTAAATTAACAAGTTTTTATAAACCAATTAATTTTTATTTAACAATCTCTTTTTTCAATTAAACTTCAAATTCTTTGATGAGTAAAAACAATATCTTTCAATCATTATTTTAAATTCTTTAATTTTTATTTAATCTTTAGTCGATTTTATAATGACCTAATATTGGTTGAACCTTTAAAATCTTAAACTTCTTGTCTTAGCAGTTTAACTCTTGGTGCAGATTTTAAAACACAAAAAAAGTAATGTAAGAAAAAATTCAAATTTTGGGGTTATTTGATAATATCAACATTTATTTTGTAAAAGAGAGTTAGAATATGCCTAATTATATGCAAATATTAAAGTCAATGAATCAAGAGGACAAAATAAAAAATAGAATCCAAAACTCTTAAAGGCTCTTAATTAATTTTTTAGTGAAAGATTAATAGTCTATTAGTGCTAATTTCTCTTTTTATGGTAATTTGATTTAGTATAATTAATATTATATTTTTTTTATAAAAATTACAATGTTAATAAGATTTTAATTGCTCTCAAGGGATGTGGCTCGATTGTTGAGAGCAGGCCTTGGCTTCGGTTAGGTCTCAGGTTCCATTCCATGCTAGCCTCTCTTGTAAAAATCTGGGACAACCGAGGTTTTATTTGTAGATGAAGAACTAGTTGGATCCTCAATGATGTGGGGCAACCGAGGTTTTATCTCGGAAAGGTGTACTTGCTTGGCCCACCAACGAGGTTTTCTCGAAAAAAAAAAAGATTTTAATTGAGTTTGAATTTCATAAAATATAAAATAATCCTATGTGTTAAAATATGAACGATATTAAAAAATAATATGTTTGCTAAGGAAATTTTAATATATCGATTCATACGACTTATAATGGAACCATAAATTTTAATTTGGTAGTATTTTTAACACTTATCCATCTTTTTTAAATTATATATTAAAATACTCAAAAGCATAAAACTGTTCGCATAGAAGTGAAAAGAGAGCGAAAGAGACTCCGACGCTTCAATACAACACAGAAAAGCTCTACTTACACCCCAATAACACAGTCCGTTATCTCTTTCCTTGCTTTTGGCCCTTTCTACAACGGGATTCTCTCCAACCACTCCATTGTTTGACTAAAACACCCTGACCTATTCCTCATATTTGCCTTTAAATCGACACTAGAGCAAACGGGAGTCGAAGTTATTTCGATGTGTTTAAGGTGATTATGTCATTTTGCAAGGCGAGGTGGGTTTTATTGTAATTTGGTCTTATTCGAGCTTTATATATACGTAGCAGTCACTCGCTGTCACCACCTTACTCCATCGAGTGTCTTGATTTTAAAAACCTTCAAGTTTTCTCTCTAATGGAAGAGGAAGATCACAAGGAGTTACAGTTACTTCCTTCTCAGTATCACTTAACGTCTTCTTCCCCTTCTTCATCATCTTCACATATGTCGTCCCTTCCACCGGATTCTTCTTTTTGGTGTCGGTCGATGATGGCTGAACAATATGGAGGCACACCATCTGTGGACCTGCAGTTATCTATCAGTCTCAAGCCAATCCAGTCACAATCTAACTGCGTTTTATCAGGTCCCGTATGTGGGTTAAGTGATATGAAGCAGGATACGAGTTCCGTCGAGGCGTTGAAATGGCAGGCAGCGGAACAAATTCGATTGGCAGCCATAGAAAAAGCTTATGCTGAGAGAGTGAGAGAGCTGACAAGGAGAGAGATGGAAATGGCGCAGTCTGAGTTTGCGAGAGCGAGGAATATGTGGCAAAGAGCTAGAGAGGAAGCGGAGAAAGCAGAGAGATTGAAGGAGACAGCGACAAGACAGATAGATTCTACATGCATGGAGATCACTTGCCAATCTTGCAGGCAAAGGTTCAAGCCATAGATATGGATGACGATGACGATTAATATTTGATGATGCCCTTTACAAGGCAGTTGGGGTTAAAATATTCTAGTGCCAAGTTGTTTGATGAGTTTGCAGTATAAATTTTGGGGTTATTCGATTCCTTCAACCAAACGAAAGGGATCATGATGATAAGATTGAAAAAAATATAAAAAAAAGACAAGTTTACTTATATAGTGGCATGAAAAGTTTGGAGTGCTCATGAATATCTGTTTCCGGCTGCGTATGTATGATGATGAGTTATGAACTGTAAGATCAATTAACAACACAGCCAACAATGTTTGGTCAATGATTTTGGTTCGTTTTCCAGATTGGAAAACCTTCAAAAAACTGAACTTGTCAAGGAGTGTAAGTATTTATTCATTTCATATCTCAACTGCATTCTAATCATTCAGACAACAGACAATAATATGTATTCACCGAGGAGAAGTTTCACTGAGTTATGTACCTGAGCAACGCATAATGTTAATTTCTCATTAAGTTGAACATCGAATAAAGTCCTGATACATCAGAAGAGAACTCAAAGTTCATTTTCGTATTCTGAATTTTGAAGCCATGACTTGAAAGAACCTGCTTAAGTTTTTGGAGTTATCACTAATCTTCTCTTCTGTTATTCGTACTAATCCATGCTCAGAGTTTATCTGATAACATAGGACATAGTTGCAGAAGCTCGGAAATTATTATAAAACAAGATACCAAATCAAATATGTATGCCAAGCCGCAATTTGTACACAGACATTGAAGGAACTGGTTCCCGTGTTTCTCTTGATTGGACCGCGTTTAAAATCTCATGCTGATATAAATTTATGAGGAGTAGAAAGTTGGCTGACCTCGGAGTTGATAATCCTTCAGAGACCTGCAAATAAACTTTAGTTTTCGGACATGGAAAAGCAAATTTAGTTTAGCTTCTAATGAGCAAAGGCTAAACACCAATATCAGGTTCTAGGACTTTCTAATTGTATGGAATCTATAGTGCAAGGCCGCACGAGTCAAACCTGACGCTACCAGAGTCAAGTTCAGAACCTTGATATTGATAGAAAGGCAAATGAATCAGAACAAAAAGCAAGTAAAATTCATCAAGAACATGACAGAATAGCTGTAGCCACTTGTAATGAAGTCCTTAACTTTTGCTCATCAGCAACCAAACACCCACTATCTCTGTCTGGGATCCAACACAAAAGAGACATTTTTGGATAGGATGACTCAACTGAAAGCACCAGTCAGAGCAGTGAACAGTGGCCCTTTCAAGATGTCGGGAGAACGAAATTAGCTTGATTTGTCAGCAACCTCTAAACACATTTCTCAGAATGCAGTTAATCTGTCATGTGTGGCTTCAATAATACACTGAATTGATTCTTTTGTTCAGGTCAAGACATAATCTAGTGGGGGCAGAGGATCTTCAAGTTTCAACAATCAGGGCCTGCTGAAAACTACATACACAACATCAAGGTATGCAAAAAAAAAAAACTTAATTTAAGCACAGATTCTTATTTAAGTTTCACAAGTTGAGCTTAATTTTTCACTTTATGATCATTTTATCTCTTGCCTTCACAACCATGTAAACTTTTATAAGATGTTACGACAATTTTCAAGCTTCCTGGTGCTAGGAAGGATAACCTTGAACAGGAGAGATGAAGCTAATGAAACAGTAGGAGAGTTATGCTTCTGGTTCTTGCATTAGATTGAGGTGTTGAAGGTTGTTTTCGGTATTATAAGGTATGATAGACCAATCATGAATTGGGGTGGAAACTAACAAAAAAATTGTTCATTGAATCAGATAATTACGTGATAATCATAGTAATCAAAGACAGTACTCTGACATTGACCACTTTGCATTATTATGTGCTTTTGTCTTTTATCTTTTATTTGGATACAATGAGAGAAATGCAGGAGTAATCGATTCCTTCATAAAGTTGAAAAAGTTGTAGGACATCCTAAGCTGAACCATCAAACAAGTCATAATGATAAAAACCTTAATATTTGTCTTTTCAGATTGTCCATACATTACCCTCAAGTGATACTGTATGTCTAATTATAAACCTATGGCAGATGTCGAATCACAGATCCATTCCCAGTACTTACATGAATTGTAGCGACCCTGTACCACTCGTTAGTGCCTATAACTGTCTCCTGTACCATGTTTCCCTCATTGTCGCAACTGTCGAAGAAGTCTTGGTCGATTCCGTTGGAGATATGACACACTCCGTTACCTTGCCTGAATTGCACATTCAGGCACATGTAAATGTTATAATGTACTCCTGCCAAATTCATGTTTATTGCAGGAGCAACCATTTATGGTTAACATTTTGGAAGCAGGTGAAGAGTAAGTATTAGAATTAATAGGGAACAAGAGACGGTGGAGTTCATCCATGTCATGTGAGAAACTCTCTCGAACTTTGGTTACAGATTTCACAGAAAAAAAAATTAGGTCTCTTTCTTAATGAGAAGAACAGAGTAGGATACGAAATGGGTCCAGGATTGTTTCATCTTTGATAAGAGGAAAAAGGGTCAGCTTACGTAGAAAGTTAGGCAAGGTTAATGGTGGGGCTGAAGTATCTCATCGTCACTGTGACATCGGTGTGGTAATGTGAATCACATCTTTGCATTGATAGACTGGCCTAACAGCTGGGATCGAGAACGCCAACTTTTTTGTTTCTTTCTTTTCAAATATCAAAAGCTGATAGAAGGGAAAAGATATACACGAAGGAGATTGTCATCTATCTATGTTTTTACTTTCCAAAATTTCAAGAAAAAAAGACACAACAATCTAGCCATATGTTTAGTTTAGTTTTATCCATCCACCTTTTGTCACTAATATAATTTTGGGGTAACCCTAAAACTTATTTTCATAAACAAGTAAAATTCAGTAAAAAAAATTGTTTATTTGAGTTTTAAATTTATAATTTTTATAATTTATGTAAACTAGTTTTGTTTTCTATTTCATTTTTTGTTATAAACTGATTTGTCATCAACTAAAAATATAATATTTGATTTTTCAATGTTAATTACTAATAAAAATTATGATAAATATAATTTAATTAGTTAATTTATTTTAATTTTATGGTTGATTTTAATTTTATTTTTTGAAAAATAAAATAATTTGAAATTTAATAATTATTTAATAAATATCCTTTAAATTTAAAACATCTTAAAAGACATATATATGAAACAAAATTAATTTCAAAACTAAAATATATATCAAAATAATTTTTATTTTAAAAATAATTTTTTCCTTATTAAATTATTTATTTTAATAAAATATTATATAAGAAATTAAAATAAGTTTATTTACTTAACTAATTTATAAAATTAATTTATCTTAAGTTTTATATAATATTTAATTATTATCATTAATAAGAATATAATTGCATTAACATTAACAACCAACATAACTTTATTTTTGTTTGAAAGAAATATAAATCAAAAACATAAAATAAAATAGAAAGCTACAAATAAATAAGACTAAACAACCCTTTAGGAGTGTTTGGTTCTATTTATTTTTATGGTTTTTTTGTTTTGGTTGTGAAAAAAAATATAAAAAAAACTTGTTTGGAATAAATAGCTTTGGCTTTTATTTTTCAAATTAAAAAAGCCACAACATAATTACAAAAAAAAACACAAAAAAATGATGTTTTATATGTTTTCACGACATGTTGTCTTGGCCAAAGAAACAACAAGAAGTTCTATTTCTTTTTCCATTGATCTAGTCCTATTGTTATACTTTCCCTCTTATTGATCTATTGCCTCTCTTTCTTTTCATTAGACTTGCAACAAACCTGTCATGCACAAATCTACTTCTCTTTTCTCTCTTTTACAGCCACTTTGTTTTGCTCTCAACTATTTTTTCTCTCTTTTTTTTTTGGTTTTCTTATGAAATTTCGCCTTTGCAAAATGAAAGATGGTTTTTTCATGTGTTTTTATTCTTCTCCGAACAGTGTTGAAAAGTTTTACTATTTTTTTTTTTTTTTGTCAATGTAAAAAGCTCGCAACATATCTCAACCTAAAACCTTAAGGTAATCGGTGATGAGTTTTATCCTAGTATATAAGGCACTTCACCTTTGTGTTTATTTCCAATGTAGGATTATCCCACTTGCAAATTTTCAACATCTCCCCCTACAAGTGGATATATCCATACTAGACTAACCCCTCTCAACCCATGTTAATGCAAGGTCATTTAAGTGACTTTATGGATCACTATTCTTTTGACCCAAATTCATGAATCTCTATTCATTGAGCTTTGCTAACCTGACTCTAATACCATTGATAGATTTTGAGGAGACTTTGGGAAAAAATTAGACCAAGTCCAAATGAGTCATATACAACTAGGACATTACATCTTAACTCAAAACCTTAAAGCAATAGGTTATGAATCATATCTTAGTATATAATACACTTCATCTTTATGTTTCTTTCCAATGTAGGATTATCCCACTTGTAAATTTTCAACATTTAATAATGATTTGGTTTCTCAGTAATTGGTTGTTAGTTTATTTTCTAAATTAATTCGGAATAAGAAAGATTAGACTTCTACTGTTTAATAAAATGACAAAGAATAAATTTGTCCCTTTGATATGTACTGACTGATTTCTTTGCTTCTCATGATTGTACTAGTAAGATATTATTTTTTATATTGCTGCATGTTTTAATAGAGAATTTTGGTGGTAAAAGAATAGCCTAGTCCCCTGTAAGGGAAAGTTGTCAAATGGTATAAGTTGTAAAATGATGTGATAATATTATTGATGTTGAAACCACTTAGTCAATGTAAGTTGCAGTATCTAACCTGAAAATAAGAATGTAATGTCAAATTATCAATCTTAATTATTTAGGAAATTAGTATGAACAACATGAAATGATTCTTTGCAAACTTTCCTTTATTTTTACATTATATTTGTAAAATCATAGCAAGCTTACATGCAACTTCCACTTTGAAATTAAGATAATGAAGCTTCTAATGAAATTTATTAACTAATATCGTATTTTTTATTTTTCTATTGTCACTTATATGCAATTACTTCTAGTGATAGAAACTTTAAACAATATGAACGATTCTAATGATTATGTAGAAATAAATAAAAAGGATGGAGTATGAAATGTTGCCATAGAAATGCATTTAATCGCATTAATGATTGAAGAAATGAAAAAGGAAAATTGAACAACTACTACCTTTTCTAAATTTAGCTGAAAGAATATTAAGGCAAGTCTTAAAACAAAATTCAGTAAAGAGAATATTGATGCTTAATTAAACAACAAATATAATGCAATAAGGTTAGATTGAAGAATTTAAATAACTTTCTCAAGGAAACAAGATTCGATTACAACTCCATCATTAGTAAAGTTTATGCTACATATGAATATAGGAAAAATCTATTTAAGGTAAAATACATTTTTTTACTCATATACAATTTTCATCATTATAGCTGCATAAAATGGTTCATATATTCAAGAAAAATGATGCAAGAATTTTTTATACTTGTGTCATATTTTTTTAGATACAACTGCAATTAGTTTGCAAGCACGTACATCAATAAAATTTGTATCGAGTAGTACAAAAGAGAAATATAGAATTGATGGTGATGAGGCTTATGCATTCAATGAAAAAATAGATCAAGTTGCAAATTCTTCTTTTAAAAGAAATCTCTTAAGAAGAAGAAGGCAAAGTTGACGTACTCTAACATTATAGAAAAGATCTTGATTGTGATTGGTGAATAATCAAAAAGAAAAAATGATTTACTTAAGAAAAAATAGCCTTAATGACATACACTATAGATGATTGATTTTTTTTTTTAGGCAACTATAGATGATTGATTTAAAGCTTCATCAATTAATTAAGAGACTAATATAATCATGGAATGTTTAAATTCCTTACATAATTTAGGTGTCGAGGGTGTGCATTATGGAAAAACTGTAAAGGCTTTACATAATTCTCCACTTTTTTAGGGAGATTTTTATAAAGATATAAAATGCAAAGAAGATAAATTTGATTATATATCTTTAGTTATTTTTTATGTTATTGCATATTAACATCTTATTGGGTTAAGCATGTTTATATTAAGAACTATTTTATGGTTAAAACATTAATTTTTGTATGAATATTTGGTGTGAACCTTTTGATATAATGTTTTATATGAACTTTTAAATTTATGTTAAATATTATGATGTTTCATAATTGTTTTAGCATTTATATTTAAATATCTTTATTGATTATTAATGTTGATATTGTAGACACATGCTCTTTTTATCGAATTTTGAATCAAATTCAAATAATGAATTGATGAAGGTAGTTATTATTTCTCTAGTTTAAAAAGAGAATGAATATTTTTATTTACATAAGCAACCATATGGAATCTTTGGTCTATCATGTTATGATTGGATATTTGAGCTTTTGAATGAAAATTGTACAAGGATTTGCGAGAACTTAAGAATCAATCAGATATTCTTCTTAATTTTATGTATTAAATTGAAGAGTTTAAGAGGCTCAAAGCCAATAAATCATTTGACTATAGAGGAACAAATTGCAATTTTCTTAATAACTATAGGATATAGTGAGACAACTAGGGTCGATGAAGAGTGCTTTAAACATTCAACCTAGACAATTTCAAAGTATTTTCATAAAGTCCTATATGCATTTAATCATATTACAAAATGTCATTACTTTGTTATCCTTTGCCAATATGCCTTCTAAAATTTAGCATAATTCAAAATATTTTTCCATATTTTCATATCTATTCATATATTTAATTATTATTTTATTATATCCTTATATTCAATTAACTATTTTAATAATACATTTTTTTAAGGATTTCATTGAAGCAATAGATGGTACACATATTGATGCATGTGCTCCAACTAATAAACAAATACCATATAGAGGTAAAAGAATTGATCCAACCTTAAATATTATATGTTGTTGCTCAATTGACATGTATTTTACATGTGTAATGCTTGGATGGGAAGGTGTTGCAAATGACTTTCAAGTTCTTTTAGAAACAATAACAAGTCCAACAAATCAGTTTCTTATGCCTTCACTAGATATTATATTATTTTAAATAATTAAAGTAATTACAATTAATTTTTAATAGCTAGCTTTATGTTAATATCATGTTCTTTATATATTAAGTAAGTTTTACTTAGTTGATTCGTGCTACACTATCATGCTTGGATTTTTTTTACCATATCAAAGTGAGAGATGTCATTTACAAGATTATATAGGAAAAGGAAGAACTCAAGGTTCACAAGAATTGTTTAACTATAGGCATTCTTCATTAAGAAATGTTACATAAAGATTTTTTGATATTATAAAATTAGGAATTCCTATACTTTTAAACATGTCGAGTTATGATATGAAGAAACAGAAAAACATTACTTTTACTTATTATATACATTTTCATATTTATAATTAAGTAAAGTATAACTCAATTACAATAAAATAAAGAATCTAATAATGAATTAACCTTAAAAGACAAAATTAGCCATAATCTATGAGGTTTTTCTTTCAACTTTTCTTGAACTCGAGCTCTTGAAATTAATCTAGCATACACATTTAGTGGATCTCTTGATTGGCTAGTCAAGTCCACATCATTCCTCCATTGCTCAAAATGATTTGTCTTCAAATCTTCAAATTTGGTTAGGAACATGCTTTCACTAGATCCATAAGAGAAAAGAGAAGAAATTGCTACTTTGACCCATTGTGACTCTTTATCATTGAATAGATAAGAAGGATGCAAGAACAAAGTGATGAATTGTTTAACGACCGTGTTGAAAATTCAGAGTAAATTATGGAAAGTACAAATAAAGATGCAAGTTCTTAAGTGAAGTATAATATCACTTTAGCACAACTTCGAAGTATGTCTCAAAAGTGGAATGAAATTACTAGAAATGTTTATATTAGTGCTAATTGATTTATGTTTCTTTGTGTATGTGATACTATTATTATGTTTTAAAACATTATAGTATGATGAATATCTTTTATAAATTAGAATCACTTAATATAAAATTTTTTATTTTATAAAATTTTATTATATAAAATTAATGTGTAAATTTCTATAATTACACTAAATATTTGCACATTTTTATTTCCAATCACAATGAGAATTAATTAATTTAACAATACAATTTGATATTTTTCAAATAACTAAATTAAAATTTAAGAATAAAGTTTAATAAATTAAAAATAATTAAATTAAATTAATATCTAATAGTATAATTAAAAATAGGATGAAGAAATTAAAAATATTTTTATTTTCATTTTTATTACAAATATTAACTAAAAAAGTTTTAGTTTTTAGTTTTTTTATTATAAACATCAACTAAACAAGTTTTTTATAACCAAAATAGAAATAAAAAAACATGAAAAAGCCAAAAACTATAACCAAAAATAGAAATAAAACTAAAACTAAAAAGCCACAAGATTTGTTTTGAATCCTTAAAATAGTTTCTCAAATATTTTTAAATGTTAAAGGACAATCAATTAAAATAACTTTTAGTTTTTTAAATAAAAACATAGATTTTTTTGGTTGTTAATACCAACGTAGTTATGTTTTTAATATTGTTTATATTAGATAAAACTTAAAGATAAATTAATTTTTATAAATTAAATAAATAAATAATTTATTTTAATCTCTTATATAGTATTTATTATTAAATTATCAATAAAATTTTATTAAAATAAGTAATTTATCAATTAAATTTTATTTAAAATTTAGTATTTATTTGTTATATATATTTTAAATTATTAAAGTAAATTTTATCTGAAATTTATATATTTTGAAGATAATTTAAAATTAAATTATATTTATTAAGTAATTAACAAATTAAATTAAAATTTATTAATAAGTAACATAAGATAATTAAAAAATATTGTGAAGAAAAAATAGAAACAGAAAAGATCACTTTTTTATTATTTATACCAAAACTAAAACAAATAGATTTTTATCAAATCTAAAAATAAAAATAAAAACCTAAAATTAAAGTTTGGAACAAATATCACAAATTTACCATTCCATTGACTATAGGATTTCTTTTTCTTATTTTCAGTTCCTCAGAATTCGAAATTCACGGGAAGAATGTACCACTTGTGAAACGAGTGTGTTCTATAACGCTGCGTTTGGTTAGCGTCTCTAGTAGCTGGAGACGGAACGAAACAGAACAGAACAGAACGAAACGGAACAGAAACTGGGGACAGAGAGCTGTTTGGTTTATGGTGGACAGAACAGAGAATCTTGTCTCCGTCTCCAGGACA
>JAOTAX010000006.1:33472232-33484776 GCA_025629825.1 Erythroxylum guanchezii
CCCCCCTTGTTACCAGGTTGGATGCAACACCACCTCTTTAAATCTCATCTCTTTGAGGATTGGTCACTTGGTGCAGTGGGCCATGACTCCATGATGGAAACTTCCCTTAAGTCCATCTTTATGCCAACTATTGAGGTTGGTGAAGATCTAGAAGAAGAAAAGATAGGAAAACATAGCTGCAGTAAGCAGGAGGTAGCAGTAACAAGGGACTGTATTGGGACAATTTCCCGTGGTCATGATCCAACGGTGAATAAATTATGCTAAGTGTTACAAAGGTTTTCTTCAAGCACGAACTTGTCCTTCAAGATGCGCCAACCCATTTGCACAATAATCTCACTTAGCTATGTCAAAGCAAGATTCAGTCTTGTCTCGTGATCATTGACCAACGTATTTGTTCTCGAACGCCTCACGACTATTATAGTATTTCCTCTCACAGCCTTCCAAGAAAACCACGAAAGAACGAAATAATCATGGCAGCAATAAGAACACGAGAAAGAGATACAATTTAAAAGCCAACCTTCATTACTTCCCTCAAAATATACAAAGAAATATACTCTCAATCTCTAAATGTCTCCTACACTCGTCATCCCATCTTGTTGTTGAGAAGAGCAAGGCTCAAATGAGCTATTTATAGGCACCTTTAGATGACTAAGTTAGAATCCTAATAGAACTTTACTAGCTAAGATCACAATCTTATCTTATCTTATCCTTATCAGATTATATCATAATAACTAACAAATGCCATCCTCATCTAATTAGGACTTTATCTAATAGGATTAAGCTACATCACAATAACAAGATAAAAGATTACACTTAGGAATGATCTATCCATATTCACGAAGATCTCCTCTATATTCAGATGATCCTTCCACATGATCTTTATCTCTTAAAGCCGATGTTTATTCAGTATGATCTTATTATCCATATCACCCAAGATCTCCTCATCTCTATCCATTGATGATGAGTCATACAAGCCAATAACACATTAGTTCGTCCAATGTTTACCCATGCCAAGTCTAGTAGCCATGTTCCATCCACTTGAGCACACATTAAGTCCTTAGTCCTTCAGGAACCTAGTCTTAGCCAAGTTAACTCGTATAAGATCCGAAACACTCCCAAAACTCGAACCACGCTTGATCTACTTGCTAAGTCACCTTGGAACTCTTGCATGTTTCCGTCATGCACGTGATCCAGCTAACCTTCTACTCGATGTCTATCTCAAGTCCTTAATCGGTCCCACATCCAAATCTTGCATCTTGTCGAAGATTTCAGCCAATGTGCACCAATGCATACCAGCGCTTGGCATTGCCTCTTTTCCTCTTTACAAGTCTTTACCGTGTTTCGTTGTTCTGCGTGTCGAACATTGGTCAAGACTCACCAATGCCCGCACGATTCCGTTATCTCATACTTAAGGATCTAACACTAAGCCACATGATTATCTCTCAGTCAAGTTTTGAAGCTTAGTTGTTGTTTCGTTTTTTGGTGCCTTAAAAAAAATTCTAAACCTTCTTTTTTTTTTCCTTGAAAAAATCCCAATAAAAATTTCTTACATAAGAAAGCATGCTCAAATGATGCATCAAAATTTGATAACTTTTTTTTATTAGTTGAACTCGCAATTTATTATTAAATAAATCAAATTTTATTGGGTAATATTGAATGTTAAACTTATTAACCTAAAAGTAAAGGATTATCATTGAACATGTCAACATAAAGCGATCAGATATGATTGATGTTGCCAATTAATTAGATTAATAAATTTTATGCACAAAAGTTAAGGTAATTTGTTTTCTTTTTCTTTATTTTTGAAATTATATTGACTAAACATATATAAATAAACCAACTTATTTACACCTATAAATTAAGTCACAAAATTAAATAATTTAAATAATTAGCGTTATATCTTAAATCCAATTCCACCTATTGAGTATGTGACAAACTTTTATCTAATAATGAAGCTCAAATCGTTAAACTCCAATATCGAGTTATTGTTAATAATATATCTATAAAAAATATTCTTTTTGTTTCAAGTTTTGATGTAATTATTATTTATTATATAATAAAATTGTAATATTTTAAATACTTTCTATTGTTCTTAATTTTATATTTGTATGATGATTAAATTGTCTTTTTCATATTAATTTTGATTATTATTTATATGTGAAATATTTGAAAATTAATGTTAATAAAAATAAATTGTTATTTTAAATTTTATGATTATAATATTTGGAGACATGGTTGATGTAAAGTTATAAAGTATACAGTACAATATACTAATAGATTATTTTGTAATTTTTAAAAAATTTAGGAACTATTTCATAAATTTAAAAATTGTCCAAAACAGTATCCGGTATTGACCGATTCTGGTACAGTACCATACTAGAACTTAATTTGATACCAAGGTCGATACGGTATTCATAATATTGATAGAATCAAGTTGCATTTAGATCATGATTTAAATGTATAAATATTAAATGGTAAAATTCTAAATTAACAACTATTTTTTAAGCATTATAAATAATAAAATTTTAATTATTTTCTTATTTATTAATGATAATCACTGAGAAGGTCAGATAGATGATTAAATAATATAATTAATAGGTCTTGGGTTTAAGTGTGATTAATGCCAATACAAGTTTCAGATATCTAAGGAACGTAGATGGAAAGATTAGCAAGAAAACAAAATACAGGAATAGGTAAAACCAGTAGATGAAAGGGCAATCTCCCCTGTCGATGTTATTATTAGCATCATAATACGAATCTGATTCGGAGAATATGGTTTTACTCAATTCTGATAGAGAAAAAAGATCAACGTCAACATCGGCTGATTCGAAGCTGAATTTAGGATTCGTAATTCGAAACTGCTTTTTCTTATGTACCCTTTTCTCAGAGGAGACTTGAGCACAACCACTGAGAAGGAAGTGCAAGGAATTCAAAGTAATTCAAGTTCATCGCCACTTTCCTATCCCCGTTGATGTGAATGGGACTTGTTATTCGTTGCATTGGGTATCGGAGGCTTACCGGTAATTTGTGGCATGTTCTGTTCTACTGGATGTGACTACGGAAAGGACAGGTTGAATTTAGCAGCACTTCACTTGCTTCACTTGGTTCTGTGCTTTGCGGACTCCTGAGGATACAAAGCAGATTCCTGAAAAGAACGTTATTATCTTTCTTGCAAGGAAGAGGGACTTCCACTGTAGTCTCTCCTCAGGACACAAAAGAACTACCTCAAAGGTTGAAATTTTGACGGAATGCTTAACCTTCTGGATGTAAAATGAAATAATTACACAATTGGGATTGGAACACAAGCTTGAGTTTGCTTAATCCTAATAAGAGCTTTTACATTTTCTACCTATACCAAAATTTATATTTAGGGACTAATTGGTCTTTAATTTTTCTAAAAGAAATTAATTAAACATTTCACATTTACTAATTGAGTAACTATTCGTTTTCGGTAATTTAATAATTTTTGAATTGTCATGTACGAAGGGAGTTGGGAACGAAGGGAGGGTAGAGCTGGAGGAATTGGCTAGCGGTAGGGGTGGGAAATCTATCTCCATTATAGTCATGAATAATGAAGTCTATGTTTTGATTTGCAGGGAAGACACTGTCATTAAAGACAATGCTGGAAGAAGATGTGAAGAATGGGTGAACATGAAAGACGAAGAAGAAGAAGAAGAAATGGCTAAGTAGATCTATGGAAGTTGTCTACATGGTTCGATGAGGGTAGTCGAGAGTGCGAAAGTTGAGCCGCGGTGATATAAGCTAATGAGTGTTGATGGGAATGTTAGTTAGCAGTTGGAATCCCCATATGTTAATATACAAAAAAGTGGAACAAAATCTTCATTTTTTTTAAAATTATAATATCACAAAGTATTTTTAATAACTTAAAATAATAATTTTAAAAATGAATAAAATTATAAAAGATTTTTTAATCGAAAATATAATATTTTAGTTCCTGAAAGCTACAGCAGACAATTACTATCGCCAGAGTAGAAACTTTCATGAATTAAGGTGATGTGTACCCGCAAGTTATAATAGGCTTCTCTTACATAATCATATTCATAGGCTTTTCTTCTGACTTTGTCCTTTATGAGAGGTCGTTGCCAAGGCATCTAAGAATGGAATAATCTGATTTCATTGCCGTACGCATGAAAAAGTGGAAACTTGTTTCCTCTGCAACTTTTGCCCAAATGTCATCAGTTCAACCCCTAGTATTCTATTGCCATTTTTAGTTTCTGAAATGACCTCAGCATACGTTGGATTTTCATACTTTGAAACCCTTTTTTCTACTTAGAAAATGGTTAACAAAGTCGGAAAGTTTGGTGGAGGAAAAGCTTTAAGGCTTCGTACCGAGTCCATTCCATTAAGGGAAGAGCTCCCATGCACATTTCGCTCACATATTGACTTTCATTGTTGGAGAGACAGGAAAGTTTCTTGTTCTATAGTGTAGCAGGATTTTTCTGCAGTTTCTGCAACTCTTGATTCACCAACTTTCATCAGAAAAAGCAATTAATAGGGATGATATACAAGATTTTTGGTGCACAATCAGTACCCTTTTTCAAGAACCACTCATAGAATCAGGATTAACACTGTTTTTCATCAAAAAAATCCCGACTTTCAAGAGTCAGCAGTATTAATTTTCAAAATTCCTGCAGATTCTTAGTAAGCATATGATTTCACGATGGTAAGAAATTCTGAGGGCTTGAAAAACTACTGGTCTAGATGACTTTGCACCAGGAATGTCTACAGCCCAAGTCCTGTTTGCTTAGGCATCAAAGGCATTTAGAAAGTTACGCCACCATAAAGCCCTCTCTACCTTGTCGCCTAAAGGTCATTAGGGTCGTTATCCATTCACTTATTTTATTACCTGGAAGTTGGCTTTTCTTCCCAACTTTGATACATATTTATTTTGCAGTTTGTTGTGCTTGCTTTCCTTCAAGTATTTAATTACTCAACTAATCCTTGAATCAGCAAATTAGTCAAGTAACCACAGGCATATTCTTCTAAGGTTCCCAGTTCATAACGTTGCCGTTGTCATCGTGGGGCTCCCCTCCTTTTTACATATTGTGAGTTGTCTTTAGTTTCTTACTACCCAACAACCAAACCCCAATCTGCAACTACTCTCTAAACCTGCTCCCATTTCTTTTCCTCTTCAAGCATTCCATTTTCAGTTTCTATAATAACAGCACTGATACATTTCCTTACCAAAGTTGTTGGTATCCAGTTTCTGCTTTGATCCTGTCTTCCAAAATTAATCCTATGATATTGCTTCTTTCCTAAACATTTCCCGTACAGAATTGGATTACAATACTATACTGAGAGTACTGCCCATATCATACCTGTGTATTATCATCTAACTTTTGTCTGTATCATCAGATATACAAGTGTTGGTTTAAGACAGTAAAGAAACCATTTCCCTGTATACAAGACTATTGAAGAATATAGGTACAATGGGGAGGAATACTGACGAAAAGACTGTTTCACATGCAGGATCTCAGGTGATATATAAATAAACTATGGCATTTGTCTCCCATACTATATCAAAATTCTGATGAAAATGCTCATAACAAACAGGGAAAAATGGAAGGTCAACGAAAGAAGTCCCTTTTTGCATCTATTTCCAAGCCCCCTGCAGAAAGTTGCAGACCGAGCAGCATGATTGTAAAGGTAAGTTGATCTCCGAACCACGTCTCCAGTAATTTTCTTTTTTCTAGGCTTCTAAAGTGTGAGAAGCTAACTGGAATTTTGGTTGTTGACGTACGAATTTGTTTAAAACAGAAAGCACATACTGTAATCCCTGCACATATTGTAGCAGAAGCTATATCAACATTCAGAGGTCTTGATCTGAGGTGGTCAGGTCCTATAACACCAACAGAGATGAGATATGTTGAACAGTATGTCTTGGCAAAGTACCCCCAATATACTGGTCTTATTGGAGAAAAGATAGATCTATCTACTCTTTGTATCAATGAAGAGACCTCGGAAACTGCAAGTGATGACAGGCGAAAATCACCTAGGAGTGGCCTAAGAGAGGCCTCCACACCCACTTTTGGTAGCAATCTACCTGATTTGGATAGAACTCAGTTAGAGCCATCAAGATTGCTTGATATTCTCACAGAGAAATCCTCATTTCCAGGTAGTTTCATCTCAATACCAGAAATCCAAGCTCGAAACAAAGTTTTGAAGCATTGTGGATTGCCTGATGATGAGTATCTTGTGCTGTTCACACCAAACTACAAAGATGCAATGATGTTGGTGGGGGAGAGCTACCCTTTTTTCAGAGGAAATTTTTACCTGAGTATTATTGGCGAAGGATTGGATTACATTCGAGAGTTTGCAACTTACAAGGAATCAAAAGTGATAGTGGCACCAGAGACATGGTTGGATTTGAGGATAAAGGGATCCCAGCTTAGCCAGTATTTTAGGAGGAAATGTAAGCACAGCCAAAAGGGGCTATTCTCTTATCCAGCTGATGTTGAAGGGACTCGTTATTCGATGCATTGGGTGTCAGAAGCTCATAGGAATTCATGGCATGTTTTACTAGATGCAACCGGGCTGGTTGCCGGAAAGGACAGGTTGAACCTAACACTTCACCGTCCTGACTTTGTCTTGTGCAGTCCTGACAATACAGAGGCCAATCCTTCTGACATCACTTGCCTTCTTGTTAGGAAGAAATCCTTTGACTCTACAATAACTGTTGCTTAGGCTAATAAGGAAGAAGAGGGATCGATATGTGAATATGTCCAGAATCTTCAGGTTGCTAAACAATATCAGTACATGACACTGAACCTTGAAGTTTTAAACATGAATTTGGGATCACTTACCTTTACAACTGACATCTTTCCATGGAATTCTTTTTTACCTTCAGATGGGACTCGGATCTGTTTACCATTATCACTCTGTTTCTTCTGGTGAATTTCCTGCCTGATCCCTGTAAATTGGGATCCTATTCTTTCTCACGTTTCTGAACAAGGATAAGCAAAACATATAGAGGGCAATTTGATACTGGGCAGGAATTGGATGTCCTTTCAACTGAGTCTCTACAAATGAGATTGTTGGACTTGCATAAAAGCAAATTTCTGCTTGAGTGGTTGCTTACCGAAATAGGCATTCCAAGAAATGGAATTCCGGCCTTATTTCTACTGTTTGAGCTCCAGCAGCGTTAAATTTCATCATAAACTGAACAGGGTCTATCCCGCAATCAGCTGAGACTAGCCTAAAATTGTGCACTCAAGCTGAGACTGCTAGGCTATGAGTAGACAATGGACACAGGAAGGACAAAGAAATGATGCGAACTGTCTAGCCTCTCACTCTCTTTTTTTGGAAAGTAAGTGGGACTTGTTCTGCTCTCCCTGTCTCTTTCTGTGTTGCAAGGAAATTTCAAGACTTCTTCAGTACATTTCTTTTTCTTTTGCAATCTAAATCATCACGATTCAGAACTTCTTTGTAAGCCCCGAGTAACATATTGCAACTTATGGTTCCCACTTCTTACCATTTCGTTTTAAATCATGCAATATAAACCATGCAGTTTCGATTTAGGATAATGCAGTATATTCATTTTCCCTGCGCGAGATGTATAAAATTTGAATAGAACACAGGACTATGATGGTAATACCAAAACCAGTGAAATATATTGATAGCAGAATATAGTTGTTCCACAAAAAGCATAAGGGTAACTAATTAAGAGAAAATCCTGCCATACCTTAATGTTAGGCGTGGATTCCTACATTACATACAAAAAAAAAACCTGCTGCTGAAGAAGGATTAGTACTTAGTTCTACCATCACCTTCAACTATGACATCTTTAAATGCCCCGCCACTTGGGATCATTGGCAGTACATGCTCTTGATGAGGCACAATTACATCCAATAGGTATGGTCCTGGAGTGTCCAACATTTTCTGAATAGCTGCTCTCACATCTTTCTTCTTTGTGACACGGGCAGCAGGTATTCTGCAAGCCTCTGCAAACTTTAACATATTAGGAAAGACTTCAGACTCTCTCGAAGGGTCACCCAGGTATGTGTGAGCACGGTTAGCCTTATAGAACCTGTCCTCCCACTGGACCACCATACCCAAATGTTGATTGTTTAGAATCAATATTTTAACGGGGAGATTCTCCACTCTAATTGTTGCCAACTCCTGGACATTCATGATGAAACTTCCATCACCATCAATGTCCACAACAACTGCATCTGGATTTGCAACAGCAGCTCCAACAGCAGCAGGTAAGCCAAAACCCATGGCTCCAAGTCCTCCTGATGTCAGCCACTGTCGTGGCCTCTTATACTTGTAAAATTGAGCGGCCCACATCTGATGCTGCCCAACCCCAGTGCTTATGATAGCATTACCATCTGTTAACTCATCAAGAACCTGAATGGCATATTGGGGACTGATTTCTTCCCCAAAGCTCTTGTAACTCAAGGGGAACTTCGCCTTCTGCTCATCCAACTCTTCTCTCCAAGCACTAAAATCCAACTTTTGCCAATATTCTTTATTTCCCAAAATCTTATTCATCCCTGAAAGTGCCAACTTCACATCCGCACATATGGACACATGAGGCTGCTTATTTTTCCCAATTTCAGCTGAATCAATATCAATATGAACAATCTTGGCCCTACTAGCGAAAGCCTCAAGCTTCCCCGTCACACGGTCATCAAACCTGACCCCCAAAGCAAGCAACAAATCACTGTTATCCACAGCATAATTCGCATACACAGTACCATGCATTCCAAGCATTTGCAAAGACAATTCACCTCCAACTGGATATGCTCCAAGTCCCATCAGAGTACTTGCCACCGGAATCCCAGTCAACTCAACAAACCTCCTCAACTCCTCACTCGAGTTCAAGCACCCACCTCCAACATACAACACAGGTTTCTCACTCTCAGAAATCAACCTAACAATCTGCTCGAGAAGACGCACATCCGGACTTTTAGGCAACCTAGATGCATAACCAGCTAATCTAATCCCGGTATTCCAATTAGGAACAGCCAATTGCTGTTGTATATCCTTGGGAACATCTATCAGCACCGGTCCAGGCCGTCCCGAGGTAGCCAAAAAGAAGGCTTCACTAACAATCTTAGGGATGTCATCGACATCAAGCACCAGAAAGTTGTGTTTCGTTATAGACCTTGTTACCTCGACAATAGGGGTCTCCTGAAAAGCGTCGGTACCAATCATGCGCCGAGGAACTTGTCCAGTAATAGCAACAATGGGCACGCTATCAAGGATCGCATCAGCAAGGCCACTCACGAGATTGGTCGCTCCGGGGCCTGAAGTCGCAATACAAACGCCTGCATTGCCGGAGGAGCGCGCGTAGCCTTCTGCGGCGAAGATGCCACCTTGTTCGTGGCGGGGAAGAACGTTCCGAATAACGTTGGAGCGCGTCAGAGCCTGGTGGATCTCCATTGAAGCACCACCAGGGTACGCGAACACATTGGTCACGCCTTGTCTCTCGAGGGCTTCCACGAGAATGTCGGCTCCTTTTCTGGGCTCGTCGGGGCCGAACCTCTGAGGCGGAATTTGGGTGGTGGTGGTGGTGGTGGTAGGCACGGCGGTCTGCGCGGCTGCCGGAATGGAGCCTTTTGATGGCAGAGAATTGGATATGTGTATAGAGCGGAAAGGAGTGTGCTTTTCATGAGTAAACGAGAAGGTGGAGCGGGGAGTGAGCGGTGGGAATGTGGCGGTGGTGTAGATGGTGCTTTTTGCATTGGTTATGGTTGTGGCTGTGGAGGCGGCGGCCGCCATTGTTAAGAAAACCAGAGCAGAAACAGAGGCACCAGAACTAAAGTCTGTGACTGTGGTGAACAGATAGAGAGATATATACAAACATAGGGGCAGAGGCACTACTCATTAAGTCATTAGAGGTAAGCTCACGTGACTCATATTTTTTTATTGCTGCAAAGTGCAAACTAAACAGATAATATGTCACGTTTACTAAATTATTCACATCAAGATATGACAAAGAGCTATAGGTGTCTTAAAACGACGTTATGTTATATGAACTCACCTCTAATGCCTTTGCCTTGTGTATATCTCTTTTTTAAAATGACGTCGTAAAAATAAAATTGAAACAGAATAATTAAAGCAGAAGACCTGAACCTCGAGGAAGGTTGAAGTTAGTTCTCTCAAAAACTTTACATGCTAATTTATTTTAATTTTGAATAATATATCATTTAAATTAGAATTTATTACTTAATTTTAAGTCATTAAATTGCTAAATAAGCTGGTGGAACTTGATACTGAGTAAGGCAGTGATCAATTAGCAATTGATCAATCAAATATGTGACGATTCTTTGTACGTAGAAGTGTACAGACTACATACCAGATTTATCTTTTCTAAAACTTTTGAAGTGAGGTCTTAAGAACTTAAGATTACCCTGGATAAACCGAATACTAAGAAAGCTTGTGCATCTTATTGTACTTGCATATAAGTAACAACGCCAACACTTCCCTCACGTGAGACCTGATTCTCTAGTCCACATAAATAAATGGCTGAGATGAGTTGGCACAGAATTGATTCAGAGTTAGTGGACCAGAGGATTTGAGGGCCTTCACGTAGCTACGTGCAAGAACTTGGGAAATTGAGATGCAAGAGTAAGATAGCCTCGGCCTAACCAATTAAGGAAATGTTATTTTAATTATTTATGTTATAATAAAATTATTTTCAAATATAATTTAAATTTCATTTTATTTCACAATATTTTTAAATTTAGAATATCCTTGTACTATATGGATCCACAATTAAAAAGGAATAGTCATAAATGGTAGTTTAATGATGTTCTTATTTTATATTTAAATTTAGTAAAAAATTTGTTGGTTTGAATTTTTAGTTTTTTATAAAAAACTATAAAAAGTAGTTTTTATTTTCAATCTTACAAGCACCGTAATGATACTGGTACTGAATTGAGTTTTAGTATAATACTTGTACTAGTACTGGTTAATATCGGATACTATTTCAAATAACTTTTTAAATTTATGAAATAGTCATTGAATTTTTTAAATTTTGCAAAATAGTTCATTAGTATATTGTAATATATACTTTATAGTTTTACATTAACCTTGTCTCCAAAAATCATAATAATAAAAATTTTAAATAACAACATTTTATTTATTTTTATTAACATTAATTGTCATATATAAATAATAACTATAATTAATATAAAAATGATCATTTAATTATCATACATGTATAAAATTAAAAATAATATAAAGTATTTAAAATATTATAATTTATCACATAATAAATAATTATTATATTAAATGAAAAAACAGCAAAGATCCTTAACTCTCTAACTATTACAATTTACAACAATAATTTGTGATAAGAAAACACCCAACTAGCACGATACGAAACTCATATCATTGGTTATTTCAAATCGTTATATCTTATTCAACACTTGTTTTTCTTGTCTATTAAGTGCTTCTAAATATTAGACAAGTTGTCCTATGGTGTAGATCACAATCTTGGGCCAAACTCTGTCATGTGTTTAGTTTAATTCTTGAAAATATTCCCAAAAACTGTTGCTGAAGGTTTGTAAATGTTTCGTTATCTGTCATGTGCAGTTTTTTGTTTGATGATGACATTACTTGGTCGATAGTGCTTAGAAAGTATGATCACTATTTGGATATAGACATAGAGCCAAACTAAGTTCATTTGTAGTGTTCTTATTACCAAGTTTGTGTTTAATCTTTAGTAGTCCCCAACTAGTTTTGTATATGTTACTAGATTGGCACCTATTTATTACTCTGTGACAAACCTTTGAGTATACAACTTTTTGAGTGTTAAATTACATGGAAAACAAAATAATTTTTTTTGCCTAATCTAACATAATTGGACCTCGAATTTGACAAAATCTTATTTCAGTTCAACTTTAAATTTAATTGAATTTAAGCTACCTTAAACTTAATCGAGCTTAAGCTCAAACTCGAGTTGCAAGATTTGGATTTAATCGGACCTTGAGTTAGATCAATATCAAAATTAAAGTTTGAGTTAGACTTGAGCCATGTTCAACCCATGGTAGTATGTCTTGATAAGAAGCTAGTTTTGCAGAAAAATTGCAGCCACAAAACCTCTCCTCCATCTCCAACCCAAAAGTCACTCGCTATCCACGAGGTTCACGTTTCAGGAACCACGTAACAGTGTCGTAGACGATTCTTCTGTTCTGCTGTGAAAGTTGTGCATTGAACTGTAAATCGACAGATTTGATTTAGATAGTTTTGTTTGATTGAATGTTTCTTGAACCAAAAACAAAGGCATGATACACGATTAAGGTTATAAAGTTGTTGCGTCCACATGTGAATTGTTACTTTGAACTCTTTTCCCATGTCATCAAGTGTTAACGGAGGTGGCATCGTGAATTTGATGGGATGGAATTCAAATGAGTTTAATTAAATTCAACTATTAGGCCTCGTTTGATAATGAACGAAATAATCGGAATAAAAATATATAAAAAAAGAATAGAATGCGAAAAGGACTGTATTATCAGTTCTTTATACCAAACAAGACTTTATTATCATCCCTAAGACTAAAGCATACTGCTAC
>JAOTAX010000006.1:33510252-33521139 GCA_025629825.1 Erythroxylum guanchezii
ATGACATTCTTTTTTGATATATAAGTACAGCAAAAATGAAATAAAATAAAATATTTATATGCCAACAAAAATATGTAAAGGAAGTCCTCAATAAGTTCAACAAGAAAGAGTGTAAGTTAACAATAATTCTAATGAATCAAAAGGAGAAATTTTACAGAGAAGATAGAACTGAAAAGGTTGATGAAGGGTTATATAAGAGCTAAAGAGACTGGTTGATGCATATGACTATATATTAGTGGAATTTATTTCCAAGGAGTTTAAGGAATTATTAGATATGTTAAAGGCATAATTGACTGAAGCAAGGTTCAGGTAGTGATTGATTAGATGCATCGATGATATGAGTAACACCTTAAGCTATTGTTTTTAGCTTTAGTTCTAGAATTCTTTTTCGTGGTATTTTAAAAAAATAGGAGGTCATAGTTCAATCCATTGATTACATTGCTAATCAAGCCCTCAATCCATTGATTATGTTGTTAATTAAGCCCCCTAAATCAGAAAACCCATGACTGATTTGTGTATAGAACAAAAAGAAAGTACACAAATTTTTGTGAACAACCAAACTACCAATTGTTAATAATCCAATGTTCCATAGAAAAGCAAAACACTTTGAGATAAAGTTTTATTTTTTAAGAAAATAACAAAAGAAAGGAGAAGTAAAGAATTTCTATTGCAAAACAGAGACTCGAGTGATGGCATTCTATTAAAGGCACTTCCTAATACTGAAGGCAAAAACTAGTATGTAGCTCTAGAATCAAAGAGGAGTATTGATTAGCTGACTCATAAATTTGTAATGGTCCAGTAATGTCACTAAATGCTATACTGTTTAATTGTATCAAACCTGTTCTAATTTGACTAGGTTACTCAGAATTAGTCCAAGCAAATGATCATGTACAAGTTTAGTTGGTGAGATTGAAGGAAAGACAAGAACTTTGCAAGTGACTTGTCAGGCAAATCGAATAAGAGTTCAACAAGACCTTCTATTTCCATATCAAGTTTTCAGTATTCCACCAACAGTAAAGGAAACCTTGTGGCGATGTCCTTTCCTACAAGGTGGGTAACTATGAAGTACAGTTTCCTCGGAACATGCAAGTTCTAGATTTTTGCTGCGTTTGTATATTTCTATTGCATTCTAGGAACATTCAACATCTGCTTTGTGAATCATCATATTAAGTTTTACAGACCTTGTAACAAGGGAAATACAGAGTTCTGACATATTGTATCCTAGACTTAAAGAGTGCACCAACCAAATTTGTAATGTCAAATTGATGATGAAAGTCCATTTTCAAGAGTTCTTTCATTGTATAAATGCTCTTCAACACATGGACATAGACATTCAACCAAAATAAACTTTGGCGCAAGCGCCTCAAAGTAAAAGCAAGTTGGTAAATTCTAACTTGTTTCAATCAAAAAGTTGCATTCCATTACTAAGTGGAGTATGTAAGCCAACTTCCACAAAACATGGAATTCCTTAGTTTGGACTAACTAAGGTCTAAAATGATCTATGTGGCTTGAAGCCTAAGACATCTGACTTGGGCTTAACATGTCATGTTCACTGGCTGTTGTATAAAATAATTTTGGTGCTTATCTAAAAGGATATCTGTACACATCTCCACATTTTCTCTTATAAGTTTCACCAAAAATGACTCTCAGAATTGCAGAAACAAACATGACAGAATAGAGCAATGAGGTTTTTAATCACCAAGCATAAACATCGTCTCCTCAACAGCAGTCTTGTTTTGTTTTTATTTTCTCTGAAGTGTTCTACTTTCTAAATTTCTAACTGGTATTAGCCAACTTTGTTTACTGAGTCCTCTCCTTACTCCTCCAGAGCAATGGCATTTACAAGGAGGCTCTCGTAATGTCAGAAATTTTTTTCAGCATAACAGGTGCATAGCATTAATCTCTCTATCATAATTTCCAAAAACAAATATTTTTCACAATAAAGAAATTCAAATCAAGGATCTCTTTTGCGCATGTGCAGGAGGTCTCTATTTTAATTTACCTTTCCTTTAGCTATGTTTTAATCTATATCTGAGCATTGGAATTTGGTATCATAAGGAGGAAGCATAGGATACTATAGCGATTATAACTTCGTAAGTCAGTGCCGGTAAAAATCTGCAAATGTTGGATTGAAATGTTCTTCTATTAGATGATTTAGAATCCTGAATATCATATGAATAACAAAATTCTAGTGCTTACACATGCCAATCAAACCAAAGGACTCATCATTCTTTTGTCACTGATGAATGTATCTCTTTAGGTGGTCACTTGGTAGGAACTAATCATTGCAAAGTGAATGTTAGATAACAAACAAGTATCCACACTTGAAGATAACAGAATCGTTGAGAGTATAGTATCCTCATAAATATGGGTTAGAAATATTGCAAATTTAGAGAACTTCAAAGGCAATTACATTGCTACTAAAAGTAGAAAATGCGATTGAACTTGAAATGTTGAGAAAAAGAATTGGAACGATCGTCTCTTTTAATGACTAAAATCTAGTCCATGGAATCAAAACTAGGAGCATACCAGCCTACTTCGTCAATGATTTTCTTCATTCTTTCCTCTTGCCCCTTTGAATCTCCCAGAGCTGTTGTGAAAGGGTACACATATGTTACTTTTGTGGCCATTGATCTATAAGCAACCACATCTCCTCTCACCAAAAACTCAAGGACATCTCTTCCAAACCCTCCATCCACCTCAGCTTGCAAGTATTGGCCTAAGTTGAAACCAATATCAATAATGTTATTATATGATAAACATGCGTGATTAAGCAGTGTAAGTACTTGTGGTCACTCAAAAGCTGCTGCATAATTACCGTATGGGGTATCTTCAATGACTTGAATACTGGCATTTTTCTGGGTTTTCAGGATTGCATCCTTCAATTTCTGCATAGAATTGAAAATCAGATAAGTTCATAAGACACTAGAAAAACAAAGTTTGACCTCAGTGCTGCTAAAAATGTCTACTTTTCTTTTACCTGGACAGCATTCTCCACGGAGTCCTCAGGAATACTAAGTGGGAACGCGAATGATGAAGATTTTGGATTTGTCGACACACAACCTGGATTGGTTGATGGACAAGGCCTAATTTTGCTGCGATGACAGGACATGACACATTCAGAACAAAAATCAGGTCAAGCATATATTTTTGGTTCTATAAAGAAAAGAAGAAACTACCCATCATGCAGAAATAGAAATAAGAGCATACCCATTTTCTAGTCCTATCTCCAAGTTCTTGGATTGAGAGAACGGAGTAGTAGGAGAAAGCAGGGGCGAGTTGGAATTGGGAGAAGGAATGGCTAAAGAGGGCAAAGAAGAGGTTAAAGTGAAAGTGAGTGCTAAAGAAAGGAAATTGGTGAGGAGGAGGGGCTTAGAGGAATGAATTTGTAAGCTAAATCTTGTTTCTTGCAATTGGTGGTGAGAAGAGGAAGTTGGGCTGGGATTTTTGGAGGTTGAAGGTTGCAGTAGAAGCACGGACAGAGGACCTGTTGCACTCATCTTTCTTTAAACTTTGCTTCATCCCTTCTGTCGAGTAAGTCCATTATTTCAACCTTTGTACAGTACAAGTAAAAGTCTTATCGACAGACTAGTAAACACAAGTACCAACCATTCTTGTCTTGTCGGAGGTTATACTTATTGCCAATCTCTCAACTAATTAAAGTTTGGTTCTTTCGTTTCGTAAAAATTGAGGAAAGTTTACAAAATCAAACAATTTAAATATTTTTTATGACACTTGTTAAAAGCTTCGAAATCCTACTTTGGTCTAATTACATCTTTAGAGGCAAAGAAACTGAAGGGCGAAGAGCAGTAATTTTCTTGCCAAATTTCCAATGGAAGACACCTCCATGAGTGAAGTAGCACTTCCCAGAACGACCCAAGAGCTAGCAATGGAAGGCCAGAAGCATCTAGAAGAAACCATTCAAGCCGCGTTTCAGATCCTCTCTTCCATGAACGACGAGCTTTGCAATCCTTCTCTATGGTCCACGACCACGGCCACGACCACCACAACTTCTTCTTCCAGTAACGCTGATGCTGTATCGGACTCTGCGCACCACCTGGATGGTGGTGCCACAGCTGCCGTCGGTGGTGGTACCGGCAATGGCGCTCTCGATGAAGCAAGGTTTCGGTACAAGAACTCCGTAGCCGCGCTTCGTGAGGTTCTGTCCGCCATTCCCAATTCTCAGAAGGTGAAGATTTTTAAAACCCTAGTTGATTTTATTGGAGAATTTGGGTGCTTTTATCTGGTGTTATGATTTTGAGATCAGAATTTGAAACCTTTCTTTTTGTTTGTGGTTGACTTTAGAATTGTTCAAGATTCAGTATAGTTCCATCTGAAACGGAATCTATAGACTGAATTGAATGGAAAGTGAAAATATTTATCTTCTAGATAAGTTACTGCCGCTTTAGGCTTACACTGAAGTTGGTCTCTTGTCTAATCAGAAGCTCTTTTGGGACTAACATTGCTCCAAACTTGAAGATAGCGAGGACCCTTGTGATGTTTGAGTGGGTCAATTTGAAGTTCTAATGTAATTGGAATAATAATGTTTTTCTGCATAAGAATATTAGACCCAAAAAGATATACTTTCCAAAATTGGATGGTCTTGTCTTCACCTTTAAGCAGAAATGTGTTAGGTTTAGCTCATGTGATGACTTCATCTTCAATTAGGCGAAAGAATTTGAGATTGGATCACCCGCGGATCAAGCTGAGGTTGAGAAGTTGGAAGAGAGAGCTGCCAGTCTAAGAAAGGTATTTTGCAGGGACTTGTGAATTTAGGTTTCTAAATTGCACTCTTCTTGTGAATATATATCTTCTAGTTTGGTGGTTTGACAAACTGGAGCTAGTCTTTTTTCCCTATGGTTTGTTTCTCAATCAATGTGATTTGTGAAGGTTCTTGTTCGCCTCCTTGTTTTAGATCTACTTCTTCTCAGTTTGTGCTTTGTAATGTAGGAACTTGCAAAGAAGAACACATATCTTAAGCTTCTCATAGATCAATTGCGAGGTCTTATTACCGACATATCTACATGGCAAAGCCCTTGTTCAATCTAAAGTCGTGTGGTTTGTTTCTCAATCATCATGATTTTCGAAGGTTGTAGTTCACCTTTCATCCTCATTTTAGATTGATTTCTTCTCAATTTGTGCTTTGTAATGTAGGAATTTGCAAAGAAGAACACATATCTCAAGCTTCTCATCGATCAATTGCGGGATTTTATTCCTGACATATTTATGTGACAAAGTCCTTGTTTGATTGAAAGTGTAATTGGCTATTGGTCCAATGTGAGAATGGTGTCTCAGAACAGAGGCTTGAGTAGAGAAATTTTCTTCCTGAAAGTTGTTCCTCATAAAATCATATGCCAGTTAAGATGAGAGAAAAACAAAATTTGAACGAAATTAGTTAGCAAGAGTTGCACGTGAGAAACTCAAAAGATTGTTGTATATTATGATAACTTTATTATTGCAGAAAACAACTGAAGTGAATTTTGTTGTTCAGATGCATTAATCTTTTGTGAATGTGGTAGCAATAGCATGCTTAGTGTGGTTATAATAAGTGCTTAGTTTCGGATTTTATAGCCTTTTGAGCTGACTTTTAATGGTAATCTAGAGTCGCTAGACTTGTAAATTTACCTGAACTATCAAGTTTTTGAGTTTTGTGACAGTTGAACCCTTACTGGTATCTGAATATCGTGAACTGTCTTGTCTGGTTAATGTTTTGTTTTCTCAATCCTACAAGAGGATAGAGCATTACTTCTCATGAGCGTCAATTTAGTACTGCACTTCTGGTCGTGTTCTTCAAGCTCCACTCTTCTGCGCCTTTTTAGCCTCTTAACTAAAGTTTACTAATGTCGCCACTCTCACCAAACGACGAGAGAGGTCGAAGTGTCCAGGATACGCAAAGCACAGAAGTCATGGTGAGCTTCCCGGGAATTGGCTAGGAATGAAGCAAACATCTCGTGTGAAGTTTCTTCTGTCGGTGCCACGAATAGGTGCATGAAATGGATTGACGAGTACTCCGTTTTGTTCGGGCCAGGAAACTAGATTCCATCAGAAGCAACTGATGCAATGCAACGAAAACCACCTGGGGCTCTTGACAGCAAAGCTACCTCATAATTTTTCGCCATCTTTGTTCGCTGCCCACCGCACAGCACCACAGGACTAGTCATTAACCAAGTTGAACGTGGTCCCATCCAGCTCTAGTCTAAGTTCGTATTACCCAGCGTAGACCCATCTAGCTCTAGTCTAAGTTTGTGTTTTCCATCAACCCACTCTAATTTGGTGATGCTGTTACTCCTTACGCCCCCTACTCGTCGAGAGTTTGGTTCAGTTGTCATTAAGAACCAAGTACATGCTTGACTTGACACTCAGATTATGAGCAAATTATGTGATTCAGTTGTATATTTATGTTACAGATTACTATTCAGGAAACCAAGTTCATTATCAGCAAACGGTTTCTTCTTTTCTTTTCAATACTCTCATTAACTAGCAACTTAACGTGGCTACGTACAAGTTTTACACGCAAGATAGACGTGATCAGCAATGGATAAAAAGTGGAACATCCATAGCTAACTAATTAATGGTGGACTGAAGATCTAGTCGTGAGTGACGACCTCATATCAACAATGGCCGATTCATCAGCTCCAAGCTTGACAGCCTCTTTGCTTGCTCTGACAAACCTTGCAACGCCACCCCTCACATAATCATGAGCTTCTTTCACATTCATCTTCTTCCCTATCTCGTTGGGGAAGCTGCTCAAGAAGTGGTCACCGTTTAGTACACCTGCCAGTTGAACTACCTCAGTCTGAAACTCAGAGAGGGCTCCATCTTCTTTTGCTTCTGCGTTACTCAAAGGTGCAACATCTGGCAAGGTTTCTGCAAATTAACATAGAAGGAACATTAATCAAAGGGTCCTTAACACAGAAATATGACAATTGAAAATGAACTCGTTTGTGCACGTTGCTTCTGTTTAATGATCAAGCTAGCTTATTCAGATTCCTTCAAGTATTCCTCATAATGGCTTCAAATTAGCCACCAAATCCTATGTGACTGAAGAATAACTATTGTTTCTATTGAACTGTGAGTTTGTGTCCGGACCAACTTGCAGATTAGTTATTAGTACCTGGACAATCAGTTCTAGGAGAAGCCAGCTTACTGACAACACTTTCAAAGGTTCCAGCCCATGCATCTCGATAAGTCAAGAAGTTGGAAGTGAGGTTGAACATTTTCTTCACTGTAGCAGGAATTGAAGAATGCTCAAACTCTGAGTTCGGAGTAGGTCCATTTGGAGCACTTATCACTGGAAAAGGAAGGAAATTAATATAGGAGAAGGAAGTCAGAAACAAAGTAACTACAAAAGAACACATTTTTCTTTCTAAGATTCAGATGTCTAAACAGATTTGGTATTGACCAAAACCTAATAGACTTTCCAAATGAATTGACCTTAAATCACTCCCAGCAATGAGATTCCATTAAAAAACTTGTCAAGTAAACCAATCGAGAAGTGGAGTTTTGTTGTCTAACAACATGGAATTACGGGGAATAAAGGGTAGCTCAGAACTAGAAAGGTTCCCAAGATCTATGAGATGCCATATCCAATTTCCCATTCTCCTACCAAAACAGAAAAAACAATGATTACCCAATACATCAGGAGCTGACCCTTCCACAGGTTTCACTAACATGGCGATCAACATAATCACCGACAGAGATATCAATCTATGAGATATCAGATATCAGAAAATTACAGCTTACCACTTCCTTTCTCGATCCAAGGGGAGACCATGATTGTGGGTACGCGGACTCCTAAACGATCAAACTTGAAGAAATATGGAGCAGGACCGGTGTTCCCATCTGGGTTTGGAACATTAACGTAAGGAGTGTTAACATGATCATAGAACCCACCATGCTCATCGTAGGTAATGACCAAAAGGGTCTCATTCCATTGAGGACTAGCTCTCAATGTCTCATAGACCTCCTTAACAAGCTTTTGTCCACTTGCAACATCATGAGATGGATGATCATCACTTGCAGGAAACCCTTTTAGATCAAAGTAGTTTGGCTCAATAACAGTAAAGCTTGGCAATTTCCCCTCTCGAGCATCTTTCTTGAACTTCAAATTGTATTGGTGAAACTTAAAGATGTACTTCAATTTCCTCATGTTTCTATAGAACAAAGTTGTCGGCATGTTGTGGAAGTAAACCCCAAAATCTTTATCATTCTCATGAAGTGAATCAAAGATGGTCTTTTGAGGGTACCCTTGAGCCAATTGCTTCTTAGCATGGCTAGTTGAGCCATGAGAAGTAGCAGAGTATATAAATAGCCTATTGGGTTGTGTCGGACCAGGGATTGAAGAGAACCACCGATCAAAGACTGCAAACTCTTTTACTAAAGTAGCATAAGCAGGTAGAGACTCGGGCCTAAAACCCTTCATTACAGTTTCAGAGACGTTTGGTGACATAGAAAGTGCCTGCTCAACAAAACCAGTCATTGAAGGAACTGAGCTATTGCCAAATACCTGCTGCACAACAGCCTCAAAGGAGTGTCCAGGATCCGGATCCACGTATTTAGCATCGTCCGTGAAACAAATAGATTGTTGGTTCGCGTTCTTGGTTGATACAGCGTTGCATTCTTTTCCTGTAACTCCATTGATTGCTGGGTTCACTGTCTTCTTCATCCATCCAAGCATGTGATCAAAAGATCTGTTTTCCAGCACCAAAACCACAATGGTCTTGATTGGGTTTTGTTGTTGAGCGGTGGAAACACACGACAGGGTAAGAGCCAACAAGAAGAACAACATAAACGAAGATGATCTGGTTTTGGAACCTTTCATGGTCACTTGAAGCCAGTATTAGTAAACAAGCAACAAAGTTCGCAACTTTGAGTTCAGAATGCGCGGTTTTTGTAATAACTTCAAAAGTATCAGTCAGGATTCTTTTAAGGTGACAATAGTGGAATCACTATAGTAGTTTGGCAGGCCATAAGAGAACAAAAGAAGCTTCTGGTTATAGTATTTTGGGGTGCTTTCAGAAAGAGAAGGAATGATGTTAGTGACGTTTGCGGAGTTATTTCTCCAAACTCTTTTAACTGCCTTCTGGTTTTTACCAGTTTCTTTCACAGATATGTCTTCCAAATCTATGATGCGACTGTGCATGTGCCACTGCAAAACTTTCATCAGCATCTTTCAACGTCCTTGTTAACGCAATACATATTCTTCGTGACCGTAATTACGTTGAAATTGAGGGTGTGCGTTGTAACTGTGATAGAAATTAAAGAACTAACAGACCAAACGGTCAAAATTGGTCATAACATATTTAGATTACATTAACCTTCTTATTACTCGCACCTTAGGCTTGAATCTGACTTACTGTGTCGCTAATTACGTTTCCAATTCCACGTGCCTGTGGTGTATATTTATTTAACACACGAACAGAAGTGGCCGTGGCATGTGCAATGGCACGTGGCCAAAGCTTCATCTTCTTCAATTCATACGCAAACGCTCTTGAATTGCAAAAAGACATAATCTTTTCTTGCTACATGGCAAAATCGACACCGACTACGACCGCAGATCAGTGAGTTGGAAGCCATTTTTAACTTTTACCCAAAAAGCAAACAAGGGTAATCAGTGATAAAAACAGAACACCCCACATGGCATTTGCTTATCGTCTGCTGTTTTTCAGGACCCTACTTTTCTTTTCTTTTAAATCCGAAAAGTTGCTTAATCAATGTAATAAGCACTATTGAAGGAAATGGGGCTTCAGTTTCACTTACCCCTGCACATATAAGTAGAGTCGCAAGCAAAAGAATGTTAGCTCAAAATCAAACCAGCGACGCGAAATTCATGTGCCAACTTTTATTTCCATATATCCACAAAACATCGGATATGTATAAGCGTCAGTGACAATGAATACACGGCATTTAGCAGTCATGCATGAGGAGTATACAAAACCAGCACAGTGAAAATGGACTTCGTTTTATATATGCAGGTTTAACAGTACATCAACCGTAAGAATTGGCCGGCACCTCAAGCCAGTTTCTTTTTAGTGCCTTCATTCAGGAGAAATTACGTTGGTAAAAGTGGTCATTCATAACATATGCATCAGTTACCAGCTCTCTTCAAGTATGCTAACACACCTAACCCAGCAACTAATGCAGCACCTGCTGCAACACCACGGTATGCAGCTGCCCATGCATCTGCATGAGCATAATCCAAACTTTCTGAATTGCTGCCTCTTGTACGACCAGGTACCCCTGAATGATCTAGGTGTAACTTCAAACCCTGCAAAAAGTTCTTTGTTAAGATTTTGATCTTAGTAGACTATTCACACCAAAAATTGGGTGTTCCATTACATTTCAGTAATTAGTTTTCTTTCTATTTTCAACCCAGGTTGGTAAATTGTACAGCATGTACCTAATAAAGGATGGGCTAGGGATTCCCAATAGTTCATGCATCACAAAATCTTACCCCCTAGGTGGCGTTCTTCTTTTATGAACTGGCCCAACAGATGTTTACTGTTCCAATAAAACGCATCAACAAGGATAACAGGACACTGTACCTTCAAACCAACTGATTTTGCATGTTCTATAGCCGTTAACAGATCATCATCTGATGCCAGAACAACTTTGTCGTGGTCTTCATCTTCATACTTCATAGTTTTGACCCCAAATCAGAACATAAATATTTAAAAATCGAAATGCAAAACCCAAGTTGTCAACAAATATAAATACTAACAGACATACCAGAATTTGAGGTAAGTTGTTAGAGTCAATCTCATTTCCTACCCTCTGAAGAATTGCAGTCATAAGATCTGTCAAGCTCCGAGTATCTATTTCATAAGAAACCAGCAACCATGTCACTAATACTTTAAGAAACATAGATTAGATCACAAACTAAGCTCA
>JAOTAX010000006.1:33526928-33537279 GCA_025629825.1 Erythroxylum guanchezii
TATATATATATATATATATATATATATATATATATATATGAATTTAAAGCAGATTTTGTGTCATATAAGAATCTTATAAAATCTTAAAATCACATAGTGAAGATCTTTTATTATCAAAGTCCTTTACTATTTGATAGCAAGATTTTATATTTCATGGTATAAAACACATAAAAATACCAAAACTTGCCACACTTCCCCACCAAATGGCTCGAATTCGAGTGTTACTAAATTCCCAATGAAGAACTCTATCTTTAGTGTCTCTTTACAATTACAAAGCAACTTAAAAACGAGAAGGATACTCAATTTCATTTGCTTTTATCCAACCTGCCTAATTGAATTTGCATTTAGAAGAAAAAAATTTGAACCTAAGTTTTCGATTTTATTATGTTATGTACTTTTGAAACAACATTGAAAGGTGCAAGGTATACTCATTATTTGAACTTTTAAATCCACATTCATTTTCTTGTCTAAAGCTATTCATTAAAATTTATATTTTTCAATATTTACATAAAATTAACATGCAAGCATTAAAGGGCAATTGAGTTTTTCTAAGTGGGTTGGTTGCCCTTGTAAATATGTTCTAGTGCAATCATCTCAAACCGAGTTATGGCAAAAAATTAGCCATTTTTGCACCAAAGAGGTGATAGAAAATAAGATTTTACAAATCTTAGGCATACGTAAAAATAAAAGTCACATATACCTAAGATCTGCTTGACTGCTTTGAATGTGATATGTGAAGTAAGAGTTATGTGATGCTACATGATAAATGAAAAGATGTGAATTATGTGAATATATGATATGATGTGTTATATGATTTGAGTGAACCAGAGGATAGTTAACTCACTGAATTCACTAAAATTGCAACGCTGACATTTCAACTCTTTAATGTTGTATATAGGGATGAAACATGAAATGTTACAATGTACATATTCAGCTTTATGAAATGAAATGAGCTATATGGGTTTTTAAATAGTGTGATGTTATCTTTTGATTGATGATTCCATGATTAAGTTAGTGTCATGATTGCTCTAGCATCCCACCCTTGTGAGGTACGTATTCGAATATCATTCAGGATGTCGGGTACGTGTCCATAAAGAGTAGGGTGCTACAAGTTCCCTACTTATTATCATGTTAATGATAGTAAAGTAGAGCCTAGGGCAATGAAATGCATATTTTTAGGGTATACTACTAGAGTTAAAGAATATAAACTATTGTGTACTAAAAAAGATACAACTCCAAATTTTATAATTAGCAGAAATGTTATTTTTTAAGAATATATTATGATCAAGCCCCTCCTTCTAGCCAAACACAATATATTCCTATTATGATCAATGTATTCATATCAAGCAAGACATTGGTAAATCAATCTATGAATATGTAGGAGGAACAATTTGCACAAAGTATAGTAGTTAGAAGGACAAGAAAAGAAATCAAGAAACCTGCTGAGTATTTAGCTTATAATGAGAATGGTAGAATTAATCATATAGCTTATCCCTTAGAAATTACTGAGAATACAAATGGAGATGAACCAAGTATTTTTAAAGAGGTAACGAATATTTTAAAAAAAATCAAAATGGTTGCTTGCCATGAATGAAGAAATGCAATACTTATACATAAATGATATATAGGAACTTATTTCTTTACCAAATGGTGTAAAGCCAATAGTATACAATAAAAGAAACAAGGTATCCTTAAAGTTAAGCCAGATAGGTTCAAGGCACGACTGGTGGCATAAATTTTTTGACGAAAAGAGAAAACTAACTATCATGAGGTGTCCTAATCAGTTGCGAAGCATAAGACCATATAAGTTCTTTTAGCCATGGTAAACATATGTGAGTTGGAGTTTAAGAAACTTCATGTTTAAATTGTATTTTTTTATGGGAATCTAGAGGAGCATATTTATATCTCACAATCAGATGGATTCTAATTTTGAAGGATTATGTAAATTTGCTGAAGAAATCCTTACATGGGTTAAAATAACCATTAATCTAGTGGTACAAGAGGTTTGATGCATTCATGTTGTTTGATAATTTTATTACAAAACAGTTTGATAACTTTGTTTACTTTAAAAAAAAGTTAAACGGTTCATGGATCTATTTGTTGATATACATTGATGATAAGTTAATTGTAGTTAATAATAAGGCTAAAATTAATAGCCTAAAGAGTTTATTGAGTAGCAGGTTTGAGGTGAAGGATTTGCGTGTAGTCAAAAGAATCTTGGGAATGGTGATATGGAGGAATAAAAAAGTCAAGTTATTGTACTTATCACAACAAAAATACATTTAAAAGGTATTACAAACTTTTCAAATAGATCAGTTAAAGCAAATTTGCACTCCTTTGGCAATTTATTTTAAACTTAATGTTGATGGTTGCCTAGTTCAGAAGTTGAGAAAGATCATATGAAACAAATTCCTCGCTCGAGTGTAGTTGGGAGTTCAATGTGAGCCATAGTATACACAAAACCAAAATTTAGCACTTGTAGTTAGCGCGATAACCATGGTTATGATTAATCTTAGGAAAGCTTACTCGAAAGTTATTAAATGGATTATATGATACCTGAGAGGTAAGAATGATATTTAGTTGGTTTATAGTTCTAGCAAATAGTAATGTTATTGGTTATACATATTTTGATTATAATAAATATCTCTTGAGAAGGAGATCAATTAACATGTTGTATCTTTATCGTGTTTAGATGTGTGGTCAATTAGAAAACAAAACTTTAGTCGACAGTTATGTTTTCTACAATAGAAGTGGAATACATGTCATTAATAAAAGGGGATACATAAGGTATATGGTTTTGTGGTCTTGTTAATAGTTTGGGTAGATGTGCAAAACTTTGTTATTTACTGTGATAATCAGAGTACACTGAGTCTAGTTGAAAATCATGTTTATCATATGAGGTCAAACCATATTGATATAAATTGGGATGCATTGATGATTTTTTGTACAAAATATTGTTACAACTAAGAACTCAGTAGATATGTTGACAAAGTCATTACATGCGGAGAAATTCATGTATATCTTGGACTTGGTGTATTTCACATAGCTTAATAGCCTCAGGGGCTTTTATGACAAGGATCAATTCTCAATTAAATGTTGGAAAATTTAAGGTGGAGAATTGTTAGATATGCCTTGAATTTTAGTGGAAATAAAATTTTACTAACTTTAGACATTTTTGGAAATAAAAGCTCACTGTCCTTAGTCTTCTATGAAAATAAAAATTTCACTGTATTTAAACTTCTTACGTATAAATCTAATTTATAAATATCTTACTAGGGGTTGTGTCTATTGTGGTAATTGTCACACTTCTCCTTTTATCATCTTTATCTTAGTAATTAAAAAAAATTCTCTTTATCGTGAATAGAAGTCACATAATTAGCTAAATCACGTAAACTTTTATATTTTTATTGTTGAAATAAATTCTAATTAATTTATGAGCTTACATGTAGATTATGGGAATATTGTATATTATGGGCTATCATTAAGGTTGAGCCCAATTAAATTGATCTAATTAATTTTTAGTTTTATGTATGTAAAGACCTAAGTAACAATTTCTAATTTGATGATAGGCTGAATTAGAAATTGTAAACCCATTAAGTTTAGGATTTTACCTCTATAAATATATGGTTATGGTTCCTAAGTTAGATTTTTTGCTATTAAGTTTCTCTTAGAGAAAATTACAATATACTAACTTGAAAGATAATCTGGGTTTCAACTCAACCATTCACAACAATATATTCATAAATACTTCCGCTTTTATGTCTTGATGATTTAATATGAGATTAGTGTTTTGGCAATGATCTGCACCAATTAAGGTTTAATCTAACAAGTGATATTAGAGCCTACTCATATTGAATCATTAAAAACTCAAGATTCCTTATTTATGAAATTGTGATCTTCCATATGCAATTTAGAATTTATTGGTTATAAAAATATTTTGTTGATTTGGACATGTTTATATTCTTGCGACACATATATTATTCTATGTCCAAATCTGGGAACCTTGTTGCAGAGTGTGTGTGTGTGTGTGTGTATTACTGAAACCTGCTAGTCTGGATATTAGTATTTTGGTGCGGCATGCAAGAATGGTGTCCGAGACAGTGACACAACAAAAACCCTTCGGTGTGGTATCTAGGTTGTGGACACCACAAAAACCCTTCTTCTTAAGGTGTGGTATCTAGGGAGTTTCAATGGACTTTGGCCCACCGCATTTCAGTGACTCTTTTGAGAGTTCACCTCGATGGATTTCTATTTCGGCCTCCAAACTCAATTTTGCAACCAACCTGAGCCACCTCAACCAATAAGTTAGGGTATATTTTATAGGAGGTTTATTAATAGAATATAATATTATTTTATCGTTTGAGAGAAGGGAATTGAATGAAATGGGATGAAAAAAGAGAGTTTCATATTACATCTTATTCCATCCTAAACAGTAAAAATAAAAAAGCTTCGATTTGAAAGGTTCAAAATGGAATGTAAGATGATAAACAACTTTACACTATATTACATTATACATATAAACAACATTTCACTATATTATATTATGAACTCTTCCATCATTCCCAAACAATATTTTTTTAATATTACATCTATTTACATCCCATTCAATTATAAACTATTTCATTTCATTATATTGTTTTTCATTCGTTTAAAAACTTTCCGTTCAACTAAAATAGCCTTAGAGTAAATCCGCTCTCTCCGTCTTTTTAGCTTGTTACTTTTAAACTAAGTCTCGTGTCAAAATCAATAACGCATTTGTTGGTAGTTTGGACAGGAAATATACAAACTTCATTCATGCAAAGATCCGAAGTTTACAGTAAAAGCTCATATCTTCATAGAAATGTTGCAGATCACAGGATCATTAATGCTTAGCTTAATAGGCTTTAAACATACAACTGGACCAAGCTCTATATGTGGCCTATGGTTCTTGGATTGTAAAATATTCTCTGCGTCGGCCTACTAAGGGAATTGGATCATCCGGCTCGAACTCACTGTTATTGCTAGTATCTTCAAGCAGCATATTATAGAGTTCGTACCGTCTTCAATAACTGGACAAATGATTCTTTGTAATATCATTCCACAGTTCGGTGTTTCTGTGTAATTGAAGAGGATCTTGGTGGGCATACACGCATCTGTCACATCTCATTCACTCTCTCCATCTTCTGATCAACGTACTTGTATACCTTTACAGGCTACAAGGTGCATGCCTTTATGGGCCATTCATGGTTGCAAGCTTACGTCTCTCAGTGTCTATGCCGGTTCAACAACATTATCTCCACAACATGAAGACATCATCACATGCATTGCCAATTGGCTAATCCAACAATCACTTATCAAGCTTCCATTGACACTTGATCTCCTTGGGATCACATATTGAGTACGAAGTGACCGAATCCTTTCTCGGTTTTGCTTCAACTCGTTCCATTTATTTAGAAAGATATCTTTTTCTACATATAAACACATAAGTTTATTAATATTAACTTAATTGAACCAATTACTATTAAATTATTGAATAATTTATTTAAATTAAATAACTTATAAATTATTATGACTTAAGAATTTATTTAATATATAATTTAAAAAAATTATAAATTACAATTATAAAAGATATCAATATCACTTAACTTTCTTTTTTTTTTATTGAAAATGTATAATTATTATTTTTAGCAGTGATTAAAAAACTCAACCAGTTCGACTGGTTCAACAGTAAAAACTTTGAATTGATTAACTTTTTCGTTTTGATTTACTCTAATAGCTCTTGTTATTAAAAAAATCAATCAATTTATTAATTAATTGGCTAATTTTTTGTAAATTAATATGTTCTTATAAAATAAAATAAATAAATTACTTTTTATTTAACAATTTTTTATTAAACTTTAAATTCTTTTATTGATAAAGACAATCTCTTTTAATCTGCTATCAGTTGAGCCTCTTAAAACCTCTTATTTTAACAATTTAATTTTCGGTTCAGTTTTTAAAATATTAATTTTTAGATGTATATTAAATAATTTTTAAATTTATAAATAATTCCCAAGTTATATATACTTAATAAATTGATAAAAGAATCAATAATTCCACTTATTCGATTTAAATAATAGTTAAAAATGCAACTCAATCTCAATTGTGTTGTGATGTTCCTTTTCCACCACAACTCAAATCTTATTGATAACTTTACAGTTTGTTTTGTAGCAAAAAGCAGAGAAAGAAAAAGAGAATGTCCCTCGAGTATCCTACAACTGGAAAAAGCAGAACTTCAAATTAACAATAAAGCAGGGTTGTGATGGTAGAGAGATGAGCTACTGTGCCTGAAAAACAAAGAACCACTAACAAGTAAGGACCAAACCAAACTGTTCCTGCCTTTAATACTGACCATTGTTGTAATCATTTGTACAATAATGGCCAAATTCCCACCAACTTTCGGCAATCTCCTGTTTAGGAAGGCAAAGTGGATTGAATCGATTGGCCTGTGGCCTTCCAGTTGGTTTCTCGGCTCAAAAGTCAAAACAGAGGCCCAGTATTGTAGGAAACTCTTTTTACTTCATCTTATTCATAAGTCTCTAGATAGTACATAGCATAGCTCCTATGCTAGAGTTTAGATCACTTACTTACTTTACTCTATGCCTAACTTATCCTGTAAGTATTCATTTGTTCATTTTTGTGATAAATAGATGCTCATAAAATATAATAAACATAAAGGGACGAAAACAAATGATCTATTCCTATCATGTCCTGCAATGTGCTGACAGTACGTCATTTCTGGTGGCTCAGATGAAGCCAGCAAGCAAGTGTAAACTCGACGACCCATGTGGACTCGTAAAACTATGAACCCTAAAAAGTTGCAATCTTTTGGTCATTCCTCGTATGATTAGCAAGCAGAAGCATATGCATGTGTCGTTGTTTCCAAATCCTCCCAACGTGTTTTGTTATAGAGAATGTCAACAGTCTCGTATGTTCAAAAAATGGTTTAATAATTCAAAGTTAAATAGTGTAAATATTTCCTTAAGTTTATAGCTTTAAATATTTAAATATTTCTCATTTTAATTATTTCAAAAATTAAACAAGTACAATTTAAAATATTTGTATACCTCTTTATTTTCTCATTTAATTAAAATAATAGAGATTTTTCTAAGTTTTAATTTTAGTTAAAACCTTAAATCAATTCAAGAAATGTTAATACAAATCGAACCGAATTCGTACATTCTGGAGACTCCCAAAGTGAAGATGATGATGTCTAGTCTTTCGCCTCAAAGACAAGGCTGTCGGGCAGCTTTCATGGCTGAGTCACTAGGCCTTACATGAGTATGCCACGACTCCCTAGTAGTGGTTTTCTACTTCACGGGTCTATCGCCATATGGCATGCAGATCAGTAACCAGAAAGGAGCTTTTGCATTAACTTGGGGTTAAAATGAAAAGCTGCTCAGGATTTGCTTGGAAGTAACCGGACAAGGTCACATGAAGAAATCAACCGCCTATATGGGAGGTGAGTTGGAGCAACTTGTTCCGTTAATGTTTTAACTTAATTTTATTTACATTTTTTATATAAATTTTATATAAATATGTGAATAAAATATAATAAAATAAAGTAGAAACTAATTAATCGAAACAAAAGATCTGTTCCTGACAACAAGCACTTGTTGCTGCGAGATTGAATGATTACTCTGGGAGAAAAGCTTAGTGGCTGTGAGTGTGTTAGAATTTACAATGGACTTACAGGTCCACACGAGAAGGAAAGCTAAAACATATACAAGCCTAAGCGAGGTTCCATCATAAAACTAATTAGTGATAGGTGGAGTAGCCCATTAAACTTATATGTTGGTCATCTTTCCTCTCTTTTTTCAATGTGGGACAAACTCTCACTCTTATATTTCAACAGAGTAGCTCCATGATAATTATTGTAAATTATTAATAAAATATTCCTTGATTAAAAATTTATTGAAAAAAGCTCATGAAGTTTATTTTTCTTTTCTACTTTCTTGTTTAGCAAAATACAAAAGGCATATTTTCACTTAATTGCTTTAAAATAAAAGTCTTGTTGGTGTCACAAAACAAATGAAATTTAAATTTTGATATACTGGTGTCACACTTCTACATTTTCGTTCAACATTTTGATTTTCTGTAAATGAATTAAGATATATTGGCGTACTTAGTTGGTCCGGCACACAAATTTTGTTGACCGAATATGTTTTAAAAATTAAACCGAAAGTTAAAATACTAAAACAAAAGGTTTAAGGTTTAAAAGGTTCAACATACATTAGATCATCATAAAACTGATTAAAAAATTAAATAAAATAAATAATTTAAAATATAATTAAAAGAGATTGTCATTATTTACAGAAAAATTTGAAGTTTAATCAAAAAGAAATTGCTAAATAAAAATTAATTTATTTTTGTTTATAATAACTTATTAATTTAAGAAAATTGAAACAACAAGAGACATTAAAGCCAATTGAATTAAAAAGTTAAAAATCAAACCAAAATTTTGATTTGTTCAAAATTTTATTGTTGAATCAACTAAATCAGTTGAATTTTCTAATCATTATCTTTACTTGTTAATTTTATTCTTTCATTCTCTTACTCTAACTTAATGGCTATATTGTATACTCTCCCTAGCTCTAAATCACACTAACAATATTTTAACAACTAATTATTGATGGTTTCACTAGAGTAATTATACACCTTTTCGAACTTTTTCAATGACTAAAATCTATAAGTTCTAACTTTCAAATGTATATTAGATAAATCGTCGAATATGTATAATAATTCATAAACTATTTGACAATTAATAATATAAAATTAAGTGATATATTTAATTTAATTGATATTTATAAGTTATTATAACATTTTTGAACCGATGATTCTCTAAGCCATTAAATTGAAAATTAACTCTCGATTTCCAAATTCACTAGCCATGTAACAACATTCCTTGATAGGGCAAGCTGACAGCAACCCTTTAACTAACAACAATCATTACGGTCCAAAATCAAATTATAATCACCGACCCTAAACAAAAGAGCCCATCAATCAAGTTCCCAAGAACCTGTAGTCGAATAAAAAGTTAAGGAAAATGTTCAAATTGGTTACTAAGTCTGTTCCTTCATAACCACACGAAACTTTACTGGTCACTCTCAGCTGGGTTGTAAATCCATGCAAGAACAGTAAAGTACACATATAAAAGTACAAGAAACAGAATGGTCCGTGACAAAGTTGGTCCTTGACACAGAATGGAACTATTGTGGGAATTGGCAACGATTCTTAATTAGTCACTGCTAAACCTAATTATCTGAAGCCGCACGTACGTGCTCATTTTAAGTTAAAAGTTGAACTTCTTCTCGAGATACATAATGACTTCGAAGCTCTTTAATTAGGACCCCTACTCTAACCATATGCTAATGATTTCATTTGGATGGTCAAAGAGTTATAGAGCAATATAATATAGTCTCTTCGTAGGTGACTAGTGATAGAATCAGATTTCTTATTTAAGTTATAATGTTTTTATCACGTTTCATTAAATTTTATCTATATATTTATATTTATGTAGATAAATAAAAATATAATAATTAAATTGAATCTTTTTACTATTACAGAATGCATATATATGTTCCTCCACTTACGCAGATAAAAAAGGAGGAAACAGTATCGTGCACCATTATTGTACGTGAAAGAAAATATTGACAAGAGACCTTATCTCCATTAACAGTGAAGATTCCTTTGCATCCCAGAATTTTTCACTTCAGCGAGCAGGTTTCCTCGGGTGCGAATGCATAATATAGAAATAATCCAAACCATAATCACTTAATAAGATCATCAAAAGCAATAGAAAACCACGTAAAATCAAGGTCGCATCAAATAACCATTATCACCATCATCACTCACCGTCCCAACAATGTCACTAATAATCTTCTCGTTATCTACTTAGCAACCGTTAAAATGCGTTAGGAGTCAGCCATTTTTTCCCACTCTTTGGCAATTATAGATAGCTCTTTTTGTCATGTAGCATATTAAAAGAAGAATATAAAATGTACCATCATCAGCAATTCCTTCTTATATTGCTCTAATTCAATCACGAATTCTCTATTTTGTTCTTGATCTAAAAGGGATCTATATTAGCAAACCTGTTCTACATGATGAGTATTAAGAGTCATAAGGTATTTTCCATAAGGAAGATTATGCTCATTCAAATATCACCTATCTATTAAAGGAATATAGTTGATTTCAAGGACTCCTAAAGAGTAACAACTTCCTATGTAAATAGTAGTCCAATAGATAAAGGAAGTTGATCCTATTTGACAACACATTCACAGCGACAGTAAAGTGTTAATCAAGAGTTGCAGATTTTGTGGAAGTTTATCAT